>LR738715.1:831328572-831382171 GCA_902687465.1 Secale cereale | reverse complement strand
GCGGGCCGGGGGGGGGGGGGGGCGCCCACAGGGCACCTGGAGCCCCTGTGCCCCCCCTAGGCTGCCCTTCGGATGCAGTGTTGTTTCTGGTTCGCTGATTTTTTATATAATTTTTCTGGATTTTTCTGGGCAGTTCTCGAAACGTGAAAACCTGAAATACAAAAACAGCCGAAAACAGAAACTGGCACTGGGGTGCACTGGATTAGTAAGTTAGTCCAAATATGATCAAAAGTGTATGGAAGTGTATGAATATCATAGCAATATCACCCAAAAGTGGCATGGAGCAAGCAGAAATTATAGATATGTTTTGGACGTATCAACATCCCCAAGCTTAATTCCTGCTCGTCCTCGAGTAGGTAAATGATAACAAGAATAATTTCTGTGGTGACATGCTATTAACCATATAGGACTTTCTCATAGTCATATGACAAAAGCTTACTGAGACAATGATTCTAAAGTAATTAAGTTGTCTCAAGAGAAAATCACAAATGACTGAAAGTTTTACAACATGAAACTGAAACATCAAAAAGATTTGCAACGAACATGATGTGCAAATATGATAAAGTGATATCTAGCTTGCCCCCTTTAGTGATGCAAAACATAAATGCAAGGGCACCTTCAAGGTTTAAGTGATGACTAGATACAATCATTTCAGAATAAACGATATCACAATCATGCAAAAGACAATGCTACTTTGGGACAATGCACATTACACTCAGAATGACAATCATGCTCTCAGTAGTTGGTGCTTGAAGTGCTAGAGCTTTTTATTTTGAAACATGGAAGCAATTGTGTCAACGGTAGTAGTACTTCATATGTGTCATGTATAAAACATCTTATAAGTTGCAAGCCTCATGCATCGAATACTAATAGTGCTCGCTCCTTGTCCTAATTAGCCCGGATCCCCATGGGTTATCATTGCATTGCATATGTTTTAACCAAGTGTCACAAAGGGGTACCTCTATGCCACCTGTACAAAGGTCCAAGGAGATAGATCGCATTTGATTTCTCGTTTTTGATAGATCTCAACTTGAGGACATCCATACCGGGACAACATAGAAAATAGATGATGGACTCCTCTTTAATGCATAAGCATATTCTCGTGAGAGATTGAGGATTAAGGTCCAAGCTAAAACTTCCACCATGATGCATGGCTTTGGTTGGCGGCCCAATGTTCTTCTCTAACAATATGCATATTAATTAAACCCACGGTAAATCACCCTTACTTCAGACAAGACGAACATGCATAGCAACTCACATGATATTCAACAAAAGTGTGACAGTTGATGGCGTCCCCAGAAACATGGTTACCACTCAGCAAGCAACTCATAAGAAATAAGATACATAGGCAACATATTCTTTACCACAATAGTTTTTAGGCTACTTTCCCATGAGCTTATGTATTGCATGGTTAATTTGCTTAGTGCAGGTGGAGGTTAGCAAAAGACTGGGAGCGACCAACTAAGAGAGCAATGACGATCATAATCATGCAGAGCGACAAAGCAATATTGAATCAGGCATGGTAGTTATATCGCTACTTAGAAATAAAAGATCATCAAGGCTTGACAGACTTTCTTTACGGTCTTGAATATGCGTGAGCATACGCCAAGTCAATCAAAATAAATTCTCGAAGGAAGATATTACTAAACCATACCACATCATAGGCAAACAAACCAAGTTGGTACTCCAATATCACATTGGGAACCCCCCAGCTATTTGAGATTAACCAAAAGAAAACCTAAACTACTAAGCACCATCATGAAAGTAGCATCTTTATCATAGACACATTAACCCATGCAACGGAAGCAAACTCTCTTAATAAGGTGAGCATGGTAATTAAAGAGAGTTCAAGCAACCAACTAAATAAAAGCTCTTGAAGAGATAAGCATGAATACTAAGAGCAGAGCACGATAGTAGCTATTAAAAGACAAAGAACACACACAGCATAGATAGACATGAAAATTCCATGTAATGTTCTAGGTAGAGGTGGAGCGTGTTTCTCTCCCACATAAAGGAATGCTGGGTTCCGACTCGTTATGAAAAACTAAAAAGAAAACTAAAAGCAAGACGCTCCAAGCATAGCACATAACACATGAAGTGATAAAAATATAGCGAAATGAAAGACGAACTGATAATGTTGATGAAGAAGGGGATGCACGGGGGCATCCCCAAGCTTAGACGCTTGAGTCTCCTTGAATATTTCTTGGGGGTGCACGGGGGCATCCCCAAGCTTGAGCGCTTGACACTCCTGAATCTTTTTATCATCTTCCCTCGCACACTTGAAAACTCTCTTCATACATAACTCATCATAATCTGATTAGCGAGGTTAGTACCCTTAATAAAATAATTATACCTTGCTGGAAATAAGGATATTCTTGAAGTTCTACTGTTTCTCAAGATTGCCAAAAGGTTTTTGCAAAGAAAAAGCAAATTCTCAATTTGCAAAGTGAAGGTAAGGCAAAACAGGACAGAATCTGTGAAAAACAGAACAGCAGGCAGTAATTGACCTGTTCGGGATACTTCTGCAACTCAAATAAAAAAACTCAGAACTGACGCACGAAAGACAATTATATAGAGAATGCCGTCGAAAAAATTCAGACAAAAAAGATGATCTGGTGATTTTATACAAATTTTCTATCCAAGGACAGAATCTGTTTCCTGGACAGCACCTCACAACTTTTGAACTTTCTAGCAATAAGAGGCTATACTTGGCACAAATATGAAAAGCAAAGATACAATGATGATGCTACAGCAGTAAACAACATCAAGACACAACAAAAGAAAAAAATTTATTCATGTAGGCTTCCTCCCAAAAGCGCTTTCTTTTATAACTTTAAGCTAGGCATAATGCATAGAGGGATCAATAATCATCATAATGATCGGAGTTATAAATTGGTTCAAATGATTCCTCAACAAGTTCATTCTTGTTCCTTCTAGGAAAGGGGTACACACCTTTTGCCTTCCCGCGTAAGTGGATTTGTCCCTTACCTATATCGATGAAGCCTTTAACTGCTCGGAGGAAATCCCTCCCAAGCACTATGTTTCCTTGGTTTGGCTCCACGATGAAGAAATCAATCATTGCAATCCCTTTAAGGAATTTAACCGGTATGTCTTTTATTTTTCCCTTGATTTCAGAAATATCTCCATTAGTGTGTTCATGATAAGATGGTAGTATATCCATATTAAATTTTAAAGAATCATGAACAGTTTTTGGCATAGTAGAAACCATAGATCCAATATCACAATAAGCAAGGAAGTCTTGATTAAAGATGCTAATCCTAACAAAAGGCTCCCAGTCATTATCTATTTCCAAAATATCTCGCTTATTGGGTTTGGGTTTATCTACCTCTATTAAGTCTAGAGCATCCATTCTCTTTTCAATAGTAGCAAGTCTATCTATGATAGTATCAAAGTTATGATCATAAACAAAGTAACTAGATAGACCATGTATAATTTCAAGAGCTCTAGCTTCATCACATTCTAAGAAATCTCCCTCAGCTATAATGTCAAGGGAGTGTTTACACCATTTAAAAAGACCATGGTAAAAATTTCTAAGCACAATTTTTATAGGTATCCAAGGCATAATTCTTCTATGTGCATCAGAAATTCTGTCCCATGCCTTCTTCATATTTTCTCCATCCCTTTGATGGAAATCTAAAACTTCTGATTCCCTCAAAGCACCAAAGCCTAACAAGTTTGGCTAAACAGAAAAGACTACTTAATAAAAAGGCAAATAATTTTTTTGTGATTTTCGATAAAAGGAACTAAAGCAAAAATGAAAAGTAAACTAACAAGACTAAAAAGCAAAGGTAAAAGATAGCATGCAACTCCCCTATCCTGAAGAGTGGAGTCCCCGGCAACGGCGCCAGAAAATACTCCTTGATGGGCCTCGAACCCCTCGTTGGTTACCCCAAGTGGAAGGTGTAAGATGCAGTAAGTAGAAGTGTTTTCCCCTAGCAAAGATGCCAAGGATCGAATCCCCAGAGACTCCTAGGTTCAACAGGTAGGTGTCAACTGCTAACGGCGCAATTAGCTATCAACGTGGACCTGCACACAGATACAAATAACTTTGCTCCCAACGAGTACAGAGAGGTTGTCAATCTCTCCGGCCTTGTAGTTCACAAAGGGTTAAAAGCAATATGATAGTAGTGATAGATAGTGTTTTGCAATAGTAAGTAAATAACGAAAAGTAAATAGTGGATGTGATCAATGATGGTAATATGGACCGGAGTCTCATGATGTTCACTAGTGATGTCTCTCTCCCAAAAGACGATAAAACAGCTATGTGAGGTAAACAAATTACAGCTGGGCAATTGACAGGACCACGAACGCAAACCAATGCTGACTACATTGCAAGAAAGGTTGAGGTTCAAAGCATGGGCGGTACGCCAAAGTAAGTAGACCGAAATCCATCAATATCTACTACTAATCATCCACCTTGAGATATCTATCCAGAACATCTCGCTGGTATTAAGTTGCGAGTCCCACCCATAGTGTAAACTCAATGCAACAGACAACTGCATTAAAAGAACTTTGCATAAAGTAAACAATCCTTGCACCCGCGGGCACAAGCACCGTTGTTTTCCCCCTTGTGGCAACAGCACATCCCCTAGACTCATGTTTCTGTCACTCAAGCTAGTCATCGAGGGGCATGAACCCACAATCGAGCATAACGTTCCCTCTTGGAGTCACTACCTATTACTCGGCCAAAGCAATAAATAACAACGGAGAACATGTAAGAATTAATTATGAACTAAAATATAAAAGAGGTGAATCAAATATATTACTCAAGATCAATCTGAACATAATCTCATAATCCATCGGATCCCAGCAAACTCAACATAGCAACAACATAAGGATTACATAGGTGCCTCGATCATGTAGGGCAGCTCACGAGGACTAATTAGTGAAGCACAAGAACGGGAGGAGAACATCACATAGCTACTGGTCATGGACTCATGGTCCAAGGGAGACTACTCACGAGTCATCCGGGAGGCATCCATGGTGGTGGAGAAGCTCCCGGTGGTGATCCTCCCCTCCGGCAGGGTGCCGGGAAGAGTTCTCCTGGTGCTCCCGATCTTGGAAGCGACGGCGGCGGCGGAACAGAGATGGGATCGCGAAAAGAAGTCATGTTTTGAGGGTTACGGGGAACCCTTTAAATATATGCCAAAGTAGGGCACCGAGGGAGCCTCGGGGGGCCCAGGCGCCCCCCGGCGCGGCCCAGGGGGGGCGCGCCCACAGGGCGCCTGGAGCCCCTGTGGCCCCCCCAGGCTGCCCTTCGGACGTAGTGTTGTTTCCGGTTCGCTGATTTTTTATATAATTTTTCTGGATTTTTCTGGGCAGTTCTCGAAACGTGAAAACCTGAAATACAAAAACAGCCGAAAACAGAAACTGGCACTGGGGTGCACTGGATTAGTAAGTTAGTCCAAATATGATCAAAAGTGTATGGAAGTGTATGAATATCATAGCAATATCACCCAAAAGTGGTATGGAGCAAGCAGAAATTATAGATACGTTTTGGACGTATCACCTGCACAAACAAATAAGAACTTCGCAGCCAACGCGATAAGGGGTTGTCAATCCCTATACGGTCACTTACGAGAGTGAGATCTGATACAGATGATAGTTTATATTTTTGGTATTTTTGGTTTAATAAAATAGCAAATAAAAGTAGTAAAGTAAAGTAGATATAGATTGATATGTTGAGAATAGACCCGGGGGCCATAGTTTTCTCTAGTGGCTTCTCTCATGATAGCGATATTCTACGGCGGGTAAACAAATTACTGTCAAGCAATTGATAGAAAAGCGAATAATTATGAGACTATCTAGGCATGTTCATTGTATATAGGCACCACGTCTGAGACAAGTAGACCGACTCTTGCCTGCATCTACTACTATTAATCCACACATCGACCGCTATCTAGCATGCATCTAGTGTATTGAGTTCATACAAACAGAGTAACGCCTTAAGCAAGGTGACATGATGTAGAGGGATAAACTCAAGCAATATGATGCAAACCCCATCTTTTTATCCTCGATGGCAACAATACAATACATGCCTTGCTGCCCCTACTGTCACTGGGAAAGGACATCGCAAGATTGAACCCAAAGCCAAGCACTTCTCCCATTGCAAGAACTATAGATCTAGTAGGCCAAACCAAACCAATAATTCGAAGAGACTTGCAAGGATATTATGAGCACACATAAGAAGTTCAGAGAAGAACCAAATATCTTTCATAGATAACCTTGATCATAAACTCACAATTCATCGGATCTCGACAAACACACCGCAAAAAGAGATTACATCGAATAGATCTCCTCGAAGACCGAGGAGAACATTGTATTGAGATCCAGAGAGAGAGAAGAAGCCATCTAGATACTAGCTACGGACCCAAAGGTCTGTGGTAAACTACTCACAACTCATGGTGAGGGCGATGATGATGATGATGATGATGATGAAGGCCTCCGTGATGGATCCCCCCCGGTGGAGCTCCGGAACAGGCTCCAAGTTGGGATCTCCATGGGAACAGAAGCTATGGCGGTGGAGTTAGGGTTATCTCTCTGCGTATGGAGTTTCTGGGGTACGTGGATATATATATAGGAAGAAGGAGGGCACCGGGGGCCACACGAGGGAGCCTCGAGGCAGGGGGCACGCCTTGGGAAGGGGGCGCGCCCCCCACCCTCGAGGGCAGCCCCTTTGTCCCCTGACTTGGCCCTGAAGTTTCCCGTGCGTGATTTTCTCCAAAAATATCTCTCGCGAAGGTTTCATTCCGTTTGGACTCCGTTTGATATTCTTTTTCTGCAAAACCCTGAAATAGGCAAAAACAATAATCTAGACCGGGCTTTTGGGTTAATAGGTTAGTCCCAAAAATGATATAAAAGTGAATGATAAAGCCCATTAAACATCCAAGACTTCATAAATAATAGCATGGAACAATCAAAAAGTATAGATACGTTGGAGACGTATCAAGCATCCCCAAGCTTAATTCCTGCTCATCCTCGAGTAGGTAAATGATAAAGAAAGAATTTTTGATGTGGAATGCTAACCAATATAGTTTTTCAATGTAATTCTCTTAGTTGTGGCATGAATGTTCAGACCTGAAAGATTCAAGATAAAAGTCTATATTGACCTAAGAAATAACAATACTGTAAGCAATACTAACAAAGCAATCATGTCTTCTCAAAATACTACGGCTAAAGAAAGTTATCCCTACAAAATAATATAGTCTGGCTATGCTCCCTCTTCATCACACAAAATATTCATATCATGCACAACACCGATTTCAGCCAAGCATTTGTTTTCATACTCTATCTTTTCAAATCTTTCAACTTTCACGCAATACATGAGCGTGAGCCATGGATATAGCACTATGGGTGGAATAGAGGTGGTTGTGAAGAAGACAAAAAGGAGGGAGATAGTCTCACTTCGACTAGGCGTAACAACGGGCTATGGAGATGCCCATCAATAGATATCAACGTGAGTGAGTAGGGATTGCCATGCAACAGATGCACTAGAGCTAAATATGAATGAAAGCTCAAGAAAAGAAACTAGTGGGTGTGCATCCAACTTGCTTGCTCACGAAGACCTAGGGCATTTGAGGAAGCCCATCGTTGGAATATACAAGCCAAGTTCTATAATGAAAAATTCCCACTAGCATAAGAAAGTGACTAAACATGAGACTCTCTACAATGAAGAACATGGTGCTACTTTGAAGCACAAGTGTGGAAAAGGATAGTAAGAATTGTCCCCCTTTTTTTTGGGCCTTTTTTTTGCGGAGGGGCTTTATAGATATAGCCTTTTCTCCCATGGGACAATGCTCTAATAATGATGATCATCACACTTTCATTACAACACAAAATTACAACTCGATACTACAACAACAAAGTATGACTCTATATGAATGCCTCCGGCGGTGTACCGGTATGTGCAATGAAACAAGAGTGGCATGTATAAAAATTATGCATGGTGGCTTTGCCACAAATACGATGTCAACTACATGATCATGCATGGCAATATGACAATATGATGCGTATCATATAAACGGAACGGTGGAAAGTTGCATGGCAATATATCTCGGAATGGCTATGGAAATGCCATGATAGGTAGGCAAGGTGGCTGTTTTGAGGAACAATATGGTGTGTGTTTTGAAGGAGGATATATAGTGGGTTTATGGTACCGGCGGAAGTTGCGCGGTACAAGAGAGGCTCCATAGTACAGAAGGCAACTCCTCCACCCAACAACCCGGTGTTCTCTGCAAAGGAAACCATAAGCCGGGGTTTGATGCCTCTCAAGATCTCTTTATTGGCTCTTTCAGCTTGGCCATTAGATTGAGGGTGTGCTACTGATGATACATCGAGGCGGATATGCTCTCGTTGACAGAACTCCTCCATAGCCCCTTTGGATAGATTGGTACCATTATCAGTTATAATGTTGTGTGGAAAGCCAAACCGGAAAATCACCTTTTTGATGAACTGAAACGATGTTGCTGCATCACACTTACTGACAGGCTCTGCTTCAACCCACTTGGTGAACTTATCCACTGCCACCAAAAGATGGGTTTTCTTATCTTGGGATCTTTTGAAGGGTCCAACCATATGAAGCCCCCAGGTCGCAAATGGCCAGGTAATTGGGATCATTCTTAGCTCCTACGTTGGTATATGAGCACGCCGTGAGAATTTCTGGCAAGCGTCACATTTTCTGACCAAGTCCTCTGCGTCAGCGTGAGCCGTCAACCTGTAGAACCCATGACGAAAAGCTTTAGCCACAAAAGATTTTGAACCGGCGTGATGACTGCAATCCCCTTCATGAATCTCTCTAAGGATATCACAACCTTCTTCTCGTGACACACACCGCTGAAAAGCTCCAGAAACGATGCGATGATGAAGTTCTCCATTGACAATAGTCATAGATTTAGATCGCCGGATTATCTGCCGGGCCTCGACTTCGTCCTCTGGTAACTCACCTCGGTTCATATATGCCAAGTAAGGGAGCGTCCAATCCAGAGTGACATGAAGTGCCGCAACCAATTGTGCTTCCGGATATGGAACATCCAAGTCCTCCTCTAAAGGTACCTGCACCGACGGATTATGCAACTCGTCCAAGAAGGTATTAGGTGGAACCGGTTTACGCTGGGAACCCAGTCGGCTTAACGCATCAGCTGCTTCATTTTTCCGCCGGTCTATATGATCCACCTGATATCCTTTGAAGTATCCAGCGACGGCGTTTACCTCTCGTCGATATGCTGCCATGAGCGGATCCTTGGAGTCCCACTTGCCAGTTACTTGCTGTGCCACCATGTCTGAATCGCCAAAACACTTGACTCGGCTCAAGTTCATCTCCTTGGCCATCCGCAGACCATGGAGGAGAGCTTCATACTCAGCAGCATTATTAGTACAAGGGAACATTAAACGGAGGACATAACCGAACTTATCACCTCGTGGGGAAGTTAACACGACTCCAGCCCCCGAGCCCTCCAATTGCCTTGAACCGTCAAAGTGAATAGTCCAGTATGTATGATCCGGCTGCTCCTCAAGCGCTTGCAATTATGTCCAATCGTTGATGAAATCCACCAGTGCTTGGGACTTTATCGCAGTGCGGGGCACACACTTTAATCCGTGCGGGCTAAGCTCAATGGCCCAATTTGCAACTCGACCAGTAGCTTCTCTATTCTGGATTATATCCCCCAACGGAGCTGAGCTGACAACGGTGATTGGGTGGCCCTGGAAATAGTGCTTTAGCTTCCGGTATGCCATGAAAACTCCATACACCAGTTTCTGCCAATGCGGATATCTCTGTTTTGACTCAATGAGCACCTCACTGATATAGTAAACCGGCCTCTGAACTGGATATTCTTTGCCTGCCTCCTTGCGCTCTACCACAATGGCAACGCTTATCGCACGGGCATTAGCAGCCACGTATAACAACAGCGGCTCATTGTCAACTGGGGCAACAAGGACCGGCGGCTCTGCCAATTGCCTCGTCAGATCCTCAAACGCAGCATCAGCAGCATCACTCCAGACGAAGCTGTCTGTCTTTTTCATCATCTGATAAAGCGGGATTGCCTTCTCCCCCAAACAGTTGATAAACCGGCTGAGTGCTGCAATACGGCCCGCCACGCGTTGGACATAGTTGATGCACGCCGGTTTAGCCAGAGACGTAATCGCCTTGATCTTCTCTGGATTTGCTTCGATTCCTCTGTTTGATACCAAGAACCCCAGGAGCTTGCCCATCGGAACACCAAAAACGCACTTCTCCGGATTTAGCATCATTTTGTAAATTCAGAGGTTGTCAAAAGTTTTCTTCAAATCATCTAGCAGTGTCTCCTCCTTCCTGGATTTCACCACAATGTCATCGACATATGCATGAACATTCCGTCCAATCTGCCCTTGTAGGCAGTTCTGCACACAATGCTGGTAGGTTGCCTGGGCACTCTTAAGCCCAAACGGCATAGATACATGGCAGAAGGCTCTAAAGGGAGTTATAAAGGCTGTCTTCTCCTGGTCCTTAACTGCCATCTTGATCTGATGATAATCTGAGTATGCATCCAAAAAACTTAGCCGCTCACATCCTGCCGTAGCATCAATAATTTGATCGATACGGGGGAGAGCAAAAGGATCAATTGGGCAAGCCTTGTTCAGGTCTGTGTAATCAACACACATTCTCCAAGTTCCATTTTTCTTAAATACTAGCACCGGATTAGTCAACCATTCTGGATGAAACACTTCAACTATAAAGCGTGCAGCCAAGAGCCTAGCCACTTCTTCTCCAATGGCCTTGCGCCTCTCCTCATTGAAGCGGCGCAGATATTGCTAGACCGGTTTAAACTTAGGATCAATATTAAGATTGTGCTCAGCAAGTTCCCTCGGTATACCTGACATGTCAGAAGGCTTCCACGCAAAGATATCCCCGTTCTCGCGGATCAACTCGATGAGCGCGCTTTCCTATTTCGGATCTAGGTTAGCGTTGATAGTGAACTGCTTGGATGAATCGCCAGGAACAAAGTCCACCTGCTTAGCCTCTTCAGCTGATTTGAACTTCAGCGTTGGATCATGCTCTGTGGTTGGTTTCTTCAGCGGAGACATATCTGTCGGATCAACATTGTCCTTATAGAACTTCAGCTCCTCAGTTGCACAAACCGCCTCAGCATAAGCTGCATCACCTTCCTCGCACTCCAATGCAATTTTGCGGCTCCCATGAACTGTAATAGTACCCTTGTGGCCTGGCATCTTGAGCTGTAGATAAACATAACACGGCCTAGCCATGAACTTGGCATAAACCGGTCGCCCAAACAAAGCGTGGTACGGGCTTCTGATCTTTACCACCTCAAAAGTCACAGTCTGTGACCTGGAGTCATGCTCATCTCCAAAGGTGACCTCCAAATCAATCTTGCCAACTGGATAGGCTAATTTACCGGGTACCAACCCATGGAACACTGTGTTGGACTGTCGAAGCTTCTTATCTGTTAGCCCCATGCGCCGCAAACTTTCATAATACAGGATGTTGATGTTGTTGCCTCCATCCATAAGCACTTTGGTGAATTTGTAGCCACCCACCTGCGGTGCCACCACCAGAGCCAGCTGACCCGGATTATCAACCCGGGGTGGATGATCCTCTCTGCTCCACACAATGGGTTTCTCTGACCAACATAGGAAACGTGGTACTGCCGGTTCAACAGAGTGTATTGCCCTCTTCAGAATCTTCAGATCCCGTTTGCACAAACTCGTGGTGAAGACGTGATACTGCCCACTGCTCAGCTCCTTCGGATTATTCTGATATCCAGATTGCTGCTGCTGTTGACGCTGTTGATTCCCATGGTTATTGTATCCGCCCTGACCATGCTGCTGGTTATGCTGATTGTGCCCATTGTGGTTATTGTTATTGCCTTGATGTCCTGAACCAGACCCACCACCTTGATAACCCGGACCTTGGAAGCCAGGGCCTGGTCCGTCGGGGGGCCCATGATCATACATGTTCCGGTTCATAAACTCCTGCATGATGAAACAATCCTTCCAGAGATGCGTAGCTGGTTTTTCCGGCGTACCGTGCTTTGGGCAAGGCACGTTCAACTGGCGCTCCAGATTAATAGGCGGCCTTCCATTACATGGGGGCGGTCTACCCTTGCGGCGTTGCCAATCCTCCCGAGCGTTGGTGTTGGCCACAAAATGTGAGCTGCCATCTGCTTTACGCTTACCATTGTATCCTTGGTTCGCCGGATTGGCCTCCGGCGGTTTACCGTACTTGCTTGCCTTCCTTGATTTGTCTCCCTTTGTGTCTGGATGTTTGGTGTTATCAGAGTCTCCATATTTCACTAAAGCGCCCATGAGTGTCCCCATGTCGTTACAGTCACGCTTAAGCCGTCCCAACTTCTGCCTCAAAGGCTCAAACCGGCAATTACCCTCCAGGGTTACCACTGCTGTACTTGGGTTAATGCTATTGGAGGAGTGCAGATTTCTGACACACGGCGCACCCAACTGCTTGTGGACTCCTGCTCTCTTGGACGCAGGCAGCTAAGTCGACGATAGACATTGGCTGCTTGCACGTGTCTTTGAAATTTTTGATAAACCGGCTCCGTAGCTCATCCCATGATCCGATGGAATTAGGTGGTAAACCCTTCAGCCACGTTCGGGCTGTGCCCTCCAGCATCATTGTGAAATATTTGGCACATGCTGCCTCATCCACATCGAGCATCTCCATTGCCATCTCATAACTCTCAACCCATGCCTCTGGAGCAAGATCAACCGTGTAGTTGGGCACCTTGCGCGGACCTTTAAAATCTTTGGGTAGTTTCACATTCCGTAAAGCGGGGAAGAGACATAGCACACCTAGGGAACTGGACATGACCCCCGGTTCGATTGTGGTGGTGGAACGAACCGGCGTCGCCTAATGGGTTTCGTACTGCGCTGTTACCTTGGCCTCCCGGCACTGTCTGGCCTGATCCACCACCTCCTGAGCGTGCGCCTCCTCTCCTGTCGGATTATCCCGCCTCTGCTGATGACGCCTCCGTGCGCTGCTTGATACGACCGGTTCATCCAGACGCCTCATATAACTCCGGCTCGGACGGGGGGTCGAATGAATCCTCTCCCGGCTATAGGAATAAGCTTGCTGTTGAGTTAGCGTCGTGTCCAACAACTCCTTGGCCTGTCATGCCTCCAGTGCTATGGGTGACGTTCCTTCAGTAGGAAGGGCGGCCAATCGTGAAGCGGCAGCAACTATGTTGTCCAACGGATTAGAATAATGACCAGGAGGGGTGGGCACATGTTGGGCCGGCACAACTTGGCGGTTTGGCTCTACGGCCGGCGGCTGAACCGATGCGCCTATTCCTGGTGCTCCTCCCCAGTTAACCTCTGGCTGGTTACTGGTTCCTGCGCCTGGCGTGCTAAAGAGATTCCTTGCCTCATAAACCGGCGGCAGGCGAGATCGTTGCCTTCTCATCATTACCTCTTGTGAAGCGGTCTGATCTAACATGAGTCGTTAGGCTTGAGCATCTAGCTCCGCCTGCTTTGTAGCCATCCTAGCTTTCTCCGCAGCCAGGTCCAACTTGGCTTGTTCAATCCGGCTCTTCACCTGAGCGACCTCCGCGTCATGCTGCTCCTTGTTGGCATGTGCTACCTCTCCTGTTACTAGCGCTGCCAAAGTATCGACCAAGATAGATAAAGTATCAGATGGCGACGGGGGAGGATCTCCAGATCCAGCTCCCATTGCCTCTGATATCAACGCCCCTGTTGTTGAGGACTAATGCACGGGTTGTGATCCGGCCATGAAGACAGCAACCATGTTTGGCGGATCGAGGGGGTTCGGAATACTGTCACTATCAGAACAGCCCTTAGACCGGCCATCCTGCAGCAGATACAAAGATTCGGTCTCTCGGAAGAAGATTCATTGCCGGAATAAACAAGAGTTTCGCCGCCAGAGTCCGATCCGTCCTCGGCTTGTACTCCATGCACTGCTCCAACGAAGACGTGCTTCACGGCGGGCTGAATCCGGGCAGGTCTCGCATGCTGAGCCGACTCGACGATGTTGGGGAGGATGTCCGGCTCAAGGCCCGGTTCGCCGATCTTGCCGATGAAGACGTGAATGCCGCCGAAGGGGACCCGGTACCCGTATTCGATTGAATCGGCCTCGGGGCCCCAGCCTGCATCGTCGATGTAGATCCGGCCGCGATGACTCTTACTCATCCGGCCCACGACGTAGCCCTTGAGTCCTTCAAAGCTACCCTTCAAGGACTCGAAACCATCGTGCGATAGCCCCACGGTGGGCGCCAACTGTCGTGGATTTAGCACGACATATGTCCTAGCAAAAGGACTTAGTCGTGAGGAAATCGCTACGGGTTAGCTTAAAGGGGTTAAAGCGGACGAAGGACGCAGGGATTTTATACTAGTTCGGCCCCTTCGATGAAGGTAAAAGCCTACGTCTAGTTTGGTGTGGTATTGCTTGGGCTTCGATGACCAGGGAGCGAATCCGCTTTGCCTGTGTCTAGAGCTGTTGTTCTCTGTCCTGAACCGTCGCCGGATCGTCCCTTTATATAAAGACGACGCCTGGTCCGGTTTACAGAGTCCCGAGGTCGGCTCATAAACGTGTCCGCCCCGGTCTTTGTTCTTTCTATCTTACATCCCAAGTTACATAGTATGACGGTTTACAAATCATGGGCCCTAACACATGGGCTCTAAACCCTTTGGGCTATAATCTTCTACTTCATACTCCGCTGGGCCTTTGATAATATAGTCTTGATAACGTAAACCGGACCCTCCTGGCCGGTTTATACCTGGTAATAATATCCCTGACAGATCTAGTAGGCCAAACCAAACCAATAATTCGAAGAGACTTGCAAGGATATTATGAGCACACATAAAAAGTTCAGAGAAGAACCAAATATCTTTCATAGATAACCTTGATCATAAACTCACAATTCATCGGATCTCGACAAACACACCGCAAAAAGAGAATACATCGAATAGATCTCCTCAAAGATCGAGGAGAACTTTGTATTGAGATCCAGAGAGAGAGAGAGAAGAAGGCATCTAGATACTAGCTATGGACCCAAAGATCTGTGGTAAACTACTCACAACTCATGGTGAGGGCGATGATGATGATGATGATGAAGGCCTCCGTGATGGATCCCCCTCCAGTGGAACTCCGGAATAGGCTCAAAGATGGGATCTCCACGGGAACAGAAGCTACGACGGTGGAATTATGGTTTTCTCTTTGCGTATGGAGTTTCTGGGGTATGTGGATATATATAGGAAGACACCGAGGGCCACACGAGGGAGCCTCGAGGCAGGGGGCGCGCCCTGGGAAGGGGGGAGCGCCCCCCACCCTCGAGGGCAGCCCCTCTGTCCCCTGACTTGGCCCTGAAGTTTCCCATGCGTGATTATCTCCAAAAATATCTCTCGCGAAGGTTTCATTCCGTTTGGACTCCGTTTGATATTCTTTTTCTTTAAACCCTGAAATAGGAAAAAAACAGCAATCTGGACTGGGCCTTTGGGTTAATAGGTTAGTCCCAAAAATGATATAAAAGTGAATGATAAAGCCCATTAAACATCCAAGACTTCATAAATAATAGCATGGAACAATCAAAAATTATAGATACGTTGGAGACGTATTAGTGGTTTATTACGCTTGATGGGGGGAAGTAAGTGCATTTACTCTTTTTTAACCTTTTGCCTTCACGTTTCTTCGAATATCTAATGCGTTAGCCTTGTCATACTGCAGGTCTTGGAAACACGGTCGTGGTGTCCGCAGGCCCAACACAGTCCTTGGTGTGATTTGTCGCCAGAGCTTCCCGGGGTGGGTCACGTTGCCCGGTGAGGGCCAGGTTCCAGAGCTAGGAATGACCTGGGAGCACTACTTGGCTGCCTCAGCCCCATCGGGGGAGAGGATCGGCGGTGTCGAGTGCCACACGGTGGCCGACATTGTGATCCAGACGTTTTGGGTAGTTTTTCCTCTCTCGTATACGTTGTGTTTTCTTGTTTGATTGGCAACCCTAGTGATTGTACTAATCCGTGTTTTCTTGTTTGATTGCAGACCTACTACAGGTGTGTTGAGGGACAGGAGGAGGCCACGGCTTGGGTTATCGACGCTGAGTGCAGACGCCTACTTCAAAACTGGCGGAACGGGGCTCGGACGCAGGCTATTCGAGACTACTTCTCCTCGACTGGTGTTAGGATGTCCAAGTCTAAGTGCCGCACAAAGTATCTGGGTAAGGAGAAGTACATGAAGGTAATTATCTATACTTAAGGCCTTGTACTTAGTTTCCTTGATTTGATTCGTAGGCGTAGCGCTCAAATTTCTCTTACTTAACTAAGGTGCCCCCGAGATGGTGTGCGGATAGGCTGGATTGTTGGGAGGCGTTGGTGGATGAGTGGTGCTCTCCCCAATGGCTATCCACCCACAACAATGCAAAGGATCGGCGTGGCGAAATGAGTGGTGTGCCACACCATCAAGGTAGTGTCAACCTATATCAGTACGGGGATAACTGGGTATGTGGTTTGCTTCATGATTCATGCAAATTCATTCTTCATGCTAGCTTGAGCCCTTAAATAATACTTTGTTCCTCTCTTTTAGGCGCGACACGACAAAACGGATGTGCCAGAGCTGTTCGACCTCTATGCCATGGCCCATAGTGCCCCGTATAAGAAGGCCAAGGCATTCTCTGAGTCCAATCTCAATGATCCAAATAACTTCACCAATCGCGCTTCCCACAACAAGCTCGTGAGGTACAGAGACGAGGGAAAGGCGTGGAAAGGGCCGGACTTTAACCCAAGCCAGCCTATTGATCCATAGCTGGTGATGATATCTAGTGGCAGGAGGCCCCATGGCTTGTTAGACATTGGGGATGGACTGATATGTTGTACAGCACTCTCCCGCGGATCAAGAGGCACCAGAAGAGCTCCGATCCTGAGATAAGGCCTCGTCCACGGCCAATGGATCTCGAAATCAAGGTTAGTTATACAGAATCATATACCTTTCCTCCATTACATTATGTGTGCGGCCATCGATGATTACACTGCTAAAGAGGAGTGGTGTTGCAGGCTGCTTTTGAGGAAGAGAGAGAGAGAGAATACCTAGGAGCTTCTGGCGGAGGAAAGGAGGCAGGCGGCGGAGAGGAAGAGGGAGATTGAAGAGAGGATGGCTAGGCTTTTGGAGGAGGAGAGGAACCAGAACGACTTGGCTAACCAGGCCATATATGAGCTCTCCGCGGTAAGTTTCTTCTACATATTAGCTAAATCATGCATGTAATGTTCCTTTCGTTAGTAACTAATATGACTGACTCGTCAAAACCAAATGTGCAGTCCATGTGCGAGAAAAACGGTCAGACCCCTCTGCCGATGCCAGTCATTGCTGTGGTGGGCATGGTGAGTTTCAGTTGAATGGACTTTACTTGTTAGTCTTCAAATTTGAGTTGCATCATGCTAACGAGACATTGCAAATGATCTTTGATTTGGTGCAGCATAACTCCCAACAAGCATCGACGTCTGCCACGGGCATGAGCAAGAACCCCGATTCTCCTCCGTCTGCCACTACCACGAGCAAGAACCTCGATCCTTCACCTACGGGTTGACGGTAAGTTTTCCCTAGTGCTTTGCTTAACAAATGCGTACTTATCTTAAGAAATGACCTAGGATAGCTCGAAAATGACCTATACTTGGCACTTTTTCCTCCAAAATGACATAATAACCTTAATTAGCTCCAAAATGACCTATCTAACCCAGGATAGCTCTAAAATGACCTATACTTAGCATTTATTCCTTCAAAATGACTTAATATGCTTAGCTAGCTCAAAAATGACATAATAACTTTACTTAGCTCCAAAATGACCTATTTAACCTAGGATAGCTCTAAAATGACATATACTTAGCATTTATTCCTCCAAAATGACTTAATATGTTTAGCTAGCTCCAAAATGACATAATATGCTTAAGAAATGACCTATTTAGCTCCAAAATGCTATAATATGCTTAGCTAGCTCAAAATGACATAATAACCTTAATTAGCTCAAAAATGACCTATTTAACCTAGGATAGCTCCAAAATGACCTATACTTAGCACTTTTTCCTCTGAAATGACATAATAACCTTAATTAGCTCCAAAAAGACCAATTTAACCTAGGATAGCTCTAAAATGACCTATACTTAGCATTTATTCCGTCAAAATGACTTAATATGCTTAGCTAGCTCAAAAATGACATAATAACTTTACTTAGCTCCAAAATGACCTATTTAATATAGGATAGCTCTAAAATGACACATACTTAGCCTATATTCCTCCAAAATGACTTAATATGCTTAACTAGCTCCAAAATGACATAATATGCTTAAGAAATGATCTATTTAGCTCCAAAATGCTATAATATGCTTAGCTAGCTCAAAAATGACATAATAACCTTAATTAGCTCAAAAATGACCTTTTTAACCTAGGAAAGCTCTAAAATGACCTATACTTAGTTTTTTTCCCTCCAAAATTACTTAATATGCTTAGCTAGCTCTAAAACGACATATTATGCTTACGTATATTTTCTGCCATCTAATACATGTGCCATCAGGCTATATATGTTTGATTTTCTCTGAAAATGAATTGATATAAGAAAAAACAAAATTAAATGGGGCAATATAGGCACTTTGCCATCTGCTGGCCGATGGCAAAGAGGCCCACCTGGGAAGCGCTCGTGTGGCCTATTTGGTCTCTTTGCCATCAGCTGGCGGATGGCAAAGAGCCTGTAGCCTTTGCCATCAGCTGGTGGATGGCAAAGAGCCTGCAGCTTTTGCCATCAACTGGCCAATGGAAAAGCGCCTGCAGCCTTTGCCATCAGCTGGCCAATGGCAAAGAGCCTGCAGCCTTTACCATCAGCTGGCAGATGGCAAAGCATGCCGTTAGCCTCCTAACGTGGCTACTGCCGTCCTCTGCCGTATAGAGGCTTTGCCATCAGCCAGCTGATGGCAAAGGCTACATGCTCTTTGCCATCTGCCTGCAGACGTCAAAGAAGCCTTTACCGGAGTTTATTCAGCCGGCCCTTTGCCATCTGCTGGCAGATGGGAAAGCCCTTTGCCATGTGTCGTCCGTGCCTTTGCCATCTGCCATGACTGATGGCAAAGTGCCTGATTCCTGTAGTGATAGGAGTCCTGAACGAATACAGGGGAGAGTCTTCTGCTTCTATCTTCACGGCCTATCAATACGGCCCAGCTTCATTAACCCAGACGCCTGAGGACCCTTAAATCCAGGACTCCCTTAGCCATAGATGAACCTTTGTGCACGTCCACTGCCAAGTCTTTGCTTCCGATCATATGATTTGTGGCTCCACTATCGAGCAACCATGATCCCCCACCGGAAGCAAACTCCTACAAGAGATCAATGCTTGGTTTTAGGTACCCATTTTGTAATGGGTCCTTTGAGGTTACTAACAAGGGTCTTAGGAACCCAAATAGACCATTCAATGTACTCATAATAAGAACCAACAAATTTAGCAAAAACATGTCCATCACTAGCACGACATAACACATAAGATGGGTTAAAGTCGTCGGCTTTGTTGGAAGGAGTGGCAATGTCTTTCTTGACTCCACTACCCTTCACATTGTTCTTCTTCTTCTTAGGAGTACCCTCTCCCTCCTTCACAAAGGTTTGCTTGAGAGGAGGGGGTTGCTTGGTCTTGTCATTCTTCTTCTTCTTGGGATTGGGAGAAAACCCAATCACTTCCTTGGCCACAACTTCCTTTTGATTGCTCAAAAGGTCGTTGAGATTCTTCTCATCTTGTATGCAAGACACAAGGCCTTTCTGAAGTTGCTTTTTCAACTTGGAATTCTCCTCCACAAGATGCACATGCTCACAACAAGGGTTAGTAGCATTTGCATTATCAATTAAAACCATGTGAGGAAAAGTGGCTTTCTCCTTGGTTAACGAAACTTGAAGTTGATCATGTGACTCATTGAGACTAGCATGTACACTCTTCAAGACTTTGTGAGCCTTGTCAAGTGTATCAAACTCCTCCTTGAGTCTAGCATGGTCAACCACAAGTTTTTCCTTTTCGGAATTGAGCACACGAGATACAACTAAAGCATGATCAAGATCTTTCTTCAGTTTAGCATGATCATCGTTGTGTGACTCCTCAAGAGACAAATGAAGACCACGCTATTCCTCAAGAGCATTAGAGAGATCCGATATATCATCGGCATAGTCTTGATTATGACCCTCCATATTGGAGATGGTCTCTTCGTGAGCCTCGATCATGTCATTGGCTTCAGCAAGTTGTTCCAAGAGAGAAATGAAGTGCTTCCTGGGTTTACCTTTGAGCTTACTCATAAACGACTCAAATTCATTTTCCTCCTCCTCCGCCCCTCACTCTCATCAATGCAATCCGTCAATGAAGGATTAGAAGTGATGGTAGAATTAATGTTGGGGGTTACCTTGTTGGTGACTTTAGCCATGAGGCACTTGGCAGTGATGTTCTCATTCAGTGAGTCAAAGAGGGATGGCCGTGGAGTTGTTGCAATAGCAACGGTGGCCATGGTAACCATCTCGTCATCTTCTTCATCATCATCATCCTCGTCATACTCTTCTTGGGCCACCAATCCTTTAAGAGGAGTCTTCTTGGTGCAGTTGTTTTTGTTGGGATAAGACATGGCCTTGTCCTTTTGGATAAACTTGCCTCCATTGTCTTCTCTTTTCTCATATGGGCAATCTACAACAAAATGACTCACATTGCCACAATTGTAGCACATCCTCACTCGTTGCTTGCCCTTGAAGCCACTCGAATTGTTCTTGTTGAAGTTGGGCCTTGAATTCTTCTTGTTGCCCCAAAATTGCTGTGATGCTAGAGCCATGTGCTCGAAATAGGCATATTTGATGTCTTCTGGGCAACACTCATCTTCATCCTCTTCTTCCACACAAGACTTGGCCTTCAATGCAAGGTTGGGCTTCTTTGATCATTGAGCTCGCAACACCGCATTGTCGGCGGTATTGTCCAAGATCCTCATGGTAACAAACTCATCCAACACTTCACTTGAGGACAAGGTGTGGAAGTCTGGTGTTTGGCGGATCACCGAGGACAAGGCCTTGTGATAAGGCATCATGGCCTTGAGAAACTTGCGCTTGATCCAATTGTCATCCGTGTCCTTGCTCCCATGATCTCGGAGTGAGACCGCAAGAGTGGTTAATCTCCGATAAAGTTAACAGGGTTCTTCATCTTCGATCATGGCAAACTCATCGGCTTCATCTTGCACAACTTCATAGTTTGAGCGTTAAATGCTTGCGCTTCCCTTGTACAAGGAAACAACATGGTACCATGCTTCCTTGGCCACGGAGAAGGGTCGAAGGTGTGCAATATCTTCGGGAGGGATGGCTTCTTGAAGAATGCAAAGAACGGACTCATTTAATTGATGATCCACGGCTTCTCTTGGAGTTAAGTTGTATGGATCATGCGGGTAGAAACCTTGCTCAATGATTCTCCAAAGATTAGTAGAAAAATGATTTAAATGACATTTAAAACGAAATTTCCATGTAGCACAATCGGAACTTTTCACATACTTAGGGGGAGGACCAACTGAATTTAGATGCGGGGAGGGAACGGGTCCTCCATAATTGATGGGAGGTGCGGAATGAGAAAAGATGCCACTTCCATTCTTAGTCACTGGGACTTGCTCACTACTAGCTTCTCCCTTATCGGGAATAGCATCTGACACATTGTTACTGGGACGAACCACTTCCAATGGTGCGGTGGATAATTTGAGCCCATCAAGAAATTCTTTGAACATGCCTTTGACCTCGGTCGTCATGGAGGTTTTCAATGTGTCCAAGGCCACATTGAACTCCTCACGAGAGACTAAGGGTCTCCCATCGGACGTAGACAAGGATGGATTCCCACCGGAGTGTTCCTCCATCTCGACTACGTTGTCACCCATACTCTTTGGATGGTAAAGTCCTTTATAAAGAGACGAGGCTCTAATACCAATTGAATGGATCAATATGGTTGACTCGAGGGGGGATGAATAGGTAACTTACAATTTTTAGCTTTTCTTGACCAAATTAAACTTAGCAACAAAATTGGTTGTCTAGATGTGCAACTACGTTGGCAACCTATATGATGCAACAATAACAAGCATACAAGCAAGCAATTCATAAAGCACAATAAAACTTGTACAAGTAAAGGTAATAGATAACCAAGAGTGGAATCGGTGGAGACGAGGATGTGTTACCGAAGTTCCTTCCCTTTGAGGGTAAGTATGTCTCCGTTGGAGCGGCATGGAGGCACAATGCTCCCCAAGAAGCCACTAGGGCCACCATATTCTCCTCACGCCCTCACACAATGCGAGATGCCGTGATTCCACTATTGGTGCCCTTGAAGGCGGCGACCGAACCTTTACAAACAAGGTTGGGGCTATCTTCACAACTTAATCGGAGGCTCCCAACGAAACCACGAAGCTTCACCACATGGCTTCGAGGTGACCTCAACCGTCTAGGGTGCTCAAACACCCGAGAGTAACAATTTCCGCAAGGGATTAGTGGGGGGATCAAATTTCTCTTTGTGGAAGTGTAGATCTGGGCCTTCTCATCCAATCCCTAGAAAATCAACTAGTTTGATAGGCTAGGGAGAGAGCTCGGGCGAAAATAAGCTTTTGGAGCAACAATGGAGCTTGGGGAGAAGAGGTGGGTCTTCTTGAGGAAAAAGAACCCTTTATATAGTGGAGGGGATAAGTGAACCGTTACACCCTTTTCTGCCGCACGGAGTGATACTACCACTGGGTGGAGCGGTACTACCGCAGGTGGCAGTGGTACTACCGCGGCCCCCAGAGGTACTACCGCGCAGTGTAAAAGACGAGGCACAGACAAGGGGAGCGGTATTAGCCGCGATGGTGGGAGCGGTACTACCGCTGCTATTACCGTTGCTACTACCGTAGAACCCGACACGAGAAAAGAGCTCCTCGAACCGACATGGTAGTGGAACCTCACTAGAACGGTACAGCCGCATATGCCCCAAGCGGTACTACCGCGCTGTGCAGAGGTACTACCGCTTGGTGGTCATAGGCGGTACTACCGCCCTAGCGGCGGTACTACCGCGCCCAACAACAAAGCCTCGATTTGAAAGATGCGAAGAGCTCCAAGACAAGAAAGGAGCTGAGGGTGCCGAAAGGAAGTGTACGTGATGATTCCACCCTGGACTTTCCAATGCGGACCCCCTCTTGATAGTACAGTGTCTCCTACGATTCAAGTCCACCAAAACAAAAACTGAAGAAGACGACACGTCTTGTGCTTAAAGCTTCTAGGGGAGATAATCATCTCGTGCCAATGGATTAATCTCTGAAATACTTTGCATAGTCGATTAGTCCGCAAACGCATTGTCATCAATCACCAAAACCACATAGGAAGGAACATGCCCTTTTAATCTCTCCCTTTTTGGTGGATTGATGACAACACAGGATTTGCACAGAATATATTAACAATAGGAGTAAGTAAACCCCAAAGACTACAAAATATAGACGGGCTCCCCCAAGATGTGTGCATTTAAATGAGTTGCCTTTGGAATGCAATGCACATACTCTAGGATCAACACTCCCCCTATATTTTATAGTCTGATAACATCTAACAGTAAGGAGACATAAGCTGGTAAAGTACTAGGAAAGTAAAGATAGAACAGGAAATAAGTTCACAACCTACTAAAGTACTTGACATACTTAAGGTAGCATATGTCTCACACATAGTAACAGTAACTGGGTCTCACGAACACAAACCAAACCAGACAGACAAAGAAAGTTTGCGAGAAGGAAAGACAAAGCCTAAAAACGAGAAACACACTCGCAACACGCAAATCCACCTCTCCCCCTTTGGCATCGAGACACCGAAAAGGGGACAGAGAGAAGCAGTACATCATCACATCGCCGCGTGATCATCTGCATGTTCTTCATCGGTTAGGGGCTGCTCGGGGTCAGAGTCAGTCCAGTGGCAGTGCTGCTGAACCCATCCGCACCTCCGTCTCTTGGCACATCCGAGATGTTGAAACATAAAAAACTATCGTCTTTGATGGAGTGAGACTACACCTTCAAGAGGTACTTCGCCAGATTTTGAGTGAATGTAGGTTATGGCAACAAGCGGTTCTGCTGCGTGGAGAGTTAGATACCTTCTTAGTCGTGGCACTAGAGTGGGCGCATGGCAACTAGCCATGAGGCTTTCTAGAGTGTAGAGCATGGTGTGATTGGCTCTATTATCATACCATGTAAACCAAGTGCAGAGGGGCTCTCCACCCCTTTCTTCTATAATATATAATACGCACACTCGTGCCTATTCGAGATTTTTTTGTTCTAGTCTATATTGGGTTTGGTTGTCTTTAGCCATGGATGATGGTAAGCCCATGCTGAGGTACGAAACCTTCTACCTACCACTTTCCATGCAAGCCCATGCTGAGGTAAGAAACCTTCAAGAAATCACGGCATATATTGAGATGGAGGATCACGCTGAAGCTCATGATGTATGGACGTATGCTTTGGGCTCTAAAGTATACACATCTAAAAGATATTATCAGTTCTATTTCAAAGAAACCAAAGCCCATAGGACCTTTAAATGGCTATAGAAATACTCAGCAACAATGAAAATTAAAGTTTTCGGCTGGCTGCTGTTGTCAGACCGCTTAAACACTCGCAACATGCTGAAGCGAAGATACTACAACATTGGGAGTAATTATGGATGCATTTTATGTGGACAATCTAATGAAGAGACCCTTCAGCATATGATTTTCACATGTCCCTTCAATGTATCTTGTTGGGACATCCTGCATATTCAGTGGAGCAACCATGGAGACAAGTTGCGTTGGATTGAACACGCTAGAAATGGCTGGAATATACCTATGTTCATGGAAGTATTCCTATATGCCTCCTGGAGTCTGTGGAAGGAAAGAAATAATAAGCACTTTAGAGGGACTGATCCCACAGTTGGGTCATGGGCTAGACGTTTCAAAGAAGATTTTAGCCTACTAGTGTATCGCGCCAAAGAAAAGCAAAGGGACTTTATAGCCCCTTTTCTACTCTCTTTTGTACCACCTTTAGTTTTTGTTTTGCTAGCGTCTAGATACCTACCCAAAATGGGTTGGGCATTGTAAATTACAATGTTTTTTTACATATATGCCCTTGGTTCCTTAGCTCTACTCATCCATCCCCACGCTCTTCACTTTTGCTCACTTTTCCCCACTCCCTTGCTCGAAACCCTCAGAACTGGTCACAAACGGTGGATGTCTTCGGGCCAGTGCTTTGACCGTTAACTCTGACGAGTGGGGCCGCGCTGACTGTGTCGCCCATTGGGCCAGGCACGCGCCACAATGACAGAAGCCTGTTATGCATGCACCACATGTCCAGCTAGCCTGCATGCATGCACGTAGCTAGCCTACCTGCATGCGCCGCCGCCCGCCACCACAAAGCGCTGACCGGCCTCTTTTTCACGCGAGCCGCCACGGACGCTGACCAGCCTCATTTTCATGCGAGCCGCCACGTACATAGGGACGGTTGCTGCTGCTGGTTCGTATCATCTCCCACGCGTGTCTCCTCGATGTAGAGCATTGGTTCACACTTTTCGATCCCCTCGCATCTATTCAACGTGGAAATTAAAACCTGTTGGCAATTAAAGTGGCATATCGATTGACGCGGCTCGTTTGAACATAGCAAATCCAAAGCGCGGCCGCTGCCACTCCCCTTCCCTTCCCCTTTCCCTATTTAAACCACCACCCCTCCACCTATTCTCCACACATCCATTTGTGCTGCACCCAAATTCTCTTCTTCACCCAAATCCAGAGCACTCTCAAAGTGAGGCGAGGATGTAGTACAACGGCCCCACCTTCGATCTCCCACCGACCATGCCGGAGAGACGGTATCCGGTCAGCGTCGTCGTGGAGAGGACGCTCCGCGTGTGGGCGTTCTCACATTGGAGGGGTGCAAGGGGGTTTGTCGAGTGGTTCCTTCGTGCGGGCTTCGCCCACCTCCCGGTGGGCTCACCGGTGATGTTCCGACTGGAGGAAGTGCGTCCAAGCTCCAGGACTCCGCCGATAGGGATCACCGTCACCTTCACCAACATATTTGATGCGTACTACCTCCTCGGCAAGGTGTTTTGGTGTGGATGCAAATTCATCGCATTCACAACCCACAACATCTTCACAAACTTCGACTGCATCTTCCCCACCCGCGATGGTATGCACAACCTCCCCTACTACAACGGCCAGGACGGTAGGGAGAGGAGGAGCAGTGAAGAGAAGGCGCAGTGAAGATGGTGGTGAAGTCCCGGTCTCGATCGTGAGCTTGTCTTGCCCTAGGGTTTTAGGGCTTTTTATCTTTTATATATTTCTATCTTCATTATGTCATTGGTTGTACCATGAAATTTTAATCTCTATCGTGCTATCCCCTAAGAACTTTGTTATGCTTGCTACCCTTATTTGATATGTCATTGGTTATCAGTCTTTTTGCTTGCTATTTCTATCTTATTTGACATGAGATAAATCGCTAGATGGATATGGTGTCGTACACGAGCCCTTCTGCTAAACCAATCAATGATTGAGTATTCCTCAATGAAAACTAGCAAGTTTTCGCCCATTTAGAGTAGGGTCAAGTTTTCGCACGCGTGGATAATGGAGTAGTTGAAGTGTCAAAAATGAAACTAAAGCTGGAAAAATGAGCCATGTTGATTTTGAAAAGAAGAAGAAGAAAAGCTTTTTTTTTGAATTGTTGGTGGCCCTATTCCGCATATTGTATGGACAAAAACAAGCTGATTTTTGAATAGTTTGTGGACTATTCTATGGTTTAGGGCACCCTATGTTTTATGTAAGAAGTATGCTATGGTTGCTACTTTTTATGTTATGGATGTATGCTTGCTACGTGAGATATCGATTGATGGATATTGTCGTGGTTTTGTCACGGCAGGTGTCCAAGTGTGAGGACTTAGTCGTGGAGCCATCACGACTGGTTAGTTTAAAGGGGTTAAAGCGGGACAAAGGACACAAAGATTTTATCCTAGTTCGGCCCCTTGCGGTGAAGGTAAAGGCCTACTCCAGTTGTTGTGGAATTGCTAGGGTTTCGATGACCAGGGAGCGAATCCGCTTAACCTGGCTCTCGAGTTGTTGTTTGTTGTCCCCGAACCGCCGCCGGGTCGTCCCTTTATATACACAGGTTGACGCCAGGTGGTTTACAGAATCCCGAGGCCGGCTCATAAATGTGTCTGGCCCAGTCTCTATCCTTTCCTATCTTACAACACAAGTTACACACCTTATGACGGTTTATGTCTACGGGCCCTAATTCGACTTTGGGATTTGGGCTTTCTAGATCTCTGTAGTAAAGCGCCATACTCCTTGTCTTCACGGGCTTCAATATGGATAACTCATTATAGGTATAACCCGGCCCCTTCTGGGCGGTTTATACTCAGTAGTTATATCCCCAACATTAGGCCCAGATTGATTTGAACCTGTTCATGTCAATCTTCAACACTTAGGAACATTTCTTTTTCGGCGCCTTCGAATAAACCTTATAAACCGCCATGACATCATCTTCCAGGATTATAGTAAATCATCATGACATCACATGTTCATTAAAAACCGTATATACCTTACTTTTATTAATGAGCCTCTGAAAATCAAGGCGACATCTCTATCACATATCCATTTTTTTGGGCTCCTCGATTCCCGCGCGTGTCACTTATCCCTTCGTCTTATAAATAGGACCAAGGGTCCTTTTCCTTTTTCCCCTTGCCTATTCGCCTTTCTTCTACCTCGCGTCGCCTCAATAGTCGAGTGCTGCCGCCGCCGTCGACCTTCCCCTCTGCCACAACAACGGCCGCTGCATCAACCTGATTCGACCAGAGCTCCGCCTATACGCCTCTGCATCAACAACCCTGGTAAGTCGTTCTTTACTCCTCCATAGATCCCGTTTTGGGTTTCCTGCGAGCTCATCAAAACTTAGCGTTCTTCTTCCATGTTCTTCTCCATGGCATAGATAGCGAGTTTAAATCTTATATTTTCCTGTGCGGTTGTAGCTATAATCCCCTTTATCATTATTAGCGCGTCCTCTCTATAGAATAATCTCATCTGGATCTGATGAACTGCTTAAGCACCTGTATCTTAGGTCTGAATATACCTTGATTTATTGATACGCTGCAGATCTGAAATTGTCACGCCAATCTGTGAAATCTGTTTTTCCATTACTTAGTTACTTCAGATTTGTACCTTCCATACCCACGTAGGCGATTTAACTTTAGAAAATGATAATCCGGCAGGTACCATTAGTCCCCTCTTAAACCGCCATTTTGGTTATCTTTGTAACCCTTCCAATGTCTGACTCCGGGTTAACAATGTGTATATGCCTCAACATCTTCTCCTGCTGATCTTGCGATGCTTTATAGTTGTTAGTCATGATTCATAAACCGGCATTTTATCTGTAATTTCAGCTTTTCATTGAAATGGCCAAACAATTTTATTCTTGTAATTGGGTTCCATCCCGGGTTACCGAGGAACAGCTGAACGGATTAGTCGAGATTGGCACTTTAACAAAAAAGGATGTCATCCACTTGAGAGTCCCTGGTCCAGAAAATGCTCCTGAACCTAAAGATGGAGAAGTGATTGTATTCGTTGATCATCTGGCCCGAGGGTTTAGCCCTCCCGGATCAAAAAAAATTCATGATGTGCTTACTAGCTTCCAACTCCATCCTCAAGATATTGGACCAAACTCTGTGTCCAATGTTTGCAACTTCCAAGTATTTTGCGATGCTTACCTGCAAGAGGAGCCCACAGTTGAACTGTTTATGGATTTCTTCTACTTGAACCACCATACAGAATTTATAGACGGACCCAATACTGAGCTTGGCAGGATATCAATCCATAAGAGGAAAGATGTCAGCTTCCTTCACGCCAAGCATCATAGTCACCCCAAGGACTGGAGTCAGATTTGGTTTTACTGCCAAGATACATCTCCAACTGATTAGAATCCTTTGTCGCGTTATTGTCCTCACCGGCTTACCAATACCCATCCATTTCCCCAACGGCTTAGCGCCAAGGAATGATCCAAGTATGCACCACAACTTTCAAAGCTTCGGGCCTTCGTTGCAAACGGTTTACCAGGCGTCGATTGTGTTCGTTACTGGATTTCCTGGAGCATTCTGCCTCTAAGCCGACGCTCCGGTTTAATGTGCGAATACCCAGGGGACATGAAAGATCCTCAACGATATATTGACACTCAGCTAACAGGAAATGAAGTTACTGAATTTGTTAAGAAGATACTGGATGAACCGGTTGCTGTCTGCAGCAAAACAGGGCTGAATCCTTTCTATGCTTCCAATAAACCGCTAGTTGTAAGGATCCTATAACTTGTTGCTTTAATCTGATCCTTTTAAATATCCTCTCTAAATTTCATCAACCTTTGACAGAGTGATGACCCGTTCTGGAAGAAGAAGTCACAAGACAAACCGGCAAAGATATCTCGCCCCAAGACTAAGGTTATCAAAAAACCTGCCAAAAAGAAAACCGCTGAGTCCTCCAAATTATATGTTGATGATGATCTGGATAAACCGGAATCAGAGGTAGAACTTGACTCTCTTGGCTCCCTTTTCATACACCTCATTGACAATGACTATTATCAGGATGATGCTGAAGGTACCCAGGCTGATGATGTAGAGGTAATTATTCTTTCCTCCGGTTCAAATCCTCTGCCAACATAGAAAATCCGTCAAGCAAACTGGAACCGGAAAGTAAGATTTTCTCACCCCCTAGCTCACTTGGACCCAAACTTTATTTTGAAGAAACAGCAACACGAAGCTCGCCGCACAACCCGGCGTAGCGGCCAAGTAGTTACTTCAGCCGGTTAACCGAACACTCCGATTCGGAAACGTCCATAAGAGGTCTCATATATTTCTGATGTTTCTTATCCCAAGGCGGGTCATTTCCAACAGCCTCTCAATCCGTCTGATTCAAACTATCAGGGAACACCTCATTCATCACCTGGCGAGTCGACATCCACACAACTTCCAACCCTCACGACGGTTCGTGGGAGAGTTTATGCTTTAAATTTACTATTAACACTTTATGATTATCCAATGTACCGACCTTTCTATTTATTCCTCTCAGTGCCAAGCCTAGACCCAGCAAAAAGGCCAAGCTAAGTAAACCGGTTGATGACAATGTGGTCACGAAACCGGAGCGAACTTCAAAACCGGTAGAAGCAAATGTTGACGCCATGCTTGATGATCCACCACCACAAGACCATGATTTTTCCGTTGAACAAGTAGAAGTTGATCCGATGGGCCATGTCGATAAACCGACAAGCCCAGTCCCAGCTAGTGATACAATGTCAAGCCCAGTCAAGGCTGCTGCTGGCAAAGCGGATGATATTATGATTACTGGTTTCGGCCATAACACTCCTGGCAGTCGTGCCGCTTTATCAAACATAGTTCTAAGGAAGAATTTTCTGCTATGGATAAAGGTAAGTGGAATGCGGATTTGTCCAGCTACGCCCACCTCAACGCCCAAGACATTCATTCTGGCTTTTTGAGCTGTCTGTACACGAGCTGCGACTATGAAGCCGGTTTAGTGAACCTGATGAAAGAGCGTTATGAGGTAACTGCTGCTTAACTCTGCTTAACTGTTTCTCTCATGTCAAATTTCTAAAATAAACTCCATTGTATCCCCCAAGGGCCGGTTTATCTTTCAAGATGAACCGGGACTTTTTAGAATATTAATTTTGCAACTTTCGCATGTGTAGCCCCCAAGGGCCGGTTTATTCTTTCAAGATGAACCGGGACTTTTATCCTGCCAAGTTTCTTGTTGAATATCATTGTACACCAATCATCCAGTAAGTTGGCTAATGGAAGAACACCGGAATGTTATTTTGAGAAAATATGCATTAGCCCCCAAGTGCCAGGCATAATACTTGTATTGAGCTTGGGACTTGTAAAAACTTCTGATAACAAGCAAATAGGCATTAGCCCCCAAGTGCCAAATGTATAACTTGTTATGTGCTTGGTACTTCAAATATGTTCGTCTAACTCATGATACATATGTCTCTTATAGGCTGAGCTGAGCAAAAAGGAATCCCAAACTCCTGATCTTCAAGAAAACATCAAGTCCCAACAAGCAGAAACCTCCAAAGCCAAAGATGAACTGACCAGTGCCTTAGCAGCCATGGAGAAGTTGAAGGAGAATTTCAAGAAGGAACAGGTGGATTGGGACATAGAAAAGGCCGCATTGCAGAAAAGGGCTGACGATGCAGAAGCAGCCCTTAAACTGGTGGTAGAAGAACTGATTTGTTTGAAGCGGTAGATAAATGCCATAACCACGGATGTGTTTGGTAAATATCCTTATTATAAGCTTTCAACATGTAGTATCCCATAAACTGTCGGTTTACCGATGTTCGTAATGATGCAGGAACCCGCATTACCCATTTGAGCTCTGACATGCAGAAGAAATTGAAGGCTGCCTATACCCTTATAGAGCAATTATATACCGGTGCACAGCGGATCATATGTACTGCCTCTCATAACAAGCCGCCCCCATCTTTGATCAAGGAAACCTTAGAAAAGTTGTCGATGTTGCATGCCTGGTTTGAAGAGTTAAAAAGATTAGCTGCAAGAGCAGGTGCTCTGACCGCACTAACCCGGGCGAAAGCATGGGTACCTGATCTTGATTCGGTTGACGTGTGAAATGGCTATCCAAGCTTTAGGGAGGACGGATCAGATTTTGATAATAATGATCTCCAAGCTTTGACGAAGGAAATGCGCCCCTTGGCTAGCAAGTTGGCTGAAGAAACCGATCTTTCCCATTATCACTCAATTTATGATGCCGACAACAAGTGGGTTAGCGCACCAACTCATGATGTGCAAAACCTTATCCCGCCAATCTGTAAGCATACTTATGCCCCTGATGTTGAACCCTCCATGCTTATAAGCGATGAAGGTGTATTCCAAGCCCTAACTAGGATCGATTGGGCAACCATTGACTGCCAGCCACTGGGTGGAGAGGAGGAGGGTGAACCGGCACAGGATGATCCATAGCCGTCAAGTCAGCCCGGCGAGGAAACATGATCCGGAGGCCGGTTTAGCCTTCTGCATATCGCAACACTTGCTGAAAACAATTATTCTTTTGAGCATCAAAGCGCCTTGTAATAGGCTAGTTGAAATACTTGGTCTGCTATGCCATCGTGCATACTCATTTTGCATGACGCTGTTATTCCGTCATCATTATACTATGTCTGCTTATCATTCTGAGCAGCTTTATTCCACCTGTTTCTGCATATAACAAGTTTAAAGTGTCCTCGCGGTTTACCACCGGACGGGTCATAATGCCCAACACATAACCTGGGTTTATAAACAAGGCTGCATTTAAAATAATTAAATATGAAATATATCATACCTGTGATATTGAATCACATCGTTAGTTTCACCAACTTTTTTGTAGTAAGAGTGATAACTCCAATCTTTGAGCATTGATAACTCCTGCCATATTTTGCCGGTTTATAATAAAACCGTATCGGGTTGTGATAAACACCGGATTATCCGTATATGATATTGTCGATTTGTAATCAAAACCAGACCGGTTAATAAACACCGGATTATTTGATAGCGGTGACTTATAGTCAACAACTAGGCCGAGTCAATAAACATTGGTTTATCAAAAAAATGTTGTAAACCTCAACGAAAGAGAAAATTTGTCGAATAAAATCATGAGAAGGTGCGAGGCTTTTCATGGGCTACCAGGCCCAAAATCGAGGCTTTTCATGGGCTGCTAGGCCACTGAGTCAAACCATTTTACAAAGCCTTTTAAGATGGAACTCACATTAACCAATCGTCATTACAACTTTGTCAAGTTCAGGGTCTGCATAAGATTGACTTGCCAAACGTTCGGCGGGTCATACCAGGATTACCTGGGCAGAGTGACTTACTTGATGAAGGCAGGTTAACCTGGGGTTTTAGGTGAATACACCTGGCTTCCAAGCCTGGCTTGATAGCCAATTACAAGGGTGAAGACTCTTTGTTGTTGTGCAACAAAAAGCCCCCAGGTAATATTTTGAGCTGTGCTCAGTGGGTGCCTATGTTTGAGTTGTGTTGTGCAACAAAATCTCTTTAGCCCTTATGATAATATTGGCTTGATAGCCGGATTACCGAAGTAACCAGAGATGTGCCCTTATGATAATATTGGCTTGATAGCCGGATCAAGAGGGTAGTCAGGACCTCACTTTATAAACAGAAGCCCCCATGTAACCAAAAACTCTTAAGGGAAAAAACAGCAGAGGCCCCGCTTTAACAGGGATGCCGGTTTATTATATTGATCGTAATATATACATTGTCAAAAATATGTACATAAGAAGAGCCTATGGCTCAGGTGTAGTAAGGCCGAAGATGAGCAATATTCCAAGGTCGGTGGGTCTCCTGCCCCGATTTACGTGAGTCTTTGTGCTCTCGAACATCGATAAGGTAGTATGACCCGTTATGCAAGTTCTTGCTGACCACAAAGGGTCCTTCCTAAGGCGGGGATAAATTGTGCATATCAGTTTGATCCTGGATGAGTCGGAGCACCAGATTGCCTTCTTGAAAAGTTCTGGTTCTAAGTCGGCGGCTGTGATAACGACGCAGATCTTGCTGGTAATTCGCCGACCGAGCTGCTGCAATGTCACGTTCCTCATCTAACAGGTCAAGTGCTTCTTGTCGTGCCTTCTTGTTGTCAGCTTGAACATAAGCCGCCACACGAGGCGAGTCATGACGGATGTCACTAGGGAGAACCGCCTCTACTCCGTAAACCATGAAAAAAGGCATGTAACCCGTAGATCTGTTGGGTGTGGTATTGATGCTCCATTACACAGAAGGTAACTCCTCAACCCAACAACCCGGCGTCCTCTGCAGGGGAACCATAAGCCAGGGTTTGATGCCTCTCAGGATCTCTTGATTGGCTCTCTCAGCTTGACCATTTGATTGAGGATGAGCCATTGATGATACGTCAAGCCGGATGTGCTCACGTTGACAAAAGTCCTTCATAGCACCCTTGGACAGATTAGTGCCATTATCAGTTATAATGTTGTGTGGAAAACCAAACCGTAAAATCACCTTCTTAATGAATTGTACCGCCGTGGCTGCATCACACTTACTCACTGGCTCTGCTTCCACCCACTTGGTGAACTTGTCAACCGCCACCAAAAGGTGGGTCTTCTTATCCTTAAATCTCTTAAAGGGCCCAACCATATCCAGCCCCCAAGTTGCAAACGGCCAAGTGATTGGAATCATCCTCAATTCTTGAGCCGGCACATGAGCACGCCGTGAAATTTTTTGACAGCCGTCACACTTTTTGACCAAGTCTTCGGCATCAGCATGAGCCATCAGCCAATAGAAGCCGTGACGAAAAGCTTTAGCTACCATGGACTTTGAACCGGCGTGGTGACCACAATCTCCTTCGTGGATCTCACGCAAAATCTCACGGCCTTCTTCGGGAGATACGCAACGCTGAAACGCCCCTGTTACACTGCAATGATGCAATTCTCCATTGATGATAGTCATTGACTTGGACCGCCGGATTATCTGCCTGGCCAAAGTTTTGTCCTCCGGTAACTCGCGCCGATTCATATACGCCAAATATGGAACCGTCCAATCTGGGATAACATGAAGAGCCGCCACCAACTAAGCTTCCGGATCGGGAACAACAAATCCTCCTCTGTAGGTAACTTGACCGATGGGTTATGCAAAACGTCCAGAAGAACATTGGGCCGAACCGGTTTACGTTGGGAACCCAAACGGCTTAAAGCATCCGCCGCTTCATTCTTTCGCCAGTCCACATGGTCAACTTCATAACCTTTGAAGTGTCCAGCAACAGTATCCACCTCTCGATGATATGCTGCCATGAGCGGGTCCTTGGAATCCCAAGTACCAGATACTTGTTGAGCCACTAGGTCCGAGTCACCAAAGCACTTAACCCGACTTAAATTCATCTCCTTAGCCATTCGAAGACCGTGGAGTAAAGCCTCATATTCAGCTGCATTGTGAGTACAAGGGAACATTAAACAGAGAACATAACAAAACTTATCACCTCGTGGGGAAGTTAACACGACTCTAGCCCCCGAGCCCTCCAATTGCCTGGATCCATCAAAATGAATAGTCCAATAAGTATGATCCAGCTTTTCTTCTGACGCTTGTAACTCCATCCAGTCATTGATGAAATCCACAAGTGCTTGGGACTTGATTGCCGTACGAGGCACTAATTTTAACCCGTGAGGTCCAAGCTCAATGGCCCACTTGGCAACCCGGTCAGTTGCTTCTCTGTTTTGGATTATATCTCCCAAATGGGCAGAGCTGACCACAGTAATGGAATGACCCTGAAAGTATTGCTTAAGCTTTCGGCTTGCCATGAAGACTCCATACACTAGTTTCTGGCAATGTGGGTACCTCTGTTTGGACTCAATAAGCACCTCGCTGATATAGTAAACCGGCCATTGAACCGGATATTCCTTCCCAGCCTCCTTGCACTCCACCACAATGGCCACACTGACAGCCCGGACATTAGCAGCCATGTACAACAACAGCGGCTCTTTATCGACCGGAGCAGCAAGGACAGGTGGCTCTGCTAGCTGCTTCTTCATGTCCTCAAACGCCACATTAGCAGAATCACTCCAGACAAAATTATCTGTCTTTTTCATCATCTGATATAGAGGGATAGCTTTTTCTCGCAATCGGCTGACAAACCGGCTCAGCACTGCAATACGGCCTGCCAGACGTTGAATGTCATTGATACACGCCGGTTTAGCCAGAGACGTAATAGCTTTCATTTTTTCCGGATTAGCTTCAATGCCCCTGTTAGACACCAGAAACCTCAACAGCTTGCCTGCCGGTACATCAAAAACACACTTGCCCGGATTAAGCATCATCTTATAGACCCGGAGATTATCAGAAGTTTCTTCAAATCATCTATTAATGTCTCCTCCTTTCTGGACTTCACCACAATATCATCCACATATGCATGAACATTACTCCCAATCTGATTATGAAGACAATTCTGCACACAACGCTGATAAGTCGCTTGGGCACTTTTGAGCCCAAAGGGCATAGATACATAGCAGAAGGCTCCAAAGGGAGTTATAAAAGCTGTCTTCTCCTGGTCCTTCACTGCCATTTTGATCTGATGATAGTCGGAATAAGCATCCAGAAAACTCAAATGCTCACAACCCGCTGGACAACCCTTGTTCAAATCTATGTAATCCACACACATACGCCAAGTGTCGTTCTTCTTAAGTACTAGCACCGGATTAGCCAACCACTCAGGATGAAAAACTTCAATGAGAAACCCAGCCGCCAAGAGCCTGGCTACCTCCTCACCAATGGCCTTTCGTCTTTCTTCATTGAAGCGACGGAGAAACTGCTTGACCGGTTTAAACTTGGGATAAACATTAAGAGTGTGCTCAGCGAGTTCCCTCGGTACAACTAGCATGTGAGAAGGTTTCCATGCAAAGATGTCCCGGTTCTCACAGATGAACTCGATGAGCACGCTTTCCTATTTCGGATCCAAGTTAGCGTTGATGCTAAACTGCTTGGATGAATCGCCAGGAAAAAAATCAACCAGCTTAGTCTCAGCGGCCGATTTAAACTTCAAGGCCCGATCATGCTAAGTAGTTGGCTTTTTCAAAGAAGTCATATCTGTTGGATCAACATTGTCCTTGTAGAACTTCAACTCCTCTGTTGCACAAACCGACTCAACATAGGCCACATCACCTTCTTCACATTCCAAAGCGATCTTACGGCTCCCATGTACTGTGATGGTCCCCTTGTGAACCGGCATTTTGAGCTGCAGATAAACATAACATGGCCTTGCCATGAACTTAGCATAAACCGGTCGTCCAAACAGGGCATGATACGGGCTCTTGATTTTTACCACTTCAAAAGTCAAGGTTTCTGATCTTGAATCATGCTCATCTCCAAAAGTAACCTCCAGAGCTATCTTACCAACTGGATATGCCGATTTACCACGCACCACACCATGGAAAACGGTGTTTGACGGTTTAAGATTTTTATCTGTTAACCCCATGCGACGAAAGGTTTCATAATAAATGATGTTGATACTGCTCCCCCTATCCATGAGCACCTTGGTGAATTTATACACTTCAACCTAAGGCGCCACCACCAATGCCAGCTGACCCGGGTTATCAACCCGGGGCGGATGATCCTCTCGACTCCACACAATGGGTTGTTCAGACCAGCGTAAGTAACGAGGCACCGCCGGTTCAACGGAGTTCACTGCCCTTTTATGAAGCTTCTGGTCGCGCTTACATAGGCTAGTGGTTAAGACATGATACTGCCCACTATTCAACTACTTCGGGTTACTCTGGTATCCTGACTGTTGCTGCTGATGATTCCCCTGATGATTATAACCACCCTGGCTGCCTTGACTACCCTGATTGCCATGCCCGCTTTGATTGCCTTGAAATCCTGAGCCAGAACTGCCTCCACCATAACCCGGCCCATGAGAACCGGGCCCTGTACCACCGGACGGTTCATGATCATATTGGAAACGATCCGAATTTTTGAACTCCCGCATAATAAAGCAATCCGTCCAGAGGTGCGTAGCTGGCCTTTCTTTCGTCCCGTGCCTCGGGCAAGGCTGATTTAATAGGCGGTCAAGATTGATATCTACTCCTTCGCTCCGCGGGGGCGGCCTACCCTTACGATGCTGACCATCATTCTGTGAGTTGGTGTTAGCCACAAAATCTGAATTGTTCTCCGCCTTACACTAACCGCTGTTTCCATGGCCCGCCGGGTTATGCTCCTGCCCTTTGCCGTTCTTCTTTCCCTTTCCTGGCTTTTCATCATCAGACTGAGGGTCCTTGGTACTATCAGAGTCGGCATACTTAACCAGAGCTTCCATGAGCGTTCCCATGTCATCGCAATGATGCTTGAGCCATCCCAACTTCAACTTTAGAAGCATGAACCGGCAATTGCCTTCCAACATTGAAACTGCTGTATTGGCATTGATGCGGTTCGATGAATGCAAGATTTCTGAATCCTGGCGTACCCAATGGCTCGTTGATTCATTTTCTCCTTGGACACAGGCAGCTAAGTCCACAATTGACATGGGCTGCTTGCATGTGTCTTTGAAATTCTGGATAAATCGGGCCCTTAACTCAGCCCATGACCCAGTGGAGTTAGCCGGCAAGCTTTTCAGCCAAGTGCGAGATGTTCCTTCCAACATCATGGTGAAGTATTTAGCACATGCTGCATCGTCCACATCTAGCATCTCCATCGCCATCTCATAGCTTTCAACCCATGACTCGGGGGATAAATTGGCGGTGTAATTGGGCACTTTTCGAGGACCTTTGAAATCCTTGGGCAGCCGTACATTACGTAAGGCCGGGGTGAGACACGGCACCCCCAAAGAACTGGAAGTAACTCGTGGCTCCGCCGAAGTTGTTGGACGAACCAGGGTAAGTTGACGGGCCGTGTACTGCGCCGCTAACTCGGTTTCTCGATGTTGTCTACCTTGATCCACCACGTCTTAAGCATTAGCGCCACCACCCGCCAGGTTATGCCCCCGAGGCGGGTTACTGTCCGCGCACTGCTTGATTCGGCCGGTTCATCCACATGCTTGCTGCAAATCTGGCTTAGGCAGGGGGTGGAATTAATCCTCTCGCGGCTGAACGAATAAGCCTGCTGCTGAGTCAAAGCTGTCTGAAGGATCTCCCTAGCCCGTCGCATCTCCACCGCAACGGGGGACTCGCCTTCGACAGGAAGGGCCGCTAATCGTGAAGCGGCAGCGACGATGTTATCCAAGGGGTTGGAGTAATGACTCGGAGGCGTCGACACATGTTGTGACGGGATGTTCTGACGAGGCGGATCCATTGGGCGTGGTTGGACCGGCACCCCCGTTCCAGGTGCTTCTACCCAATTTAGCACTGGCTGGTTGCTGGTTCCAACTCCTGGCGTGTTAAAGAGATTCCTTGCCTCATAAACCGGAGGCAGGTGAGACCGATACCTTCTCCTCATTACATCATTTGACACGTTATGATCCAACATAAGCCGATAAGCCTGTGCATCCAACTCGGCCCGTTCCATAGCCATCCTGGTGTTTTCAGCTGCCAGATCTACCTTGGCTTGAGCTATCTGATTGTTAACCTTCGCAACTTCTGTGTCATGCCGATCCTGATCCGCCGGGTTAACTTCAGCGGCCAATAGTGCTGTCAAAGTATCGAATAAACTGGACAAAACCTAAGCTGGTGGCTGTGTAGGGCCTCCTGCCCCAGCTGATGTTGCCGCCGCTAAACCGGAGATCATCGCTGCTGCGATCGAAGAGTGTTGCACGGACTGTGATTCGGCCATGAAGACCGCAACTCGGCTCGGCGGATCGAGGGGGTCCGGAATACTGTCGCCGTCGGAACGGCCCCCAAACCGGCCATCTTGCAGCTGGTACAATGACTCGGTCTCTCCGGTAGATGAATCGTCACCAGAGTAAACGACGGTTTCACCACCAGACACCGATCTATCCTCAGATTCTGCTCCGTGGATGACTCCCACGAAGGCACGCTTCATGGCATGCCGAACCCGGGCAGGTCTCGCACGCTAAGCCGTTTCGGCGATGTCGGTGCAGATCTCCGGCTCAAGGCCAGGTTCGCCAATCTTACCAATGAAAACGTGAATGCCGCCGAAGGGGACCCGGCACCCGTACTCAATTGAATCGGTACCGGGGCCCCAGCCTCCGTCGTCGATGTAGATCTTGCCACGATGACTCTTGGTCATCCGGCCCACCACGTATCCCTTGAGCCCTTCGAATCTGCCCTCCAAGAACTCGAAACCATCGTGCGATAGCCCCACGGTGGGCGCCAACTGTCGTGGTTTTGTCATGGCAGATGTCCTAGTGTGAGGACTTAGTCGTCGAGCCACCGCGACTGATTAGCTTAAAGGGGTTAAAGCAGGACAAAGGACGCAAAGAGTTTATACTAGTTCGGCCCCTTGCGGTGAAGGTAAAGGCCTACTCTAGTTGTTGTGGAATTGCTAGGGTTTCGATGACCAGGGAGCGAATCCGCTTAACCTTTCTCTCGAGTTGTTGTTTGTTGTCCCTGAACTGCCACCCGGTCGTCCCTTTATATACACAGTTTGACGTCCGGCGGTTTACAAAATCCCGAGGCCGGCTCATAAACGTGTCTGGTCCGGTCTCTATCCTTTCATATCTTACAACACAAGTTACACACCTTATGACGGTTTATGTCTACGGGACCTAATTCGCCTTTGGGCCCTGGGCTTTCTTGATCTCTGTAGTAAAGCGCCATACTCCTTGTCTTCACGTGCTTCAATATGGATAACTCATTATAGGTATTACCCGGCCCCTCCTCGGCGGTTTATACTCAGTAGTTATATCCCCAACAGATATGGTGCCGTAGCCAAGCCATAGACAAGCTCTCTAGATGGATATGGTGCCATAGCCGAGCCTAGACATGCTCTCTAGATGGATATGCTAGCTAATGGTGCCACCGGACTTTATTTTAGACGTGGTTTCAGATGGATATCATGATCTACATAATTAAGTCTGACATGTTCTTAATAAAAAACAAAAACAAAAAATCGTGTATACAATATTTTTCTTGCAACAAAAACTTGCTTATAATACCCGCATGTCAAAAATTGAAAGTGTTGTGCCGTAGGCTATATACAGAAGGAAATTGCCATGATATGTACAAATAAATTTGACATGTGCAAGTCCAACAATAAATCGATTTACCATCATGCACTATTTTTGTTCGGCATGGCAATAAATGGATTTACCATGGTAATAATCAAGGGAAAAAACAGAGCCAGCGCGTGGGCCTTCGACACTCTATTTGGGCCCTAGAACTACGTCTTTTTCTTTTGCGGTTGGTGTTGTCTGACGAAACTGAAGAAACTGAAAGTGTACAAAACAAACGAAACTGACGGGTACCCGAAACTGACATGATCCACAAATTAAGCAACACAGAGCATAGAGCACATGATCCATAAATTTAAGCAAATCGTAGAGCACATGATCCACAAATTTAACCAAATCCTAGAGCACATGACACCACACTAATAATATTTCTAACGAGTGATGACCAGCAAGTAAGCAAAGTCTAGAGCAACTACACAAAAATAAAAGGGATAAAATCCTAAAGCTATCAGATTTGTCTGCTTGTTCAATTGAATCATCTGCTTCAAGTTCTTGTTCATCTTCTTTATTTCCCCCTTCAGATCTGCATCCCCAACTGTCAGAGCAGAATTTTCAAAGACCAAATTCGTTGTTCCTGACGGCAGATTGAGCTCCCGGGTTGGGGCCCCATTGAATTGAATCTGCTTAACATAGTCATCCAGACATTCAAAATGTGTGCATTTCTTCACGATATGAGACGAAAACATGAACCCTAAATCCCAGATCAAATAATAATTAAAAGTAAATAGAAAAAGAAATTAGAGAAAAATCATGAGATCTAACATGCCCCTCTGGCTTGCTCTCGCATTTCACGAACTCGCGCCCATAGTTGCCATTCTTGACCTCCTTCGAAGTCAACCGTATCAGTGGCGCGTTGCGTGGGCAGTGAGGACATCGCCCCATGGGAAGTGGACCATAATGGGTCCACGAGGGGCAGGAGGCTGAAGTGGAGCTCGACATATCGCCCAAAGTCGCCGGAGAAGAAGAAGCAGAGGAGTGGCTCTTCTCGTCGCCGGAGAAGAAGAAGCAAAGGAGGAGTGGCTCCTATCATCGCTACAGAATAAGCACCAGAATAAAGGGGGTACCCAAAGAAAGGGGAGGCACAACCAACAAGTCTCGCGGATCGCCTCTCGCGGATCGCCCCACGATCCTACGATGTGGAGCCGTCCATGTGATCCAATGGCGCGGAGCCTGCTCGCAGCCTGCCCTTGGAATTACTTCTAGAAGACCACATCTGAGGGTTGTCGCTTGGCGCTAGAGTATGATCGGACGGCTGACGTTCGGAGCTAGGGTTAGGCGAAACCCCGCGGGGTTTAGAGGGGTTTTGAGCTGGTCAATGGGGTTTCAAAGGCTTTGATTCAGCATAAATAATTTAAATAAAAATGAAAAATATGAAACCTTCGCCGTTCATCGTTTTATAGGACACACTAACGAGGAAAAATACTAAACTTGGTATACGTACATTTAGAGAAAAAAATACTAGCTAGCACGATCGAGGTAAAATGAGCACCATTAATTCAAAAAAAAAGCAATAAAATATAAAACATGCGCACAATGTTGTCTTGTGTGACATGTTACCAACCAAAAATCATAAACTTTGTCTATGGACATTTTTATGAAAAAAACCTTCACACATATGAGCAAATCATGTACAACGTTTCATAGAGACCAAGGAGAGGAGGTAGGGTTTCCCTTCGGTATTTGAAAATTAAAAAAAATCAAAAAAATCACCAAAGCTTGATTTCAAAGTGAATAAGAAGGATATGAACTTAGTTTTCCATTTTCATATAGTAAACGTGTTTTTGAATGGTTTTTCTATTAAAGTGTATTATTTTGATTTTTTTGTAAAAATAGAAAGATTAATTCAATAAATAGTGATTCTTCGAATCTACACTATATAGATTGATTTGGTGTTAATAAAAAATATTTGGCTCATTTGGAGTAGGTCCAAAAAAAATTGATTACAAATGGGCTTGTTTACCCTATCTTGGGAGCTCATTTGGAGCATATTTCTCATGACTACAAGTTTTGTAGACGCAAAAGAGATCGGATTGATCACCTAACGTTTATAATAGTTCAGCTAACTGTGCAACTCACACCACAGGGGAATGGACTGAAGTGTTGGTTCAAATTCAAAGTTTGCCTCAGTAGTTCAAATTCAAAGTTTACAAATAGAATTATTACACCTTACAAGTTTTCACAGTACTTCAAATTGATGACAGAATCCTTATTACAAATCTTTAAAGTTCAAAGTTTATGACTTGCATTCAAGTTAAAATTCAAATATTTGCCTTGCTCCTTGTGTTTCAGGATGGGTTAACCGTCTTGCTTCTGGTTTCCCTGGCGGGGATATTTTGTGCTTTTGAAAGCTTTGTCTTTTTGCTTCTAATATTTACTTCTGGTGGTGGCGGTTTTGTTGAGCTTTGACTGATCGAGCAAGTGATGACCAGTTGGCGGTCATCTGTGGGCTCACTAATCTTTAAAGGAACTTCACACACAATAACTTCCTCCTCTCTTATAGCTTGAAAACCTTCGTAAGCCATGGTTTCAAATTCCGCATCAGATGATGGTTCAACCGAAGTTTCTTCCTCTCTAGGTCTTTTCTGTCTTGTGCCTCTAATTATGCTAGAGCTGGGCCAAACAGAAATATGCTTAGCCATCGATAAAAAAGGGAACAAATGCAAAAAATGGAAAGATTACACACATAACAAGGTGCTACTTCAGTTGCTTCATTCTATAAACTTGCTGCATTCTCCTCTCCTGCTGCATTATCCTCTAAACTTGCTGCATTCTCCTCTGCTGCTGCATTCTCCTCTACATTTGCTGTTGCCCATTGTTCCTCTTCTCCAAATGATGCATCAATTGGATTGGTACAACGCCTAGCAATATGCCTTAAGATACCATATCTTTTGCACTTGCGCTGTTTTTCTACACGACCCTCTTCACCAGCTCTTATCATGTTTTTCCTTGGTCTTCCTGGTGGTCTAGTCAGTACAGGAGAATGTAGTTTGAACCCTGGGTCTACTATGTTCCATTGGTCTTTTCCCAAGAGTGCGGGTACATTTTCAGCATAAGCAACCTTAAATTTGGCAACGGAGAAATATTTAGAGCAATGCTGATCAACTTCACCATCTTCACCTCCAATAATAGTCATGAGATGTAGGGCATGTATGCACGGCTTCCGGTGGATCTGCCATTGCCTACAGCTGCATTCATTGGTTGCTAGGTTCACTGGATATCTCCATTCCCTATTTTTACTGTCAGTGTATGTCACCTGAGCCTCGTATGTCGACGGTCGAACGCATTTCATCCTTAGTCATCTTGCCTTGGCATGCAATGCCTTAATCAGAGATGGGAGCATAAGATGGCCAACATATTGTGTTTCTGCAATCTTTTACGAAGAGCCATCTTTACCATGATCATCTGCCTGATCTTATCAAATGCTTGCCACAACAAAAGCCATTTCACTGACTCGAACTTTGCATTGAAACACTCGGCGACGTTATTAGTCACATAGTCTACTTTGCAGATTTCATTGAATTTTCTTCTTGACCATAACTTTCCATGATGTTCATCCATGAACTCCTTCACCAAAGGATTATGAGCATACAACACTCCCAATTGGTGCTCATGCTTCCTCAAGCTGCATGTGTATGATGATGGCCATAGATTCTCATCATAAACTTTGCCTTTGAATTTCTTTTTAAAATTATGCGCTAGGTGTCGCATACATTCCCTATGTTCCTCTCTAGGGAATACAATTTCTAATGTGGTTTCTAAACCCTTGCAATTATTTGTGTATATAACTAAACCTGAGGGTGTATCTATAATGTTGTGCAACTACTACAGAAACCAGACCCAACTATCCTCACTCTCTACCTCCAACACACCAAATGCAACTGGGAATAGCCAGTTGTGTCCATCAACTGCAGAAGCTGCTGCTAGCTGGCCTCTCCATCTTCCATTTAAAGCAGTCGCATCGACAGCCAAATAAGGCCGACAACCATTCAGAAACCCCTGCTAGCAAACCTTGAAACAAACAAAAGCCCTCCTGAAGCACTCCTTCTCCATTGCCTTCCCTTTTAATTTGTACTTAACTGTATGCTTGTCAATCCCTACAACACTCCCTGGACTAGCCGTCTCCACTTCAGCTTTCAAGGTGTAAAGCAACTGAAAACTCTGATTCCATGGACCATTAATCCTAGCAAGAGCCCTTTCCTTAGCATAGAAAATCTTCATGTATTGTACATTAATCTTGTACTTCTCAAATAGCTTCCCATGGAGTGATGTTGGACCAATTGTTGGTGTTTCCCTCACCCAATCCAAGATTGCATCTGCCACCCACCTAGTCTTTGCAAGCTTAGATTTGTCCTTTCCCACTCCCCCTCCACGTGGGCAAGTGTGCCCATGTGGGTTGCTTTTTATCTGAAACAAATGAAAAATGATGTCAAATATAATTAAGAAACAGTACACAAGATCAGAATATAGAATTGATAAATAATCTGATAACAATTAATATTCAGTTGTAATACCTGAATCAATTTTCTCTTTCGCATAGTGGATGCATGCAACCTCCACCAACACCTATCATAAGGGAAATGAACAGTAAATCTTCCTGGCTCACTCCTATCAACCTCATAATAGTTTTCAGTGAGAATGCAATATGTAGTCACTGCATTACGACAGTACACCATCGATTCGAATACGGTTCCTGGAGTAAGGTCAGGATTCTCCCTGTTCCACTAAATTGCTGGCATGTCCTCACCATCATATTCGTGTAAAACTAAGGAGTCGATGTTCTCCTCCCTCTCTTCATCATCATTGTCATCAAATCTAGCATGGCTGCTAGGCTCCTCTGCATATTCATCTTCCACTTCCTGTTGACTAACTCTATCTACCAGTTCACGGGATAGAATCTCATCCTCATCATCATGTCGAGGCACTTCCTCGTCAGGCTCTGCATCTACTTCTACATCAGGTGTAGAAGGGAGAGGAGAAGTGGTAGAATTAGCGGTAGCCGACATGTTGTGGCTTTCAGAACCATTAGGTTTACTTGGTCTCGACCTACAAGTAGTGCAAGGACGCTCGCTATTAGCAGAGACAGATGATGTCTGAACACCCTTCGGGATACGTTATTTGCGTGCCTGAATCACATCGATATGGATTTTACCGAAACGACTGTCAGCATTCAAACTAAATAGCAATCACAGATGCTCATCACAAGTTAATGGGGAATTGCTCGGTATTGTCGTAATATCTCAGTTCAACAGCATCGGCAGGGCTCCACGGATACTCACAACAGAGTGCCTCGCGTAAATCTCTGAATGAAACGCTGGTTTCTACCACTTTAAGATAGAAAAATCCAGAAATCATACAGAGTTTAGTTCCACGCAGCTCGCTAGTTTCCATTCTAACTGCCAACCGAAAAGCAAGTGCAGGATCAACCATATTCGATTGAAATAAGACAAAGGGCGTAGTTAGGCCGAAAACTTTCAGATAAATTACGCTGATTCACGCCAACGGTGGTCAAATACAGCCTAATTTACGGATCTCCTAATCAATTTGATAGGAAAACTATGCTTACCCAGGTGGAATCCATGAATTATCAACCTCTGATTCGACCCGATCATCTCCACGGTCGATGGGCCAGACGGGGTCCCCCCCCCCCCGACATCGCTTCCCAATCCTAGAAGGGGAGAGAGGGTAGATGCGGCGGAGGCGTCACGACTGCGGCGGAGGCGGTGAGAGTGCGGCGGAGGCGGCACGACGGCGGCAGAGGCGGCACGGCGGTGGCGGAGGGGGCAGCGCGGAAGCGACTGGATCTGATTCACCACTGGACCACGTAACGGTCAAAATGTTTACTCCGCCCTACGCGGTCCCACTAGTCAGAGTTAACGGTCAAGCCATTGACCCCGACGGCAACGTTCGCTGTGACCAATTCTGAGGGTTTCGGGCAAGGGAGTGGGGAAAAGTGAGCAAAAGTTAAGAGTGTGGGGATGAATGAGTAGAACTAACGAACCAGGGGCACACAAATAAAAATCCCAATTACAATACCATGTAAAGTGTAACTAGTCCCCTGGCTAATATATCACAGTAAGAGCCTCTCCTACTGTATTCATGTGTCAAAAAAAAGATGAGAGGTAGGTGGTGCACTCCTGACTCATCATCTTGTCATTGGCGGATCGTCTATGGAGGTGACACTGCCAATCTCGATGCTTCGTGACACCGGTCATCATTTTCCAGCAATTGAGTATAGTTATTATGTGGGTGCATGTGTTTGGAGGTGTGCGTTGGTGTGTGCACCAACATATTTTGAAATGAAATGTATCATACATTTCGCGTATAGCATTTTGTCACAAAGTTAGAACCACAAAAGTTTTTTTTGAAGATGAATTGAATACGCCATCAAACTTGTAGAATTATTATTTGTTGTTGATTCAATGCATGGATTAGGACAAATACACTTTGGGGCATAGAGAGAGTTTACTACTATAATGTATACATATGTTTTGTTTTGATAATCTGATTACAGATTTCCGTCGAACGTTTTATATACTCCCTCTGTTCCTCAATATAATTCTTTTTAGAGATTTCAATAAAGACTACATACTGTTGTATATAGACATATTTTAGAGTGTAGATTCACTCTTTTTTTTCTCCGTATGTAGTCCATATTAGAATCACTAAAAGGACCTATATTTAGGGACGGAGGAAGTATAATCCATGAGGGTTCGATAAAAAAATTATCCACGCTGCATACAAGAGTCGTCAAATTCAAAAATGTGGGGATCACAAACCCCTTCGTTGACTCTAAATTACATGCAAGGTTTATGATAAGGCTATCATACTAATCATTATACATGCCCTTAGGTCATCTACTTTTTTCTAGTCGGGTCACGTCACTTATTTGGGTTGTGCCCGTTTTTTGGCGTTATATGTTCATTCTTAATAACTTCATATGCAGCTCCCCTCCATGGTTAAAAAAACGAGACATAATGGAGGTGATCAAAGTCTTTATTAACGCAATGTACTCATGTGTCTATTGGTCTCGCAAAGATGAGAGGTAGGTGGTGCACTCCTGACTCGTCATCTTGTCTTTGGCGGATCGCCAATGGAGGTGACAGTGCCAATCCCGATGCTTCGTGACTCCGGTCATCATTTTCCAGCAATTGAGTATAGCTATTTTGTGGGTGCATGTGTTTGGAGGTGTGCCACTAGTAGAAAAAGGGCCATTTATCCCGGTTCGTAAGGGCCATTAGTCCCGGTTGGGCAACCGGGACTAAACGGTCGATACAAATGCCCTAGACCATTAGTCCCGGTTCTTATACCAACCGGGACAGATGGTGTTCCACGTGGCCACTGCGGCTTGCCCAGGCGGGGAGCCTTTTGTCCCGGTTGGTAGAACCAACCAGGACAAATAAGCTTCCACGCGCCAGCAGTTCACTGGCTCGGGTTTTTGTTTTTTAAGGGGGAGGGGGTTTGGGGGGTTTTGTAGGGTTAATTTAGGGATTCCATATATTGTGTTAGACCGCTAATAGAGAGAAGTGTCCTCTCTTATCTCCGTGCTTGGTCGACGCTACGTTCTATATATATATGTATAGATCGGAGGACTCGACACGGTAGCTAGTAAGCAAATGAAGGAAACCATTAAGTACAGAAGATCGACCTCTCTCCTTCTTCGAGAGAGATAGGTCGAACAACAAGTTTTCGTATATCTATCCGATGCTACTGGCTGCATACATACAATATTAGATCTCTTACTACAATTCCCTAACATATTAAATCATAATCCATATGGAATTCTCCGGCTTTATTGATGACGTGATCAAGAAAGAATTCCGCCAATTCCTCTTGAATTGCCCGTATGTGATCTTGTGGTAGGAGTTCATCCCGCATCTGCCACATCTAATTTGAAGAAGGGGGTTAATACATATATATATATATATATATATATATATATATATATATATATATATATATATATATATATATATATATATATATGTATGTATATATATATATATGTATGTATATATATATATGTATGTATGTATATATGAATTAAACTCAACAGAAATGATGGTAATAAAATAAAATTGTGAATATTTTTGCTTACTCACCTCAAATTGTCTTTTAGAGTAGCCCCGCCTATTCTTGGCTGTTGCATTGTTGTAGATGAACTCGCAGACGTAGTATCCACAGTAATTATTCCCGGCTTCCTGCCACAAGCACTTTACAAGAAATAGAGTTCAATCAAACTCATAATGAAGCATTATAAAGGCATTGATAAAAGTATAGCTAGAGTCAACGGGAGATGCGCGGGACTAGCTAGCTAGGAGTACTTACTTTTGGGTAAATCCATCGCAGTTGCCGCGGCATTGCCGGAACTTTTTTGGCGAATTCTTTCCAAACCCTGCGAGACAAAGAAAACAATTACTTCATAACAGGAAAATGAACAAAGTTGCCGATATGGTGCGGTAATGATCGATTGAACTTACTTGTTGAGCATTTTAGACATGTCTGCATACTCCTTGGGATCTTTTCGTCTCGAGTCTAAGACGGTTACTAGTCCCTCCTCAAGCTTAATCTCTAGGAGAATATAGTGTAAACTGCGCACGCATGCATACAACTCATCAATTACATTAATTACTATAACCTCGAGTAATATATAATTAAGGGTAACCGAATATGCACAAGACAGTTACACTCACTTGAAGTTGTAAGGAAAGAGTATTTTATCTTTGTTCTGATTTACAATCAACGATTGTAGCAAGTTGGCCTCGGCTTCTTTGGCATGATCTTTTACCTGATATTCATCTATGAGATTTGTGTTAATGAAGCCAATATCGTAGATATCAGCTTTTCTACATTCGATGATCTTCAACCTGCATAATATAGTGAGGATAATTATATATACTTGCAATGAAGTATACTTGCGATATGAAGAGCTGAGCTATATATAGAGACTTAATTGATGACAGAACTAGTACTTATAGACAGTAGCAAGTGACCGATGGTTTATCGAGGGCCTTCTGATTGAAACTCTGGAAGAACTCCTCAAATGTAATAGACAACAGATCAATTCCAACGAGGTCGTGATCCTCTGTAACTTTCAGCATCAGAGTATCCTGGCCACCAGAGTCTCTGCGGGTTTCCATGTACCAGTCATGCAATCTTCGCATCATCGTGGTTAGAGTTCTGGGATCTTTGACGAGAGGCTTCCTGTACTGGTATTTGTGATCATCCGCCTCTAACATATCATGAAGTAACTCATCGGGCACGTAATCTGCAAGATTGGTACCGGGCGCCATCCCCGTATGATGAGGGACAATGTCGCTAGGCACCTTGAGCGGGGGGCACGATTGGTTCTCTTGTTCGTCGAGCTGGGGAATTTGTTTCCCACTTTTTTTCTGTGCTAACCTTTGATCACTGCAAGTACTTCCCGACCGTGATGCTTCGACATATGACTTTTGAATAATGCGCTCATAGTTGCTTTTCGACGGAGATGGTGGTGGTTTCTTCAGGGCATCAATAGTGCGCTTCGCTCTCGCCGGATCTATCTTCTGCTTTGGAGGTACATGTTTCTTTGCAAAAAAGACCTTAACTTCGGCTTTACAGATCTCTGCGTTCTCCTCGTCGGTCCTCTCGTATGGTAACTTCTCTAAAGGCCTGAGAGATGGACCATATTTGTATTGCCTCCTACCTCTAGTTGTACTGCTAGACGCCTGAGCAGTTTCAGCGGCTGCCTTCTTTTGTTGCTTACGAGGCGGAGGAGGAGGCGGGGTGCTACCACGCGTCGGAGCAGCCGGAGCGTCGGCGGCTCTCTTCACGCCTTGCTGACGATGCAGAGGAGGAGGCGCGCTGCTCGGACGCGCCGGCGCAGGCGGAGGAGGAGGCGGGCTACTCGGACGTACCAGCGCAGGCGGAGAAGGAGGCGGAGTGCCGCCACGCGCTAGATCACCCAGAGAAGGAGATGGAGTGCGTTGATCCCTTGCCGGAGGAGGAGGCGGAGGAGGAGGTGGAGTGCGCTAACTCGCCGGAGGCGTCTTGTTCACAAGGTTGATGAGGTCCTTCCGCCATAGGCATGGAGTCTTCAGAGAAGAACCCAGCCGAGTCTCCCCTTCACCGGTAGGGTGGTCAAGCTCGAGATCCTCAAACCCCTCCGTTATTTGATCCACCATCACCCTAGCATATCCTTCAGGAATCGGACGGCAGTGAAAAGTTGCACCGGTTTCCGAAGGATAAACAGAGCCTACAACCGCCTTGACTTTGAATTGCATCCATTGCGTCATAAGATGGCAATGTTGAGACTCCGTGATAGCATCCACGGGGTAGCTAGCAGCTGGAGCATCCAAGACAGGCTCCTCAGGCAGCTCGGTGGAAGCCACGCTGCTTTTCCGCTAAGATGGCGGGGTAGCTTTGAGGGTAGCTTCGACAAGTTGCTTGCTGCGAGTTTCTTCTCGTTCGTCCTCTAGCGCTTTTACTCTTGCGTGCAGCGCCTGCAAAGTGGTCTCATCCACTTTCTTCTTCCTCTCCCGGCATTTGTAACCACGTGCGTCGGGAAACCTGGCCTTCCACGAAAGGGAGCCTGGCGTGCCTCGTGTCAGTCCAGGGTGCTCAGGATTCCCGAAGGCCATTGTGAGCTCGTTGTTCTCTCTGTCGGGAATGAATGTCCCTTGCTGCGCTGCTTTGATATAGAACTGAAGCTGCTTGATGGGTATTGCAAGTTGCTCCTTCGTCCAAACGCACTTCCCTGTTACAGGGTCCAAGGTTCCCCCAACTCCAAAGAACCAAGTCCTTGAACGGTTTGGCCAGTGTAATGTCTGTGGTTCGATCCCTTTAGCAATCAGGTCATTCTCGGCCTTGTCCCACAACGGCCGGGCTTTGAGGTAGCCACCTGACCCCGTGCGATGGTCATACAGCTTCTTAGTAGCATTTTTCTTGTTTCTCTCTAACATCTGCTTACTCTTTTCTGATTTTTTGTGGGCCACAAATGCGTCCCAGTGATCTGTGATCTTCTCAAACCGGTCGATGAATTCTGGAGTCTTCTTTTTTTGACAAACTTTGCATTCAGCTCATTCTTCCACCTCCTGAATAGCTCCCATCTTCTTAAGAGCGGCCGCCTTGATCAATTCCTATAAAACTGGCTTCTCCGGATCCTCCTCTGGCGGTAGGGTGAAATTGGACTTCAGCGCGGTCCAAAGATCATTTTTCTTCATATCGTTGACATAAGACACCTGAGGGTCTTCGTTCTTAGGCTTGTACCATAGGTGGATGCTGATCGGGATCATGTCCCTAACAACAACCCCGCACTGAGCAGTAAATGCGTCCTTGGCCTTCCCGGGTTTACTCGGCAGGTCATCGCGCCCGATTTCTTCGATGATGAACTTTTCATCCTGGCGCAACCTTTTCTTTACCGAACTTTGGCTCGATCCGGAGAGCTAGAAAAGAAGAAAGAAGAGAGTTAATACATGTACATATATACCAAAACAATCAATGCATCAATTAGCTATAGTGTCAGCACATGCTTAATGAATACATATATACCTGGCCGGACTCCGTTCGGTCACCGGAGCCGTCATCACCGTGTCCTTCTTCCACCGGTAATCGGTCACCGGAGCCATCATCACCGTGTCCTTCTTCCACCGGTAATCGGTCACCGGAGCCATCATCATGTGTTTCCTCCTCCATTGGACCATCATAATCATGTGTTATCTCCTCCATTGGATCACCGTAGCCTATTTCTTCATCACCATGTCCTTCCAAATGACCATCATAGTCGTCGTTCATATACAATTCGACAGCAGCTCCGTCTGCAACTATGTCCCCCAACACCTGTTCTATTACCTCGTCTCGTCCTATCTCCATAGTTTCTGCAAATATTACGACATGGCAATTATTATACAAACATGACAGCACGGATATATTAGTGGCCTCGACGCTTCTCTAGGGTTTGCGGTGGCCTCGGCGACCCTCGATCCTATCAACCCTTGAACCCTCAGCAACCCTCGACGACTCGGCTACCCCTCCCCCCCTCATGTCGAAGCTATCGGGGAGGGGGTATATATATATCGAGAACGACGACATATACGTAGAAAAAAATGTTATAGGGTAGGGGGGTAGTATCGATCGACCCCCCCTCATGTCGAAGTTATCGGGGAGGGGGTATATCGACAAAATTACATCATCATATATCATCGAATAAAATTATATTATACATCTAAAAAAGTTTTCATATATCACCATATATATATCATCTAGTACAAAAAATTGACCAATCAAGTTTTCATATATCATCATCATCTACTATAGAAAAAATTGACCCCTCGACGACACTCTCGAACCATCGGCCCCTCGGCGACCATCGAACCCTCGACCCCTCGGCAACCGTCGACCCCTCGGCTACCCCTCCCTTTTCCTTCTTCCTAAGCTAAACATAAACTAAAATAATCCTAAAACTAAATGAAACTTCTCCTCCTCCTTTCTTTTCTTCTTCTTCTTTTTTTCATCCTAAAAATTAATGAACAAAATTACAATAGAAAAAAACCATAAAAATTCTATGAACAAAATTACAACAGAAAAATCATAAAAATTCTAACATTTGCATATTATTTGCATATGAAGATATACATCATCATATATATGAAAAAACAAGCATATATATATATATATATATATATATATATATATATATATATATATATATATATATATAGGGTGGGTCTATTCTCATAACACCCCTTAAGACATTATTCTCCTAACAAAAAGCTTATTCTCCTAACAACCCTCCCCCACCCCTACAGAGCTTCTAGCGCGGGAGCGCCCCCCGACGCCGGCGTCCTCCCCAACAACTCCCCGCCACCTAGCGCGGGAGCGCCCAGGCGGCCGGCGTCCTCCCCGACCACTCCCTGCCTCCTAGCGCGGGAGCGCCCCGGCGGCGGGCCTCCTCCCCCACCCCTTCCCGCCTCCTACCACGC
>LR738715.1:831296284-831325828 GCA_902687465.1 Secale cereale | reverse complement strand
GCACAAAAGCAAAAACACAGAAAAAGAACATTACACACATTAAAAATCAAAAAATTATAAAAAACTAAGGAAAAAAGAACTGACTCGCTGTATTTCTGCCTGAATTGTGTGCTTGTGATGAGTTGCAAGACTTTCCTCATCTCCACAAGATGGCTGAATCTCGCAGGATTCAACTTCTCTACAGGAGATCGAAACTTTGATGGCTTCTGCACAGGCCTCCTGTTTGATAGAATTAGTGCCTCGCTGTCCGTCGGGGGTTCCACAGCTGCGCTCCTGGTCCTCCTAGGCACTGGTGGTGGCCTCTCAAAATCATCATCGCTATCTTCAGCGTTCGGAGGGCTCGCAGCTTTCTTCCCATGCTTGACATTGAAAGGAGATTTCTCAAGAGCTTTCTCATTCGAAGTGCCGGCGTCACTCCTCAACATCTTACCCACAGGTTGTTTCACGACCTTGACGGGAGGTTCATCAAGGACAACTTTCTGAATAGTTGGAGTATGAACCTGAGTTTCAAACAAGGAAATACCACCTTGGTGTGCGCCTTCATCAAAGCCTGCACAAAAACAAAAAAATTGGATAATGAGCAAAAGTAGTGAAAAAGAATCATCAAGTTCCCTAAAGAAAAAGTCATTTTTAAACACACAAATGGGGTTCTACTAAAAAAGCTTAACAAAAGTAGTCGACCTACCCTCTGTGTACCAATGAAGTTCACTTAATAAAAAAAGGTGTGTGACTCAAAAAAAATGTAATAACCTTCTTTAAAAATTAAAAGTGATGTCAGGTCCAGACAGCAATGCGACGAGGTCAGCCAACTATAGAGCATCGCCTTCCTGATGTAGCCAATGTGCTCCTTCCCAAACTTGGCAATCGTTTCACCATCCCAGGTCTACATGAACTGGAACATGTAAAATCCACAATCATGCCTGCAAAAGAAAAAACAACACAAAACACATTAACAATGCAGTTCACTCAGTAATAAAAGTGCTACTGATGTTAGTAAAACAATGCAGCTCCATACACACAAAGATTACCGAGGGAGAACAACAAATAACATAGATAGTAATGCAGTTCGCTCAAAAGGGAAAAGGTGCTTCTAATTTAGTAAAAACAATGCAGCTCACTTACACAAGAAAAAAATGAAGGAGGAAAAAGAAAAAAGGAGAACAGGTACAAACCCGTTTCCCTGTTGCGGGACGTTAATATGAGTCAGCGCATAGCCGTCGAGGGTGGGAGGGTTCAACGGCTCGTCGCAGCTTGCACTGCCATCTTTCCAGACTTTTTTGATGTTCCTGACCATTTTCCTGAAGACAACACTAGCAGCAGCACTGTCTCCTTCGTTCAATGAGTCGAGAAGCTCAAAACGCTTCTCTCGCAGGTTCAAAGTGACCAAGCAGTAGTGGCCTATCGCGTCCTTCACTGTTGCGGGAGGAGGGTCAAATGTTGCAAACATAATCTGAAATAAAACAAAAACAGATGAGAAAAAATAGAAAAAACAGAAAACTTATTTTCAAGATGACGAAAAATGGTCAAGATGCGTTACCAAGTTTTTCTTGTCCACACGTTCCTCTGCGCTTGAAGAAAACATTTTTTTCAAAGCCCTATTTGTGGCACCGCCGTTCCAAATGGAATTCTGCAAAAAAGACAAAACCAGAGAGTTAATGAAAAATGGTTATGGCACAAATAAAAATTGGACGAGGGGGATAAAATATAAATTAATGAAAAATGCTTACGCATAGGTTGTACGGGACAATCATAGTTTGAGATCCTTTGAACCTTTCAGCTAGCATAGACACGCCAATGTTTGCGAGGCGCGTGCTCAGCGTTCCATACGACCAAAAAGAATCGCCGACATGGCCGATAGTAATATCGCCAAACTCTCCCTTGAACGCAACTAGATGCCTTCAGACAAGAAGAAAAAAGCACAGCAAAAATTGATAAGATGGGAGCGTCCCTGAAAAAATAACATATTAATTAACCGGGCGCGTAAGACATAAAATATCATACTGCTTCTTCTTGTCCCTCCTAGCCCTCGTAACAGCGTCATACAACTCATTGTATCTCCTCATAAGAGCTGGATCAATCCTTGAAGGAGTAACAACAGGTAATTCCTCATCTGCATACAGGGTGGGGGACGATATCAGATTATAAACACACACACGGTCCATTTCGACACCGGGAAAAAGAACAAAAAATAATGCAGTTCGCTTACCTTCGGTTTCGGAATAAACTTCCTGCGGCTGCTCGTATACATCTTCGCTGAGCGTCAAGTGCTCCAGCCCGGTAATATCATCGTCAAGCGGCGCTTGATTGCCGACAGATTCCTCGGGGGCACGAAGGACCACACAAAATTTATCAGGCACCTCGTCGCCAACCAACAAAACAGTAGGCCCAACAACACCATCGATGCCGGCGGATGTCCCGGCATCATCAAATCCGACTCTAAGAGTTCCTTCTGTCTCTTCTGCAACTTCAACTGTAACACCAGGAGCTCCTTCTTTCTCTTCATCCTTATCACAATCCACGATGTCATCCCTCCCTTCTCTCTCTTGTGCCTTATTAGCCTCAACAGGACAGTCCCCTCCTTCTCTACCTTCTGCCTTATCAACCTCCGCATCAGGCTCCTGCCCTCCTCTCCCTTCCAAGTTATCATCCCCAATGATCCGCTCCGCTTGGATTTCAACATTTAATCCGCAGTTCTGATGAGTTAACAAAAATAAAACACATTACACAAAAAAAAGCTGGAATGCAGTTCACTAATAAAAACGGACCATGAAGCTACCACGAAAAATAAAAAATAAAACACAAAAATGCAAAAATTCTCTATACTCACCAGGGGAGCGTCGTCGCCTTCCATCTCTTCACACTTGTCAGCCTCCTCATCCTTGCCAGCGTCGTCACCATCTGCCTCCTTCCCATGTATCTCCACATTTGATTCGGCAACCTAGAAAACATTAAAACATAAATAAAACTATTATCCAAATCTGTAGTTCTACAACTAAAAAACAAACACCAGATCATACAGTTCACTGCTAAAAAAAAGATGATGCTTCTTCTCTAGACAACAACTGCAGTGCACTACCACTTCTGGTGCGCAAAAAATACAAAGAAAAAGTTAAAAAATGCAGTTCGCTGCCACTGCTGGTGCAAAAAAAAATATGATTGTTTGTTTTGGACACTACATGAAAAATCAAACAATGAAGTTCACTGTAACAAAAACAAATGGTAGGAACAAATCAAACCTTGTCCATGACCACTTCGTCAATAGGATTGTCTTTGGCAGCTTCGTCAACGGGCGATAATGGCCTGTCAAACAAGTGATCAGAATCAACACCGTCGTGGTCCTGGTGCTCATCAACACGACCAGCGTTAGCCTTGGAGGACTCTCCGACACACTGGGACAAGAACAAAACGATAGAAAAAAAAAACAAATAGTCAATGCAACAAAACGCACAGAAAAAATAGATAACAAAATATGGGTAAAAAAACTATTCGCATATGGAAAAAAGACATACATCCACATCTGCGGGGTCGGGTAGAGAAGGCCGGACAACATCTTCATGCATGTTCATTTCCTTCACGATTGGATCCGCTTCCTGCTCATACGCAGCACACCTGTCATCCTGAGACTGCTTAAGCTGAACGAATGAAGACCTGATATTCGTTACAGCCTGCTTAAGGAATTCAAGCTGCCCACGGTCAAAGTTATGAGCGGCCTCGATTTCTGCTTCAGAAGGGCCTTTGCCTTCAGCAAACAAACCGGCAATATTCCTCATCCTGGAACCGGATGTTGGGAAATCACTAGTTATATTGATGACCCTATCGAGAAGCTCATCGACCTACACAAATCTATTGCGATCACCAGAAGCATGTCCGGAAAAACCTCCAGCGGCAGCCCTAGCAAAACCATGACCCCGTCGAATTGGAGCAGCCCTAGCAAGAGGCTCACAAAACATTTCAGGGGCTTCCGCAACTGCAGTCCGCTTATACACAATATCCGCTTCCGCCTTCCACTGAAAAAATTAACAAAAAAAAAGAGATGAGGTTCACAAAGAAAAGTACATAAGAGGTTGACATTTTAGCATGCGCGAAAAAAAAGGAATAAAAACAAAAACAAAGGATGGCTATGCACTCACCGGCAGCTTGCCAAACTTGTAAGAGTCCAGGTGAATCTTTCCCCTGAAAACGATGTCGGCGTTGTGAATCTTCTTCAACTGCACATGGGACAGTATTGCGGCGCGCGGAGTGCGTTTATCCATCACCGATACTTTTCGAAGGTTCAAGGAATCCAGGTACATGAACAGGGGGACAATGGTGCAACCCTCAGCGCAGTTCTGCTTGCTCCCTATAGAATTCCACTTGTACACAGCGGCCTGCAGCTCGTCGACAACAAGCTGACAAAAATCCATGCTAGCCATAGATGCAATATCCAAGTTTTCAACCATAGCAGCTACCCTGGACAACCGAGTTGCGGGGCTAGGACAAAGCAAGCAATGGAAGACAATGAGAAAAAAAACTTTCACCGTCTTATCAACCTTCCCAGGGTCCGCAGCCAGCGTGCGAAGTAAGGTAAGTAGGTCCTTCGCATCTATGCTCCTAGAACGGTTGAACCTGAGTTCATCCTTCAGGTTAGTCAGCGAATCATCATGGCCGCTGGCAGCAGGCCTGGGAGCAGTGTGAGAACCCATAGGGAAGTCGAAAATGTGATGGACAGCCTCGCGATTGATTTCCAGAACCTTGTTTGGCCCACAGTCCAGTCTCATCGTGTCGGGGTCAATCTTTCCCATCAGCTTGCACATCAAAACACGAGAAACATTCTTCTCTAATTTCAGGTCAAAGACAATGCCAAAACCTGCTTGCCGCACCAAAGTTCTGTGCACCTCACCCAGCAAAGCGACAGCTTTGATTACGTTTGGAATGGACAGACGAACAGTCTTGTTGAAACGCCATTCGTGCGCAGCATCGTCTTCAGACCTCTTCCTCTCCGTACTCTTAGCAGCCTACAAAAAAAAACAAAAAGAATAAAAAATGCAGTTCACAACAGCAAAACTCATGCAAAAACAACTTAAAAAAACAAGAGAAAAAGTAAATAAACAGCGTATACCTTACTAACATCAACATCCTCCTCATCAGAATCACTGTCCAGAGCTTCTTCAGCTGCAGTTTCCCGCGCAAGCTTAGATCGACGCTCACAATCAACACCAGAGTGATCGTCCGCGCGTCTCCGCTTTCCATGAATCCCACCCACATCAACCTCGGTGTAATTAGGTCTCTTTGAGTAATCAACACGCGGGCTCCGGCGTGGAGAACTTAAACCTTGCTCTGCGACAGTGTTCAGTTTCCTCTTCACAGGATTCTTTGCGGGGACAAATTTAGCAGACATCTTTGAATCAGCAATCCTCCTTCCTATCTCCTTACCCTCCCCTAACTTTACTTCCTTCGCCCTATGAGCCTTCACGAAAGTATTACCAAGCGCAATAGCTTTCTGCCTTCTCCTCTCAACGTCGGCTGCAATCTGATCAGGGACCATCCAGTCCTGTGTAACTGACTCTGTGCCATCAACAGATTGCGACTGGGTTTCAATCAACTCAGGTGGAATGTTGACCTGATCGGACGTACCGCCATCGACAACATCGGCTGTGAAATAACGTGTAATCAGATAGTTAACGCCACCACCCCCTGACCCACCAGGAGATAAAACTGTGGGTGAGAAAAAACATAAGAAAAGATGTGTCTGTGAGATGATGAGCTAAACTTAATGCAGCTCATATCACCTTGGAAAGAAACAAAAAAAATGTAGAAATGCAGTGCACTTTTCCAGCAGTTTATGTTTAACAATCAAAAACATAACAGTAAACCTAAAAAATGCAGTTCATGTCACTTGAATATCATATTCACGCGTGTCTGAAAAAAGTGCACATTGGCCCAGGGTTATATGATGCAGTGCACTAATTCGTTCAAGTGACCAATTGACCGCATATACAAAAAAGAAGTGCGCTTAGATATGCCAAACAAAACAAAATCATGCAGTTCTGTGAGAGGCAAAAACTAAAACTTAATGCAGCTCATATCGATTTCACAAAACCGCATAGTGGATAGGAAAAAAATACAAAGCAGTGTCCAAAATGCAGTGCTCTTTTAGCAGTTTATGTTTAACATAAAAAACATAACAACTAACTTAATGTCCTTCCAAAAAAGTAAAAAACAATTAACTTGACGCAGTTCATATCAGTTTGCCACGCGTGTCTTTAAAAAAGGCCTTACTAAAAAGGGATCTAAGATGCAGTACACTATTTCGTTCGACAAAAAACAAGTAAATTGACCCTGAATGAAAACTGCAGTTCAGTTTAATGTAGTTACCAGATGGAGAAGCCGTTCTAACTGGTGACGCATCAATTGGTGAGGAAGAAGCCATACTGTGCCTCCGATCAGCAGAGGATGATAATTAAAACCTAAACCTAGACAGTAAACACCAAATTCAGGCAGGGGAAAACTTTCAGTCCATAGGGAGTTGCAATTTCAATCATACAAAAACAACCTTAAGAAGAGAATGCTGGCACGAAAAATAACCCTAGCACAAGATCTGGACCGGATTAGGGGCGATTTGGGGCTCACCGTGGGACGAAGTGACTGCAGGACGAGGCGGGTGCGGACGGCAACGGCTGAGGAAGCACCCTACGGACGGCGGCGGCTGCGGGCGTCGTCGCCCTCAACCACGAGTGAGCCCCTTCGGTCGCCGGCGGTTGCGGGCGTCGTCGCTCTACACCACGGGAGCACGAGGGCGGGGGGGATTTCTGTGCGAGCACGGGGGAGAGGGAAGTGGAGGCGGGCAAGGGGGCTGAAAGAGAGACTTAATGAATAAAAGCCCGTCCGACAGGCCCACAGGTCATAGACAAAAAATAAAAAAACGTCTCGGTGTTGTAACACGATGCAGTTCGCTTACCGAAAACCGCCTTGGCTTCTGAAGCGTTGCAGTTCGCTTACGGCGGACGATTCCGCTTCTGAAGCGATGCAGTTCGCTTACGGCTGACGATTCGGTTCGCCTGCCCTAAAATAAATGCGCCCACTATCGGCTGAAGCGCCCGCGCCCCCCACCCATCCTCTATCCCGGCGGTTCCACGCCGCACGAACTGCAACGATCATCACGAACCCACGATCGCCACCACGGTTGGGAGACGAGATCGTGGCCTCGGCAGAAGTTGCTGCCGCTCCCATTTAAATCCCGCGCTCCATCGAACAGACCGTCCGCACAAACACACAACGCTGCCCCTTCCTCCTCCTCTTCGTCCTCTTTGCAGCAATGGGGTTCAGCAGGACTTACGACGCCGTGCATGCGCACGGGAACACGAAGCTGAAGGTGGTCTACACCACCGACGTCGCCGCCATGGCGACGTACGTCGAAGAGTTCAAGACACTTCTCCAGCGGCGCCGCCAGAAGATCGTCGGCATCGACGTGGAGTACACACCCGACCACCGCAGGGCGGCCGTGGTTCAACTATCCATCGGCAAGTACCAGCCAGTGCTTGTTTTCCAGGTATGTGGTACATTGGGCGAGAGATGTGTCCCCTTCGACAGGTTCCTCGACGACCCAAGGTAAGCAATTCTCTCTGCCGAGTACGCGTTGCAGTTCTATATGCCCGTGTATGCAGTTCCGAAAGGTATAACTTGTGGTTCACTTTCCGTAGGTTCGAGTTCGCTGGCTTCGCCATCGAGCAGGACAAGCAGAAGCTCGCAGCCTGCAACCTCCACGTCGCCAACTTCGTCGACATCCAGACGAACTGGAGGGTGCCTGATGGAACAAAGCCACTGGACTCGCTGGGCGATGTAGCTGCTGCGATCATCGACGACGAGTACACAGACATGAATATGAAGATGACAGACCACGACCACAGCCTGTGGACTTCCATTCTCAGCACCAAGCACGTCGAGTATGCTGCCAAGGACGCCTACGCTGCGTTCGAGATATGGAACAGAATCAGCACCATGAAGAAAGGCCTCGCGCGCGCTGATACAGAGAAGACCAGGAAGCGCCCAAGGTCTTCCTGGAAGCCGTGGGGCAAGGGAGTATCAACTTCCACCTCCAACTCCAACGGCTGGAACTAGTGAAGCAGTACAGATGCTGAAAAGCCAAGGATTACTGTCGGAAGTGCTCGATTAGTTTCCTTCTGCATATGTAGATTAGTTTGCTTTCATTCTAGTTTGCTTTCGGACAATGTTTGCTTATGTTGCATTAGTTTGCTTCATGATGTAGTATGTTAATTATGACCCCAGAACCGTAGTTTCTATCTATCAAATATATGCAGTTCTCAGTACTCTGTTTTCATTATGTACATTGCTTCAAAACCGCTGATGTAGCTAGGATACACATAAAAAAACAAAACTATCAGAGTAGTTCACATAGAGAATTCTTTCACAAAACTGCTCCTGTTAAAAGAAGTTTGATGCAGTGCTCTTTTATTAAAAAAACTATAGTTCCGTATGTGGGCTAAAAAAGAGGAAAAGCTCAGTGGGTGTTTCCAGAATGCATGTTCTTCAACTGCTGCTGCACATGAAAAACTATATATAAAAAAGAGCACTTCACTTATGCTCAGAATTCTCATAAATAAAATACACCAGAAGCAACGCAAAAAAAAAAGCAGTCCGCCTCGCTTGACCAATCGAAAAAACTTATAAAACTAGTACCCCCACGCAACCGTGGATGTAATGCAGTTCATACAGGCTCGCATTGCATATTAATGCAGTTCGCCGCACTACAAAAAATTCAAAACGCGCATTTGCATATTACTGCAGTCCACCGCTCTTGACCGCGATTCACAGACGAAAAACACAGCCTGCGATGCAGTTCTAACAACAAGGAGGGCGCCGACAAAGGTGACGGTGCGGGCGACGGCGATGGCGGGGGCGGGCGACGGCGACGGCGACGGCGGGGGCGGGCGACGGCGACGGCGACGGTGGGCGACAGCGAGGGCACGGCCGACGGTGGGCGACGGAGAGGGCGCGGGCGACGGCGACGGCGAGGGTGCGGGCAAAGGTGACGGCGCGGGCGACGGCGACGGCGGGGGCGGCGGGCGGCGTTGGGGCAGCCTCGCGGCGTCGATGTCGTCGGCGTCGTCGGAGGCTACTACGAGATGAGAACTGAAAATTTCCAAGTGCTATCTTATATACCCAGAGCATTGGTCCCGGTTCGTGGCATCAACCGGGACCAATGCTCCCCTTTAGTCCCGGTTGGTGCCACCAACCGGGACCAAAGGTCTCTTTTCAGCAGCCCAGAGGGTGGGAAGCTCAGGCCTTTGGTCCCGGTTGGTGGCACCAACCGGGACTAAAAGGGGGGCATTGGTCCCGGTTGGTGCCACGAACCGGTACCAATGCCCACCTTTAGTCCCGGTTGGTGCTAACAACCGGGACCAAAGGCCTTGCACAGCGGCGTGGTGGTGGGAGTTTAGTCCCACCTCGCTAGCTGAGAGAGAGCCGCACCTGTTTATAATGTGCGCTACGCCTGAGCTGTCGAGCTCCTCTCTACAGCAGGCTTACGGGCCTAACCTTTCTTTACATGCCTGTGGCCCTATTGGGTCTGCTGCGGGTCTGAATCCTGGCCTACCTAGTTGGTTGGGTTTCTGGTTGTATTCACGCCGTGGTGGCCCAATAGTCGGCATTTTTTAATTTTTTGGTTTTTGCATTATTTATTTTCTTTTTTGCTTTTAGGTCACAAAAATTATAAACTTTCTGTTAGTGCCATTAGTTTTCAAATTTGATTTTTTTGAAATTTATGTGAATCACTAGTTTGTGAATAACTTTACTATAAAAATAGATTTTTGATGTTTTCAACAGACAATTCTTAGATAATTTTAGTTGCATAAATTTTATATAATTTTAGTTTCAAAAATACTAGAGGTTTATAAAAGCTTTTTAGTTGATTCCTTTTGCTTTTAGTTGCATAAATTCTTAGAAAATTATTTTTGCTTTTAATCTTTTGAACTGAAACAAAAACTTTCAACCTTTTTTGAACTTATTTGAACTCCAGACTTTTTCTGTGTTCAAAATGGACCATTTAAAGCCACATCATCAATTTTCAACCCTTTCTGACTTCATTTGTTCTTTTTCAGGCATTTACTGATTTGGTTAAGCTAAATGACCCTGAAATTGAAAATCATTTCAAATGAACTCTGAAAAGTTTGAAAGTTGGCACGGCATCATCATTTCACCCACATAGCATGTGCTAAAAAGTTGAGAGGGTTACAACAAAAACTGGATGCACTTCATGTACAAAACGTACTATCTGTTTCGAGGTATCAGGGTTTCAGACGAAAACTCATCTGTTACAAAGGGATTTCAAAATTTCAACTTATTTGAACTACAGACTACTTCTGTGTTCAAAATGCACAATTACAAAGTAATATTCCAAATTAAAGGCATCATCACAATACTTGTGGAGAAAAAGTCTTCACTTTTTCTTCGCTTGTGTCCTTTGCTTATTGCGCCGTAACCATGGATAATCTTCATCGTTTATCAGGGTGCTTGGGTTAGCCTTGACTTTGAAGGGGGGGATTTCATGAAACTTTTCATGATCTTCGGAAATGTCTGTCTTGTCCTTCACTCCCACGATGTCTCTTTTTCCTGAAAGAACTATGTGGCGCTTTGGTTCATCGTTTGATGTGTTCGCTTCCATATCTTTTCTTTTTCTGGTTCTTGTAGACATGTCCTTCACATAGAAAACCTGCGCCACATCATTGGCTAGGACGAACGGTTCGTCTGTGTACCCAAGATTGTTCAGATCCACTGTTGTCATTCCGTAATCTGGGTCTACCTGTACGCCGCCTCCTGACAGATTGACCCATTTGCACTTAAACAAAGGGATCTTAAAATCATGTCTGTAGTCAAGTTCCCATATGTCCACTATGTAACCATAATATGTGTCCTTTCCCTTATTGGTTGCTGCATCAAAGCGGACACCACTGTTTTGGTTGGTGCTCTTTTTATCTTGGGAGATCGTGTAAAATGTATTCTCATTTATCTCGTATCCTTTGTAAGTCAATACAATCGAAGATGGTCCCCTGGACAACGAGTACAGCTCATCACAAACAGTGTTGTCACCTCTAGGACATGTTTCCAACCAACTGCCGAAAGTCTTGATGTGTTCACATGTAATACAGTCGTCACACCGCTCCGAGTGTTTGGAGCACAGACTGTTCTGGTGTTCATCGACATATGGGGTCACGAGGGTAGAGTTCTGTAGAACTGTGTAGTGTGCTTCAGACCAAGAATGCCCGTCCCTGCATATTATTGACTCCCCTCCAAGCGTGCCTTTCCCAGTTAGTCTCCCCTCATACCGCGATTTAGGGAGACCAATCTTCTTAAGGCCAGGAATGAAGTCAACACAAAACCCAATGACATTCTCTGTTTGATCGCCCATGGAGATGCTTCCTTCTAGCCTAGCGCGGTTATGAACATATTTCTTTAGGACTCCCATGGACCTCTCAAAGGGGAACATATTGTGTAGAAATACGGGGCCCATAATGACAATCTCGTCGACTAGATGAACTAGGACGTGCGTCATGATATTGAAGAAGGATGATGAGAACACCAGCTCGAAACTGACAAGACATTGCGCCACATCAGTCCTTAGCCTTGGTATGATTTCTGGATCGATCACCTTCTGAGAGATTGCATTCAGGAATGCACATAGCTTCACAATGGCTAATCGGACGTTTTCCGGTAGAAGCCCCCTCAGTGCAACCGGAAGCAGTTGCGTCATAATCACGTGGCAGTCATGAGACTTTAGGTTCTGGAACTTTTTCTCTGCCATATTTATTATCCCTTTTATATTCGACGAGAAGCCAGACAGGACCTTCATACTGAGCAGGCATGCAAAGAAGATTTCCTTCTCTTCTTTGGTAAGAGCGTAGCTCGCAGGACCTTCATACTGCTTTGGAGGCAGGCCGTCTTTTTCGTGCAAACGTTGCAGGTCCTCCCGTGCCTCCGGTGTATCTTTTGTCTTCCCATACACGCTCAAGAAGCCTAGCAGGTTCACGCAAAGGTTCTTCGTCACGTGCATCACGTCGATTGAAGACCTCTAGGTCTTTCCAGTAGGGTAGGTCCCAAAATATAGATTTCTTCTTCCACATGGGTGCGCGTCCCTCATCGTCATTCGGAATAGATAGTCCGCCGGGACCCTTTCCAAAGATTAACTGTAAATCATTGATCATAGCAAGTACGTGATCACCGGTACGCATGGCGGGCTTCTTCCGATGATCTGCCTCGCCTTTGAAATGTCTGCCTTTCTTTCGACATTGATGATTGGTCGGAAGAAATCGACGATGCCCCAGGTACACATTCTTCCTGCATCTGTCCAGGTATATACTTTGGGTGTCATCTAAACAGTGCGTGCATGCGTGGTATCCCTTGTTTGTTTGTCCTGAAAGGTTACTGAGAGCAGGCGAATCATTGATGGTTACAAACAGCAACGCATGTTGGTCAAATTCCTCCTGGTTGGCCTCATCCCACGCACGTACACCTTGTCCATTCCACAGCTGTAAAAGTTCTTCAACTAATGGCCTTAGGTACACAGCAATGTCGTTGCCGGGTTGCTTAGGGCCTTGGATGAGTATTGGCATCATAATGAACTTCCACTTCATGCACAGCCAAGGAGGAAGGTTATAGATAGATAGAGTCACAGGCCAGGTGCTATGATTGCTGCTCTGCTCCCCAAAAGGATTAATGCCATCCGCGCTTAAACCAAACCATACGTTCCTTGTGTCACCTGCAAACTCCTCCCAGTACGTTCTCTCCATTTTTCTCCACTGCGACCCGTCAGCGGGTGCTCTCAACTTCCCGTCTTTCTTACGGTCCTCTGCGTGCCATCGCATCAACTTGCCATGCTCTTTGTTTCTGAACAGATGTTTCAACCGTGGTATTATAGGAGCATACCACATCACCTTGGCAGGAACCCTCTTCCTAGGGCACTCTCCGTCAACATCACCAGGGTCATCTCGTCTGATCTTATACCGCAAGGCACGGCATACCGGGCATGCGTTCAAATACTCGTACGCACCGCGGTACAGGATGCAGTCATTAGGGCATGCATGTATTTTATGCACCTCCAATCCTAGAGGGCATACGACCTTCTTTGCTGCGTACGTACTGTCGGGCAATTCGTTATCCTTTGGAAGCTTCTTCTTCAATATTTTGAGTAGTTTCTCAAATCCTTTGTCAGGGACACCATTCTCTGCCTTCCACTGCAGCAATTCCAGTACGGTACCGAGCTTCGTGTTGCCATCTTCGCAATTGGGGTACAACCCTTTTTTGTAATCCTCCAACATGCGATCGAACTTCAACTTCTCCTTTTCACTTTCGCACTGTCTCCTTGCATCAACAATGACCCGGCGGAGATCATCGTCGGGCACAACATCGTCTGGTTCCTCTTGACCTTCAGCAGCTTCCCCCGTTGCAGCATCACTGTATTCCAGGGGTACATAGTTGTCATCGTCCTCTTCTTCTTCGTTGTCTTCCATCATAACCCCTATTTCTCCGTGCTTGGTCCAAACATTATAGTGTGGCATGAAACCCTTATAAAGCAGGTGAGTGTGAAGGGTGCTCGAGTCGGAGTAAGACCTCGTATTCCCACAGATAGTGCATGGACAGCACATAAAACCATTCTGCTGGTTTGCCTTAGCCACTTTGAGAAAATTATGCACACCATTAATGTACTCTGAGGTGCGTATGTCACCTTACATCCATTGCCGGTTTATCTGCTTGCATTTATATATAAAATGTGTCAAAAACCATTACAGAACATCATGGATACATAAGTGATCAAATTATTATAAGTTCATCATCACATTAATTATATTCAAAGTACATGCATATATAGCTCACCACAGTGGTGCCGGCGACGAGATCAGCGCGGGCGATCGACGGCGGTGAAGACGGGAAAGGGACGTACGACGGACTGCTCAACCTAGCCAAATCTCGGAGAAAATGGAGCTTCGAGAGGAGAAAGCTTAACTAGTAGTGTGGCTCGGGCATTTCATCGAGCACCTAAGGTGCATATATGGGAGGTGAGCTAGCTAGAGCACCACACAACTCCCCTCGCCGGCCACAAAAAACAGAGCAGTGTAGGCTCGCCGGAGATGGGGTATATATAAGCAAACAATTGGTCCCGGTTCGTTACAGGAACCGGGTCTAAAGGCCACCCATTTGTCCCGGTTCTAGTGACGAACCGGGATCAATGGGTGTGGGCCAGGAGCGAGGCCCATTGGTCCCGGTTCGTGCCTGGAACCGGGACAAATGGGCCCAGACCAACCGGGACAGATGCCCAACGAGGCCCAGCCGCCCCCCTGGCCGCACGAACCGGGATGTATGCACCCATGGGTCCCGGTTCGTGGATGAACCGGGACTAGACTAATGGCTCGCAAGGCCCGAACCAAAGCCCTGCTATCTACTAGTGTGCGTTGGTATGTGCACCCACATATTTTGAAATGCAACTTATCATATATTTCGCGTATAGCATTTTGTTACGAAGTTAGAACCACACAGAAGTTTTTTTTTTTTTGAAGATGAATCGAATATGCCATCAATCCTGTATAAGTTGAATTATTTGTTGTTGATTCAATGCATGGATGAGGACAGTTACATTTTGGGACATGGAGAGAGATTACCACTATAATTTATACATGTGTTCGGTTTTGATAATCTGATTACAGATTTCCGTACGAACGTTTTATATACCCCCTCCATTCATAAATATAAGTCTTTTTTGGATATTTCAATATGGACTACATACTGATGTATATATACATATTTTAGAGTGTAGATTCACTCATTTTGCTCCGTATGTAGACTATGTTAGAATATCTACAAAGACATATATTTAGGGATGGAGGGAGCATAATCCATGAGGGTTCGATAAGAAAATTGTCCACACTACATAGATGAGTCGGCAAACTGAAAAATGTGGGAATCACAAACCCCTTCTTCGATTCGCGAATCACAGAAACCCCTAACACCACCTCGGCGCGCGCGCGGTCCATTCCGATTCACCGGATGTAGCGGAACTCAAAGCGCGAATTTGAATTGCGAACCAAGCGTATTGTGAATCAGTAAACCATGATTATTATTTCCTGTCAGTTTTATATGAGCTGTGAGAGTGTTCTCAATATAAAACCTGCGTCTGCAGTTTTCAATATATAGAACGGACAATCTGGTACTATCTGTCAACAACACTTGGTGGGGAACTAGGGGCACACAAGTGTTGTTTTAAAATGGAAGGATACGGACACAAGAGCGGTGATCTGACTCAGGAGCCAGCTATCTATACGGATCCGTGATCTTGCAGGCAGGCTACAACTTACAAGAGAGATAAGAATGGCCGAGACCAGAGCTTTTTTGTTCCCATCCGTAGACACAACGTTATGTACGTACGTTACTCTACAGCTACATGAGGGGCTGCTTTGCTTTGGGAGTTTGGGAGAATTCCGGAATCTTCGCGGCAAATGCCCCAGCCGTAATACGTACGTACAGTGCCACTCGATCTCTACTAACAGTACATGCTCAGGTGGGTGCGCTCAGAGCCTTTTGGCATGGAGCGTTGGATTACTCGCAGCTTTGGCAGCACTAACCAAAGGAGCAAACACATTTGAACGCTGCAGCGTGGAGTGTCGCACTTCACTCGCGCGAGGACAAACGAGGCCCCGTTATTGTATGTATGGGCGCAAAGCTTATTAGTATTAGTTTGCGACGGTGCGAGCTAGGCAACAAAATGGCAAGTTTATATGTATGCCTCCAAGGTGAGATTTTGAGGGTTTGGAGCTTACCGAGTTGTGGGCTGCTCCAGCGTCTGTCGACGCAAGAAATAGCATATCTTGGCATGTGCGTGCTCCAGAAGAGATCTTATAGTTTTCCTAACCGTTGATGCACTGCTGATTTTCTGTCTGGATCCATCACTGCTGAGAATGTGAGGTTAGCGGTTTGAGGTCACCTGGTCAGATTCTACGGACGTACTACGTACCAGGTAATTAATACTAGGTCACATAACTGATTGTGCTCAGCATGCATGTGTGCTACTGCTGGCTGACCATGAGGCATGACCAGTGGCTTGTTGACAACTACATTTGCTCTACGTACTTTGACCACCATGAACGACTGCACCGTACCGTATCCGGTTAGTTCATCGATCACATTGCTGCCACGCTGTATTAGTGACAGACATACGTTTGATTGGGAGGCCGGATGAAGCTGAACATGGACAGATTGACACACAAGTGGAAGTGGGTGGCTTTTTTGTTCACCGATCCTGTTTTGCTTCTCCCAAATTAACCCGAATACAAAACAGGAGTGGTCCTGGATTCCGGGCCACAAATCTTGCATCAACGGGCGGGACTGGACAGACATTTTTACTGTAAGTGCCATGCTCTGCTCCTTCCTCGTTGGTTCCTAGCCTCCCCGGGCTTGCCGTTGATGCACGGGAAGATCACCTGCTGTCTGCCCCCATATTCTATGCCGGCGCGCGCGTCTCTCCGTACCGCCGAGCTGCCTACGTACGCTAACCAACCAATCGTAACGGCCGGCCGGCCAGTCGTCCCGCTCCCAGAGGAGAGGAGAGGATTAGCTTGCTTGCTCGATCTCCGGTCGGTCACGCACTCAGCGAGCGTGCGATGCTCGAGCGCTCTCCTATCCCCCACGTTGACCACGCCTCGGGCAGCGGCCGCCGTGCGCGCGCCCGACGCGTCACCTCGAGCTTACGCGCACATGCTTGGCCGGAGCTGGCGGGGCCGCGGTGCTGCCACGCGCGCGCGTAAAGCCCGCGCCCGTACCCCGGGACCGAAATGAGGAAGGCTTTCCCGCCGCGCCGGAAAGTAAAGTTGGACGCCGGCCGGGGCCACGTCGGTGAGGAGCGGCGGGGGCGGGACCGGCAGCGCTGGTAGCAGATGCAGTGCAGGCGCCCCCATCCCTTGATCGATCGATCCTCCTGCGTCTGCTGCACTGTGCGGGATCGAGCTGGCGCGGGAGAGCGCGGCTCGCCCAATCATTCGAAACCGTTGCGTACAAAGACCGTCCTGCCCCTGCTTCAGGGCCCTGTCGTTTTTTGCGCTCTTTTTAGGAAGAACTTTTTCGCTTTTCAGCGCGGTAAAATGATGGGCGCGGGCGGGCAAACGAAGGGTGGTACGGTGATGTGTACTTCCCTCGTTCCATAATGTAGTGCATTCGAATTTTCTAAAATTCAAATTTAACCACAAATTTAATTATCAAAACTATTAAAATTGCTTGCGGCGGGAGCAAAAATTATATCACTGAATTCATATTGATATGACTTCATTGTATAATTCTTGCTCCCACCGCAGTCCGCTCAATCCACTCCAATCTATGCGTCCTCTCCTCTTCTCATTCTATTCTTTTCTCTCCGCTTTCGATCGATGGCGGATGATCGCAATCGCTCTCGGCGGGCGACGAGAGCGACATCGATGCGCTCGTTCTCCGCGTCGCTTTGCGCCGCTCCCGTTTAGATCACGGCGACAACAGCGAAGGAGGACCACGGGGCGACGCGCCGCCCCCCCCCCCTTAGCCACCCATCGCAGTTGCGGGCCCTCCCGTGCAGCGCACAACATCGGTGAGAGCGCCGCCTACTCTGCCCCACTCTAGGTACGCCCCCTGCCATCGCATCCATTGTACCTTTGAAGGGCCTCCACGAGCACCGTTGGGTGCTTGTGCCTTCGCCGGAGCCGCGTCGGTCAAGGACGCCCAAGTCAGAGGCGTGGGCTGCACGATGCGAGCGACAACGCGCCAGAGAGGCCATGGCAGCCAGCGACGCGTCGATGAGGATTCGGGCACTAGCGCGCCTCGGTTGATCCTGAGAACGCTCTCATTGCGCTCGCTCTCCGGTGCTCCCTGTCAACGACGGAGTTGGATGCATGGCGGCTCTGGCGGAAGAATGCCAAAGCGCTCCGGCTCGCTATCGAGTTGTCGGAGTGCGAGGCAGTGGCGAAGGCGAAGCGAGGAGGCTTGCCGGGGGGCACATGGAGTTGTCGGACGACTTAGACGACGGCTCAATTTCTAGAGTTATGTCCGATTTCACTAGATTTAGTGCTAGTTCATTTTTTTTTTACGTGCATGTATTGTATGGATACGAGGGACTGAATTTAAGGTACACGGGACTACCAAAATAAAGAGTGCCTGATACAAGTCTGCACAATTTGGTGTCTTTCGGCAGTAGATGCTCTTAGCCAGCATCTAGCACAGGGACTGGCCGTGCGCTCGCCCGTACGACGACGACGACCGCGACCGGACGGCACGGAGAAGGAGCATGTGCAGTGCTAGTTGCTGAGATGCCGATGCGATGAGACGACGAGACAAGCGTCACCTAATTTCCACGTACAACCTTCCATCGCATGCATGCCGCTTTGTCTTCTTTTTCCACGTACACGTACGTACGTACCTACGTCGATCGGTCACTCTCATTTCATGTACAGTACAGCTCTTAATTAGAATCCATGCAGTTAGTAATAAGCATGCATGCTATGTCCGTTGCCGTCGTGGATGAACGGAATGCAGCAAGGACGAGCCGGCAAAAGACGGCATGCAGTTATCTATCTACTGCTAGGTACGTATCGTTAGCCTGAGCGGCCCCGGCCCGGGACACGTACGGTCCCCGGCAAGGGCCGAAAAGGCGTGCATTTTTTCAGGCCGTCGCAGTGGATAGATAGATAACTGCATGCATGCATGGCACACGGGCACGACTGCACGAGGATCCACGTTGACCACACGGACGTTGTAGCTGTAGGGGTACGTGCGAGCCAGCTCCTGCCGAACGCTGCTGCTGCTGCACAAGTGCACATCGAGGCACGCATCGACCAACACGAAAGGTGGAGAGCAAACACCACCGCGTGCACAAGCGTCAGTCACCGCGCCCGTGCCAACGTACTACGTGGGTGCATGAGCTAGCCTCGCTTTGTCCCGCGGGTTTTACCGCCACTACTTCGTTTCGAGTTTCACTAGCTACTAGCCTACCACGACCAAATATGTGGACATAGCACGTTATGTGGATTTAGTTTCATATGCACGGAACATGACAAGTAGATTTAGTTCCGGTTGTAAATCCCACTGAAATTCAAGTTATTTTATGAAGGTACCACGAGAGTCTTGAACGAAGCGGGTGTGGCAGCGGTCCAGAGGACCATGCATGTGAAGAGAGATAAAAAAGAGATGTACAACACGTAGGATTTGTGTTGGTCAAGTGCATGTCCGTACTCCGGCAAAACCCCTCACATTTGTTGCTATGATACCGAAATACGTACATTCGAACTGCGGACATATACCTGTTGAATGACAAAAGTGATCCAGACGATGTCGTGCAGACGGAGGTTTAAGGGTCTGCTTTAAAGATACCCTAAACACAACAGATAGTTTTTTATGGATATTACATGCTGCACACACTAAAGTATGGAAGTTCGGTCAGTCAAGTCATCAATTTGGTATTTTTGCTCGTCCAAATCTAATCATTGGTTTCTTTGCTAATTATGGGCATCATAAGATCACCTAGAAGAATGAAGGTTTCAAGCCATTATGTCTGAAAGTATATTGTTTTCTCCAGATCGATATTCAATCATCTAGCGCATCCTTCGGGGACAGCCTTATTCTAATCTGTTAAGTACAGGCTTTCCCAAGTCTGTTGGACAGTGACAAAGGATTGATGTAGCTCGAGTGTACAAAATGGCAAAATGACAGCTAGTACAGGACTACTGATACAGTTTGGATCTACCACACCTAGCATTAAGTTTATACACTTGGTACTTACAGTAATTTACATGTGACACAATTTACCGGAAGTTCACTACACCATATTTACGGCATCTTTTTTAACTGAAAACTAGGAACCGGTTCACAGAATCAGCAAGATCAAACACACTACGCTCCACTCTACTCCACTCCAAATTCCAAAATAAACCGAACGCTTTCGTCTTTTGTGTACATGGGCCAAACCTATTAGTTAGCCAGGTACTAGCAGTGTACGCTCAGCTCTTTTGGCGACCGGCGATCTTTTTTTCCGAGATAGCAGTTACTTGCATTCATAAAGATGAAGAAAATTGCTCATTTAATTTAAAAAAAAAAAACAAGCGAAAGCCAGATTGCCCAGCTGATCAAAGAAAACCGGCAATCTTTTAATTATATCTCACGGCCTTGTTCTTCATGGGCAAAGATGTGGTGGAATCATCTGCATGTCTCACTCTCACTTGTACACCTGCTGCAACCAGCATCTAGCCTAGGCACCTACACAACGTACCAATATTTTAGCCCTCGCGTCCATGTGGTCTTTGTGCTGAAAGAATGGAGGGAGAGATGCTGCTTTGGATTTGACCTGCTGTTTCTAAAAGGGACAGCCTAAAGACAACATGGATGCATCATGCACTAGCCTCTTTACTTGATATCGAGAGACTGAAACGTCTCCCAAAGTTGCCATGATACATTTTCAGTTTGGGTCCTCCCTTCATAATGTCCTCCTACTGTTGTGTGCCTTTCCCAAAAGGCAGACAAAAAGCACAAAGCGGCATAAAAAATATCCTGAAGCAGAAACACTTTGTGCAGTATTGAACAAAGCCAAAAGATGAGCTCCTAGTTGTCACAGCGCAATGGACGGGGGGCTTGCCTTACATTAGCGTGGACGTTTGCAATCATTTGGCCCAAGCTCTGTGTTGTTAAGTAACAAGAGATCCACATGGAGGCGAGAACCTTTTGACTGGTGCACACACGATGAAGACGGACAATCCATAGGTACAGAGTGTAACGTATACTATAAGGGTTGGACGCGCTTTGCTGTGTGTGGTTGGTATTGTAGGGTTTTCATAAAAAAAAAAACTCCCTCTGCTCTAAGATATAAGGCGTATTCATTTTTTGAAAAAATCAAACATCTTGAAGTTTAACCAAATTTAAGAGAAACATATCAATATCCATAATATCAAATCGGTATCTTTAGACACATCATGAAATGAATTTTCGTGTGTAATTTATTTAGTATTGTGGATATCGATATGTTTGGTTCTGAACTTGGTCAAACTTAAATAAGTTTGACTATTCAAAAACTAATACATCTTATATTCTAAAACCGATGGAGTATTAGTTTGGCGAGTGGGGGAGATGATGGAGTGTGTTTCAGTGTGGTGTTTTGATGGGCCTTCTAAAATCTGATTATGTGTGTATCTACTAATCAACGGATACTTATGTGGGGAAAAATTCTGTATTGATGGATGCATGTACTACATTGGTGCTAGAGTAGCACATGTTTGCTCCCTTTGCCTAAGTGGTGAGAAGGTGTGCGGGATTGATATGTTTTTATAGGCCAGTTGCTGCCGATTTATTGAAAAAAATCATTAACTTGGTGAAATCTAAAATTGAATACCTCTATCGAATGGAAGAGCTTCAAAATTAGGGTGCATATCGAACTAAACTAATTGAATGAGAGAGCTCGTTGGGAAATTATTTATTCGGAAAAAATGGGTGACCCAATTTCAAATTGAAGATCTCAATTGATTCTGAGGCCTAAATGAAAATAGTGTATTTACTAAAATGGTTGGGTGCATTTTGATGCACCGTTGGTGTTGTTGGGTTTCTTAAAAAAAATACTCACTCTATTTCAAAATATAATGTGTACTACCTGTTTGAAATGTCAAATATTTTAAGTTTGATCAAATTTATAGAGAAATATATCAAAATCCATAATATCAAATTGGCATCAGTAGATTCATCACGAAATGAATCTCCATGATTTTTTTAATAATAATGTCGATGTCGATAGTTCTTTCTCTGAACCTGATCAAAGTTATAGAAATTTGACTTTTCAAAAAACTACGAGCATCTACAGCCGGGTGCCCCAAACCCTCCTCAAAAGCCCGGGCGGCCATCCCGGTCACTGACCGGTCACGAAATTTTGACCCAGACGGACGGCTCAAATGGGCCTCAAACGCCTAGACTGACCAGCACCCCTTGTATCCAACACAAATATGGGGCGGATATGGGGGTGCCCTGGGGTGCTGGGGCGCGTGCGCCACGTTGGACCCAGCCCACGCTGGCCCACCCGACCCAACATATATTCGTTACGATCCGATCGCCAGACCAACCCCTAGCCACTTCACACTCTTCTCCCCTCCACTCCCTCCGCTACTCGAGCTCACCTTCAGCGATTTCTAGCATGGCGTGTCAACTGGGGTGTCATCTTGTGCGGGTTGGAGGAGGCAATGACGATCTGCATTGCACTCCGCCGCTACCGGGAGGACAATGCCCGGCCAACGGACAGATCTATCCGGCGCGACTCCATAGCATCGGCTCAATGGACACTCGTGTCCTCTAGGGCTGGATCATCGCGGTCCCGTCAACCGGAAAATCTCTCCTTCCCCATCACCGGTCGGGTAGACTATGAGTCCCACCAGGAATGGGCGGGCCGCCATTGGAAGGAGAGGATAAGGGCCGCCGAGGCCCGTATCGCGGCGAAAATGGAGGCGACAGAGGCGGCTGATTCGGCGGCACGGCCAGCCACAGAGAAGGAAGCCATCTGCACCCGCATTGTGAAGAAACGGCAGCGGAGGAACACGCGCGCTCTCGCCCGATTGCAGAATCGAACGATCTGTACCATGGTTGGATATCCACTGAAGGAGGAGAAGGAGGACAGTTATGATGACGAGCAGATCCGACTCGATCCCTACTGCGTCTTCAACAGGTACTCCCGCCAGAAGGAAGGCAAGGGCGTCGAGGGCAAGGGCAGCCGTGGATAATCTCCACCATAGCCAAACATGCCAAACTTTTGTAATCCGATGGCATGTTAGTACTGATGTAGTAGCCACACGATGTGTGTAATGCATCGAAGTAGTTTCATGGGTTTGTATGGATTTGAGATATGATAATTGAGGTGTCCGGATGTGGATTGCATTATTTGAGACGTGATCGGTCAGTGTCCGTGGCACGTCTAGGAGCGTCCACGGGCGTTTGAGGGGCTGAATTTGCCCATCGCGGTTGTAGAAGCTCTAATACCCCTTATATTTTGGAAGTGGTGAAATAGTTTTGTGGGTGGGGGAGATGATGGAGTGTCTTTTTTATTTTTGTTTAAAATGTGGTGATTTGCGGGCCTTTTATCGTGTCATTATGTGTTATCCGCTAATCAATCCATATTTATATGGACAAATTTCTGTGTCGGTGGCTGCATGTACTATATTAATATTATTGTAACACATGGTGGAACTTCAGTTTTCTAGATGATGGGAGGGTGTGCGGGATTAATATGTTTCTATAGGTCGGTTGATGTTGAGTGATTTAGAACATCGTTGGCCTGGTTAGAATCGTAAACTAAATTCAAAATCAAATGCCCCATTTAAATTTAAGAGCAACCAAATTAAGGAACACGGTGAATTAAAGAATTAAATGCGAGAGCTACTTGAGAAAGCATTGACCCGGTCAGGTGATTCCTAACTAGTTAGACTAGCGGTAGAATATAAAACTACGTCCATTGAGCTGGTTCATCAGTTCGAGTGACCTGGATGGCTGGATCCAAGCCATTTATAGCAGTATTAATTATCTCTCCACTTGGGTTCTGATGGGCTTGTACGTATATACTACCACTACCACATGATATACACCGGCCGAGCTGTTGAGTCTAGAGCTGCTAGAGGGGGATCCACTCTAATGTGTCCATCTCAGCCATGTGATGGATTCAGATGGTGTTTGTTTCCAGCGACTTATTGGTTTAGGGACTTAAAAAAGATCCCTATAAGTCCCATCTAAACCAAACAAGAGGGATTTAAAGTGGTGATTTGGGACTTATCAAAAAAGATTGTCAGGTAGGAACTTATAGGGACTTTTCCGTCGATTACCCCTGCCCCGCACCTACCTTATCGCTTCCCCGCATCCCCGCTTCGCTCCTTCCCCGCACCCTGCTCCAATCGCCGCCGCTGCCGGCAGTGCCCTGAACCGCCACCGCCATGGCCGACGATGAGGAGGACTGGATACCCTTCTTCTCTCAGTTCCCCTCGCATTATCACGCATCCCAGGGCTCATCCGCCGACGGAAATCTCGGGAGGGCAATGGGATTCTTGGATCTCAACAGCAACGTCGACGACTTCCCGGAGTTGGGCTCGTACCAGCAACTCCTCCTCGACCAGTCGGCCGGTCATGGTCTTCCTCCTATTGAACCTGGTCGGTTGTCACTATTCTGTAATTCGATTGTATGAACAAGTGTTTTATTACTAGGGGTAACATGGTCTTTTATCATGTCATTTAATAACCTCTAGCCTATGATAAGTCCCTATAAACAAAAAGGTAGGGATTCGGAACGTGTAAGTTGGGACTTAAAAAAGTCCTAGGATTTATGAAACAAACAGGGCCTCACTCATTCACAGAGACGTTAACTATTCATTCATCACTTGGCCCTGGTAGCCGTAGCCGCGGCCAAGTGTGCATCGCAGAGAGCACCGACGACAGCTAGCTGTGCAGTGGGGGAAATATCTGGTACTCCCACCCCTAGGGTGCTCCCGGTGCTCCAAAACTAGGTAGCATATTTTTAAATGTTCGAAAAATTCTGAAAAAAAATCCAGCACATTGAGACAACATCAAAATATGCTGTCAAAAACTTCAAAACATAGCTTGAGAAAAAAATATGAAAAATCGACAGTAAATAGTACACAACATAAGTTGAGCTTTAGATTTGACCCACTATCACATTGATGTTCATTTTGTCATTTTTGTATCTCGAGCAATGTTTCGAATTTTGATTTGAATTTTTTTGACAACATACTTCGATGTTGTGTTAATGTGCTGTATTTTTTTCAGAAATTTTCAAACAATTAAAAATGTGCTACCGAGTTTGGAGCACCGGGAGCACCCTAAGGGTGGGAGTACTTGATATTTTCCCCTGTGCAGTGCTCACCCTCCTTGCTGTCAATGAGGTTTTCACGGCCGCCCCGCATCGGAACGAGTAGCCTCCCTGGCTCCCCGTCCTCGTGTCCCGACGATTCCTCGCGCTGAAACTTGCCAACGTCTCCGTGGAAGAGTGGGGTTGGTCGTGGTCCCTCGGCCCGTCACAACCGCGCGTCTCCGTGGATGGACGGATGGATCGGCCGCAGATGTGATCCTCCAATAGGAAACTGGGAGAGCCGGATGAATCGACGGATCGATCTCCCGTGCTACGCCAATGGACGGGCGACACCCTGCGCACAGCGAATAAATGCCGAATAAGGCAGGACAGGAGATCGCAACTTGATCATCTGCTTGTTGTCAAGGCCGGCCGACAGTGGGCGAGCAGAGGCCCGGATCTCGTGCGGAACGGAACAGTGTTATGTCTCGTTCTCGCATCGCAGGCAAGGGGCACGGCCGCTACAGTACGCCCTCGTATCTACGCGCCTCTACTGCACGGGTCCTGCTGCTAGTCTGTTGTAGCCTGCGGGATGGAATTGAAGGGACGAGCCCATTATCCATCCTAAGAGCATCTCCAACAGCCGCTTCAAAAGACGCGCGGGCGGTAAATCAAGTTTTTAGCGCGCGCAGGACGTTTCGGCCCGCTTCAGCGGTGGCGGTAACTCGTGCGCGCGGGAAAAGGCGGCAGCTCCCGCGCTATTTTTGGCGCACCGCTTTCGGCGCGCCTTTAGATTGGGGCGCTCGCCACGCGCCTATTCCGCACACTTCTCTTCCTCTTCCGTTGCCACCCTGTCACGCGCGCCTCCACCGCTCCAGCGCCCCGCCACTGACGCGCCACCATGCCGCCGCGCCGCCGAGGAGCGTCGGGCTACCGCGGCGTCCGTCAGCGCCCCAACGACGGGTATTACGTCGAGATACGGTCCGGCGAACTCCGGCTCGGCCTCGGCACCTTCGAGACGGCTCGCGAGGCCGCCCGCGCGTACGACGCGGCGGCGTGGCGCCTAGGCAGGCCGCGCCCGCAGATGAACTTCCAGGACGTCTATGAATTTTATTTATCATTTTATTAAAAAAATGTACGTAATGTTTAGCGTGCGCCGCATTTTAGCGCGGCCGCTGTAGCTACGCGCGCGCCCAATTTTGACGCGGCTGCTGGAGCCAGCGCCGCCGGCCGCGCCAAACCAGGCGAACGGCGCGCGGCAAATAAGTTTTTAACGCGCGTCGCGTTGCGCGGCTGTTGAAGATGCTCTAAGGATTTGAGCAACTACGTAGCCTATGATAACGCCACAGAGACAAGAAAGCCCATGAGGTCAAAGATGGGGGACTAGTTTTAGCCGCGAGAGCTGAAACAATTGGCTACACTCAACTCCATGACTGAAGCCGAGCCGGACCCCATTACTCTGTCGAGTTCAAATTGAGAAGGCGGCTTCCTTAGCGTCTGATTGTGTCTGCTTCCTGAAATTCAGTTCCGCTTTAAAAATATGAAAGTCAATTGGGCCGAGGTATCTCCACGATATGTCACTTCGCAAAGAATAACTTGAAATCTAGGGTACAACTCATGTTTTTCTTAAGCTCTTCGGGGGGTGCTCCAAAAAACTCTGGATGTTGGAGTAGAGGGGAAATTATCCATCATTGCTATCAGTTAGTGGACACCCCTTCATTTCTCTCCACATCATCCAATCAAATAGATCATTTTCATCAATTTTTCCATTCTTAAAACTAGAGCTAGCTGGAAGCCAAACATGATAAATTTCTCTTTGCCGAAGTTGCAATTCCTGTACGAAACTGCTCCAAAGTGAATTTGCTGGAGTGAAACTGATTTTAATGAAGCAAAAAAAAATCCAAACCGTCAAGTGAAACAGCGTACCCGTTAGTGGTCATCGTCTCCGAGTGATCTTTCCTGAGTGACTCATCCACCTCCACCTCCTTCTTACGTGCCCCATGTTGTCTCCTCTCATCCGAATCGAAGCCGCCACCCAGGGGCGTCTCCCGGAACTCGGGGCCTGGTGCGAAAAGTAAAATGGAGCCCTAAAATTTGCAAAAAATAAATATAACTCAAGCATAATCTCACTTGATTTTTTTTCATACTATATTCAAATGTATCAAATATCGATGCAAAATACGAAAAACGCACAAACAATCAAACCCCTTCCTCGATTCATGAAAGAGTTGTGTACCCGCGATCAATTTCGATAAGCCGGATGTAGTGAACATGAATCGTGAATTTGAATTGCGAACCAAGCAAATTATGAGCTATGAGTGTTTTCGACATAAAAATTGCGTGTGCAGTTTTCAGTAGAACAGACAATCTGATACCAGTCAACAACACTTGGTGGGGAACTAGGGACACAAGTGGTGTTTTAAAATTTAAAGATACGGACACAAGAGCGGTGATCTAACTAAGGAGCCAGCTAGGTATAAGAATGGACGAGACCAGAACTTCTTGTTTCTATCCGTAGACATATCGTATGTTACTCTTCAGGTACGTGAATTCAGGAATCTTCGCGGCAAATGGCCCTGCCGTAAAACGTACAGTACCACTCCCTTCTAACAGTACAGGATGAGGAATCGGGATCAGGTGGGTGCGCTCCATCTCCTTCAGAGCTTTTTGGCCGGGAGCGTTGGATTCCTCGCGGCTTTGGCGGCACTAACGAAAGCCGGGACACGTTTGAACGCCGCAACATGCAGTGTCGCACTTCAGTCGTGCAAGGACAAATGAGATCCCGTTATTGTATGGGCTCAAAGCTTATTAGTTGCTGGCGGCGCGAGCTAGGCAACAAAGACCGTAATTTATATTTATGCCTCCAAGGTGAGATTTTGGGAGCGCAGAGGGTTCGTAGCATACCGAGTTGTGGGTTACTCCAGCGTCTGTCGCCTCAAAGATATACCGTATCTTGGCATGTGCATACTCCAGAGTAGATCTTATAGTTTTGCTAACCGTGGATGCACCGCCGATTTTCTGTCTGGATCCATCAATGTTCTGTCACTCTGAGAATACAAGGTTAGCAGTTTTAGGTGTCCTCGTCAGCTTGTAGAGTACTACGCCCTAGGTAGTTAATACTAAATGCTTGATTGTTCAGCATGTGTTCTATCTGACCATAGACAGTGTGGCTTGTGTTGACAATTTCATGAGTTCTACTTGTACTTTCATGGATGAATTTTTTAAAAAGGAATGAATGCCAGATTCAGTTAGTCTATCAGATCATTTTGCCGTGACAACGAACGAGTCGAGTACGTTTGAATGGGAGGCCGGCCGGATGAAGGTGAACGTGGACGTGGGTCTCTTTTTGTTCACTGATCTGATCCCATTTTGCTTCCCCAAAATTAGAATAACCTGAATACAAAACAGGGAAGTGGTCCTTGATTCCTGGGCGATTCCAGCATCAAAATCAAATGCCGCGAAAGCCAGCATCAACGGGCGGCACTGGACAGACATTTTTACAGTTAGTACCATGCATGCTCTGCTCCTTCCTCGTTGGTTCCTCCGGCCTTGCCGTACGTTGATGCACGGGACGGGAAGATTACCTGCTGTCTCTCCTCTTATTCTATGCCGGGCGCGCGCTTCCCTCCGTACCACCGAGCTGCGTGCATACGCTAACCAACCAATCGTAACGGCCGGCCGGCCGGCCACTCGTCCCGCTCCCAGAGGAGAGGAAAGGATTAGCCTGCTTGCTTGCTCGATCCGCGGTCACGTACTCATCGGCCGTTCGATGCTCGAGCGCTCTCCTCTCCTATCCCCCACGTTGACCACGCCTCCCCAGAGGCCGTGCGCGCGCCCGACGCGTCACCTCGAGCTTACGCGCACATGCTCGACCCGGGCCAGCAGCGGGGCCGCGGTTCTGCCACGCGCGCGCGTAAAGCCCGCGCCCGTACCCCGGGACCGAAATGAGGAAGGCTTTCCCGCCGCGCCGGAGAGTAAATTGGTCGCCGGCCGGGGCCACGTTCTTGAGGACTGGCAGGGGCGAGACCGGGACCGGCAGCACTGGTAGCCGCTCCAGGTGGCGATGTGCATCCTCCCGCATGCAGATGCAGGCGCCCCTGATCGATCGATCGATCCTCCTGCGTCTGCACTGTGCCGGATCGAGCTGGCGCGGGAGAGCGCTGCTCGCCCAATCATTCGAAAACGTCGCGTGCAAAGACCGTCCTGCCCCTGCTCCCTCGCCTTGTCGTTTTTCGCGTCCTTTTGCTTCAACTTTTTCGCTTTTCAGCGCGGTAAAAAGGATGGGCGCGGGCGGGCAGGGTACGACGAGTCGACGACCACGAGCGCGAACGGATGGCACTGACGGAGGAGCCGAGATGCCGATACGGCGAGACGACTAGACAAGCGTCCTACGGTCCTACCTCCCGTCCCACCTTCCATCGCATGCATGCATGCCGCCTTTCATTTCATGTACACGTACATACACGTACACGTACGTACCTACGTCGGTCACTCTCATTTCATGTACAGTACATATCTTAATTAGAATCCATGCAGTTGGTAATAAGCATGCATGTCATAGCAACACCAACCCCCCCTCCCCCTCGGCCCTCGCGTCGTCCTCCGACCCGGGTGCGAATATGGTTTCCCCAGCGCCGCCACCCCCTCAATCCCAGCCCCTCCTCGCCGCCACCTGAGGGGATCGACGGGCAAGCCTGGACGGTTGTCGATGAAGGTGGCGGTGAGGT
>LR738715.1:831278671-831296219 GCA_902687465.1 Secale cereale | reverse complement strand
CCCCCCCCGAAGGACCTGGAAGCCGGGGCGGCGACCTCGGTCGGCGAGGCGGCGCTGCCTCCACGATGGGCGGCGCGCGCAGGAAGTGGTGGCCGGCATCCTCGGCTGCCCGGACAGTGAGGATTCGGTGGGTGGTCGCGGCGCGGATTTTTCTCTCCCCCTGATATGAAGGTCAGGTGTCCTCCTCCCCTTCTCTGTCCTCCCATCCGGTTGTGCCCTTCTGCGACTTTGGTCGCCGGATCCGGTGCTGGTGGGGTGTGGGTGCTCAGGTTTGAGCCCGGGGAAACCCTTGGCCGGTCCTCCGGCCACGACGGCGGCTGCGCGTGTGCGCATCGTGTACTTCCCTAGAGGCGTCGTTGAGGGCTCTCCTCTTCACCCCCGTCCTAGACCCCGGGTGAAAACCCAAAGCCCTTTGGGCTGGCCGGCGGCAGCGCCTAGCGCGTTGCATCCTCGTTGGAGGCGCCGTGTGGGGTGTTTGGTTCTTCGGGAGAGGGGTGATGTGGATGGTGGGTGTCTGTCGGCTGCGAGGCCAAGTTTGCATTCTTTCTGTGGAGGGTGCTCGTTCCTGCAAGTGTTCTCTCCCTTGCTCCGCCTCTTGGCCTCTACAGCTTTCTTCTTCGACAACCTCCCAACAGCTATCCTTCTGCTCATGGTGGTTCAGGAGAGGTGGCAGTGCAGTTGTGGTGTGTGCCAGCGGCGTGGCGAGGGTAGTGCTTCTTGTCTGTGATGGGGATCCGGTTGGCATCTGCTCTAGTTCTGGGGGAGCGCCAATGACCCGGCGGTGCGGCGCCTTCGAGCCTAGGCGAGAGGAAAGGGTTCCTCTTCGGCGTTGGGAGCGATATCTTCCCTTGTCCCTGGGTTCACACAGTTCACAACTCTCTCTGACTATCGGCTGATCATCGATGCTTCTCTGTTGCTCCTGTCTCTGCTGGCTATGTGCAGTAGGCTTCGACATTACTAGCAGGACTCTTCATGTATTTTTTTTTCTTGCAGCTGTAATGTGTGTTGCATCGTTAGCTATTCACTCAGCTCCATTGTATCTTTCAGTCGCTGCTGATTGGTGGCCTTGTGTAATCCTGATCGGTTGATAGCTTCGTTAATTCAAAGCCGGGCTCCCCTCTTGGTTCTAAAAAATAAGCATGCATGCTATGTCCGTTGCCGGCGTGGATGAACGGAATGCAGCAAGGACGAGCCGACAACCAAAAGACCCGCCCGGCTTCTACCCTCCGGCGCCAAGCCGCCAACCATAGCTATCGTTTCGCTTGTGAGCTTGTCAGTGGAACTACGTTGCGACCTTGTGTCGTCTTTTGCAGCATGATGAGTCGTTGGCGACCACGCCGGCTGGTGGCTCGCTGCTGCTAGGTACGTATCGTTAGCCTGAGCGGCCCGGGACACGTACGGTCCCCGGCAAGGGCCGAAAAGGCGTGCATGTTTTCAGGCCGTCGCAGTGGATAGATAGATAACTGTATGCATGCATGGCACACGGGCACGACCGCACGAGGATCCACGTTGACCACACGGACGTTGGTACGTGCGAGCCAGCTCCTGCTGCACAAGTGCACATCGAGGCATGCATCGACCAACACGAAAGGTGGAGAACGACACCGGCGCGTGCACGCGCGCACGCACGCAGGGAGCCAAGCGTCAGTCGCCGTGCCCGTGAGTACGTACTAATACTACGTGGGATGCATGCCCTAGCCATGCGGGAGGGCCTCGTTTTGGCCTGCGGGTTTTAGCAGTTTACCATCACTACTTCGTTTCGAGTTTCACTAGCTACTCGGATCAAATATGTTGGCATATCACGTAATAACTCGCAAATCTAGTTTCATATGCACGGAATATAAGATGTAGATTTCGTTCTGGTAGTAAATCCCACTGAAAATTAAGTTATTTTATGAAGGTACCATCAGAGTCTTGTGTTGAACAAAAAGGAAACTAAAACAAAAGTGAATGGCAACTCTTTTAGAAAAAAACTCAGGACAACTAAAATGTGGAAGAATTTAAAATACATGTGAAGTGCATGTCTATTGAAAATAAAATGATGACTCATTTAGATGCAAAGAGATAGCATAATTCAAGTACGGAAGATTGTAGAATAAGGGATAAACATCTGTGTTTTGAGGTTTGTGTACTATGTGCTTAAACTTAGCAATAGAATGTTTTTGATAGTACACGTGACAGAATCCGGTATAGTGATTTTCTCTCCGTCTGAAACTGACATCTTTTTTGAATGGACATGTTAACATATTCCAGGAAGCTTTTCCTTCAGCATATCCAATGATCAACGATGCTCGGATTGGCCAACTCTCTATAGTCGAATTGTCCAACAGCTAAAATTCAAAGTTTTTCTTTTTCGAAAGAACTTCCAATCTATTCATCTTCAATCATGGCAGTACAACAAACACAAGAAATAAAAATTACATGTAGATTCGTAGACCACCTAGCGACGTCTACAAGCACTAAAGCGAGCCGAAGGCGCGCCGCCGTCATCACCCCTCCATCGCCGGAGTCGGGCACACCTTGTTGTAGTAGACAGTCGGGAAATCGTCGTGCTAAGGTCCCATATGACCAGCACCCCAGAACAGCAACCGTCGCCGATAAAAAATAACGTAGATCGGAAGGATCCAAACCGAAGACACACGAACGTAGACGAACAACGACGAGATCCGAACAAATCCACCAAAGATAGATCTGTCGGAGACACACCTTCACACGCCCACCAACGATGCTAGACGCATCGCCGGAGCGGAGGTTAGGTGGGAAGACATTTATTTCATCTTCAGGGAGCCACCGCCGTCTCGTCTTCCTGAGCAGGACACAAACCCTAGCAAGGTTGAAAAAAACGACTAAAAGCGGAGCCTTCCCGCCGGCCCTTGCCAGGATCCACCACGCCTCCACGGTTATTCATACATTTTACAGCGACAAAGATAAGCCGAACGAAACGAACAAGGTAACAACATGAGCCGCGATTTAGTTCAGTGCGAAAACACACATCGACTCACAATGAACGAAGGAGATGTGCTAGACTAAAATAAGTGCTACTTGTTGTCCATGGGAAGCTTAGGCCCAGCAGCCAGCGACACCCAAAACAACTGCCCCGAGTATATACACGAATCATACTACATGCTGCACATATTAAAGTAAGTTCAGTTAGTCAAGTGATCGATCTGGCATTTTTGCTCGTCTAAATCTAATCATTGGTTTGTTTGCTAGTTATGGTCATGAGATCACCGAGAAGAATGAAGGTTTCAAGTCTGTAAGGGCATATTTAGCCCGATGGTGTTTTGGTGATTGAAGACAATGCGTTTGCGGACTAATCATGTGTTTTAAGCTCTTTTAGATATATCTCACCTAGGCATAAGACGATTAGATGCCCCTCGGAATCTATGGAAGGCGGTTTTTCCTTTTGCTTATTTTTCGGTGGATCTGAGTAATAGGAAAGCCGTACTATTAAGAGGGGATCCGCTTTGGTAAAGTTTGGGTGGAATCAACACGTACACTTTCTTATCGCACCCACCATACCTTTCCGCCTCAATGGAGTCCTTCTTTCCCGTCTTCTATGTTTCTCCTGGCTCCACCGGTAGTACCGCGGGTCTTAGCGGTAGTACCGCCTGAGTGCCTCAAGCGGTAGTACCGCCCCACTAAGCGGTAGTACCGCTTGGTGCACTCTGCGATAGTACCGCTGATGCTCCGAGTTACCACCTCCTCGACTCGCGAGCGCGTTTTCGTGTCGAGTTTTGCGGTGCTAGGAGCGGTAGTAGGGGCGGTAGTACCGCTCCCAGAGGTAGTACCGCCCTGCAACCGCGGTAGTACCGCTCTGGGTCCCAGCCCCCCTGGCGCGGCAGTACCGCTTGAAGGGAAACGGTAGTATCGCTGTATAAGCGGTAGTACCGCTCGCTCAAGCGGTAGTACCGCTCTCTGCGGGGCTGAGTGGGGGGATAACGGTTGGATTGTTCCCCCATTATATAAATGCTTCTTCTTCCTCCTTGTTGACTTACCTCTTCCCCCACATACTCCATTGTTGCTCCAAGCTCCATTTTCGCCCGATCTCTCTCCCTAGCCAATCAAACTTGTTGATTTGCTCGAGATTGCTTGAGAAGGCATCGATCTACACTTCCACCAAGAGATATTTGATTCCCCCCACTAATCCCTAGCGGATCTTGTTACTCTTGGGTGTTTGAGCACCCTAGACGGTTGAGGTCACCTTGAAGCCATATTCCATTGTGGTGAAGCTTCGTGGTATCGTTGCGAGCCTCCAATTTAGTTGTGGAGATAGCCCCAACCTTGTTTGTAAAGGTTCGGTTGCCGCCTTCAAGGGCACCACTAGTGGAATCATGGCACCTTGCATCGTGTGAGGGCGTGAGGAGAATACGGTGGCCCTAGTGGCTTCTTGGGGAGCATTGTGCCTCCACACCGCTCCAACGGAGACGTACTTCCCCTCAAAGGGAAGGAACTTCGGCAACACATCCTCGTCTTCACCGGTTCCACTTGTGGTTATTTCTTTCCTTTACTTGTGCAAGCTTTACTTGTTTATCTCTTATAGCTTGCTTGTGAGGTTGTTATCTTTACTTCCTATTAGTTGTCATCTTAGTAGCATATCTAGACAACTTTCTTTGACGCTTAATTTAAAGTGGTTAAGAAAAGCTAAAAAAATTTAGTTGCCTATTCACCCTCCCTCTCTAGACAACCACATCGATCCTTTCAATTGGTATCAGAGCCAGGTTTCTTTTTAAGGACTTTATCGTCCAAAGAGTATGGGTGACAACGTAGTCGAGACGGAGGATCATTCCGGTGGAACTCCGTCCTTGCCTACGTCCGATGGGGGAGCCTCGGTCTCTCGTGAGGAGTTCAATGTGGCTATGAACACATTGAAAGAGTCACTGGCGACCGAGGTCAAAGGCATGTTTAAAGATTTGCTTGAGGGGCTTAAATTATCCACCGCACCGTTGGAAGTGGTTCGTCCCGCTACCAACGTGTCGGAGGCTAATCCCGACAAGGAAGAAGCTAGTAGTGAACAAGCCCCTGTTACTAAGAATGGGAGTGGGATCTTTGCCCACTCCGCTCCTCCTACTCAGTATGGAGGACCCGTTCACACACCGCATTTAAATTCCGTTGGACCTCCTCCCAAGTTTATATAAAATTCTGATTTTGCTACGTGGGTGTTTCGTTTCAAACGTCATATAAATCATTGCTCTACTAATCTTCGGAGAATCATTGAGCAAGGTTTTTATCCGCGTGATCCCGACAACATGACTCCAAGAGAAACCTGCGGATCATCAATTCAACGAGTCCGTTCTTTGCATACTTCAAGATACTATTCCTCCAGAAGACATTGCACATCTTCGACCCTTCATTGTGGCCAAGGAAGCTTGGGAGCATGTTGACACTATGTACAAGGGAAGCGCTAGCATTCAACGCTCTAACTATGAAGTTGTGCAAGATGAAGCCGATGAGTTTGCTATGATCGAAGAAGAAGATCCTCGTGAACTTTATCGAAGATTAACCACTCTTCCGGTCTCTCTTCGAGATCATAGGAGTAAGGACACGGATGACAATTGGATCAAGCGCAAGTTCCTCAAGGCCATGATGCCCTATCATAAGGCCATGTCCTCTGTCATCGTCAAAGACCGGACTTCCACCACTTGTCATCAAATGAAGTGTTGGATGAGTTCGTTGCCATGAGGATCTTGTACATGACCGCCAACAATGCGGTCTTAAGAGCTCAACGATCAAAGAAGCCTAACCTCGCCCTGAAGGCCAAGGCTTGTGTGGAAGAAGAGGAGGTGGAGGATGATGATGAGTGTAGCCCCGAGGACACCAAATATGCCTATCATGAGCACATGGCTCTTGCTTCACGGCAATTTTGGGGCAACAAGAAGAACACAAGACCCAACTTCAACAGGAACAACTCAAGTGGGAACAAGGGCAAGCAACGAGTGAGGACATGCTTCAACTGTGGAAATGTAAGCCACTTCGTTGCGGATTGCCCATATGAGAAAAGAGAAGACTTTGGAGGCAAGCTTATCAGGAAGGACAAGGCAAAGTCTTATCCCAACAAGAACAACTTCAACAAGAAGACTCCTCCTAAAGGGTTGGTGGCTCAAGAAGAATATGTTGAGGATGATGATAATGATGAAGATGATGAGATGGTCACCATGGCCACAAATGCTATTGCTACTACTCCGCACTCATCTCTCTTCGACTCACCGAATGAGAACATCATCGCCAAGTGTCTCATGGCCAAGGCCACCAACAAGGTAACCCCAAACATCAATACTACTATCACCTCTAATCCTTCATTGACGGATTGTATTGATGAGAGTGAGGGAACTAAGGAGGGAGAGAATGAATTTGAGTTGTTCATGAACAAACTCAAGGGCAAACTCAAGAAGCATTTTGTTGCTCTCTTGGAACAACTCGGTGAGGCCAATGACATGATCGAGGCTCACGAGGAAACCATTACTAAAATGGAAGGGCATAGTCGAGACTATGCCGATGAGATATCGGATCTCTCTAACGCCCTAGAGGAAGAGTGTGGTCTTCGTTTGGCTCTTGAGGAGTCACACAACGATGATCATGCTAAATTAAAGAAAGATCTTGATCATGCTTTAGTTGTCTCTCGTGTGCTTAATTCCGAGAAGGCAAAACTTGAGGTTGACCATGATAAACTCAAGGAAGAGTTTGTCATACTCGACAAGGCTCACAAGGCCTTGAAAGGTATGCATGCTTCTCTCAAGGAGTCTCATGATCAGCTCCAAGTTTCGCTAACCAAGGAAAAGGCTATCTTTCCTTGCATGGTATTAATTGATAATGCAAATGCTACTAACCCATGTTGCGAGCATGTGCATCTTGTTGAAGAAAATGCCAAGTTGAAAAAGCAACTTGAGAAAGGCCTTGTGTCATGCATACAAGGTGAGAAGAACCTCAACAATCTTTTGAGCAATCAAAAGGAGGCTGTGGCAAAGGAAGGAATTGGGTTTGTTCCTAAGCCCAAGAAGAAGAAGAATGACAAGACCAAGCTACCACCCCCTCTCCGACAAACTTTTGTGAAAGAAGGAGAGGGCGCATCAAAGAAGAAGAAAATGGTGAAATGTGGTGGTGTCAAGAAAAACTCCACCATACCATCAAACATGGCTGGCGACTTTAATCCTTCATATGTTTTATGTCGTGCTAGTGATGGTCATGTGTTTGCTAAATTTGTTGGTTCTTCTTATGAGTACATTGAATGGTCCATTTGGGTTCCTAAGACCCTTGTTACTAACCTCAAAGGACCCATCACCAAATGGGTACCTAAATCCAAGCATTGATCTCTTGTAGGAGTTTTCTTCCGGTGGGGGATCATGGTTGCTCGATAGTGGAGCCACATGAAAGATCGTGGATGTCGCCTAGAGGGGGGGGGGTGAATAGGCGCTTTAAAATAATTACGGTTTCGGCTTGAACAAATGCGGAATAAACCTAGCGGTTAATTTGTCAAGCACAAAACCTACAACAACTAGGCTCACCTATGTGCACCAACAACTTATGCTAAGCAAGATAAACAATTAGGTGATAGCAAGATATATGACAAGAAACAATATGGCTATCACAAAGTATAGTGCATAAGTAAAGGGCTCGGGTAAGAGATAACCGAGGAACGCGGAGACGACGATGTATCCCGAAGTTCACACCCTTGCGGATGCTAATCTCCGTTTGGAGCGGTGTGGAGGCACAATGCTCCCCAAGAAGCCACTAGGGCCACCGTAATCTCCTCACGCCCTCGCACAATGCAAGATGCCGTGATTCCACTAAGGGACCCTTGAGGGCGGTCACCGAACCCGTACAAATGGCAACCCTTGGGGGCGGTCACCGGACCCGTACAAAATGCTCGGGGCGATCTCCACAACCTAATTGGAGACCCCGACGCTTGCCCGGAGCTTTGCACCACAATGATTGAGCTCCGAACACCACAAGGTTGGGGCTATCTCCCCAACGACACCACGAAGCTTCACCACAATGGAATATGGCTTCGAGGTGACCACAACCGTCTAGGGCACCCAAGCACCCAAGAGGAACAAGCTCAAGGGTACCAAGCACCCAAGAGTAATAAGCTTCTCAACTTGTAATTTCCACGTATCACCGTGGAGAACTCAAACCGATGCACCAAATGCAATGGCAAGGGCACACGGAGTGTCCAAGTCCTTCTCTCCCAAATCCCACCGAAGCAACTAATGCTAGGGAGGGAAATGAGAGGAAGAACAAGAAGGAGAACACCAAGAACTCCAAGATCAAGATCCAAGGGGTTCCCCTCACCTAGAGGAGAAAGTGATTGGTGGAAATGTGGATCTAGATCTCCTCTCTCTTTTCCCCCCAAAACTAGCAAGAATCCATGGAGGGATTGAGAGATAGCAAGCTCGAAGAAGGTCAACAATGGGGGAAGAACACGAGCTCAAAGGATAAGGTTCATTGGGGAAGAAGACCCCCTTTTATAGGTGGGGGGAAAATCCAACCGTTATGCTCACAGCCCGCACAGAGCGGTACTACCGCTCCAGGAGCGGTACTACCGCTAGGGCAGTAGAACCCCTTTGATAAACAACAGCGAGGAGGCAAAAAGGCCAGAAAAACCGTCGGAGCGGTAGTACCGCTTGACCTCACGGTACTACCGCTAGGGGTAGCGGTAGTACTGCTAAGGGTAGCGGTACTACTGCTTGCGAGCGGTACTAAAAAATTACATCCGTGCCTACCACCGCTGGACTTGTGACGAGTTTTTGGTCCCGAGCGGAAGTAGCCACGGAAGTAGCCGCGGTAGTACTGCTCCAAGCGGTAGTACCGCTCCCGAAAGCGGTAGTACCGCTCCCGAAAGCGGTAGTACCGCTCCCGAAAGCGGTAGTAAAAAATTACTTCCGCTCCTACCCGCGGTAGTACCGCTGCAGCCTTTTCAGTACACCAAAACGTCAATAACTTTTGCATACGAACTCCGAACTCGATGAAACCAAGTTTGTTGGAAAGCTAGCGACAAGGGCTAACACAATCTTGATAGAAAAACCAATAAGAAGCAAATTAGAAAAGGCCCATAAGAAAATGGTGAGAACCCTTCCTCGGATAAGACCGGTAAAACACCCAACACCGAAAACATCATAGAAGACACATGTGAACTCCGTTTTCGATGAACTCAAGCTTGTCATCAAGATGACCATAAGCTCTAAGACTCACAAAGAGAACCAAACAAGAACCAAGAAACATGATGCAAGGATGCAATGGTTTGAGCTCTCTACTAACGAGACGATCAAGCTACCAACTTGAGAGCCCCCCTTGATAGTACGGCAAACGATCCTATAACCCGGTCTCCCAACTACCACCACGAGACCGGTAAAACAGAAAACCTATCAAGGGCAAACCTTTGCTTTGCAAAAAGTCCACTTGAGCTAGATGTAGACGATCTTGACTTCCTCAAGTTGGACCACCTTTCTTGATTGCGTTGTCTCGGTGAAGACTAGTAGATTGCTCCCCCATACTCCTCTATGGGAGAGCCACTCTTCGGCATATCTTCACAAGTCCATTGTCACGACAATGGACGGCAAGCTTCAAGCACTTGATTTCTTCGTGATGCTCCACTTGAACTTGCACACCGCAACCTAACCCCACAAAGAACTCTCACGAAGACCATGGGTTAGTACACAAAGCGTGATTGACAATGCTTACCATACCATAGGATTGCTTGATCCCTCTCGATACATCTTCTACACTTTGTGTGTTGATCAACTTGATTCACTCCTTCACTTAGTCTTGATCAACCTTGAATCTTTCCAACTCTTCATTTGGATGATGTCTTGAAGGTAAACATGAATGATAACACACTCTTCTTCTTCAAGACATGCTTGCAATAAGCTCAACACTCACAAGACCAATCTTTGGACAATTCCTTAATAGCACCTTGGTCATCACAAACTCTCCTTGAAACCAACAAATGAACTCCAAGAAAAGCCTATGGACAAACCCTTCAAATATAACTCAAGGAAACCATTAGTCCATAGAGATTGTCATCAATTACCAAAACCAAACATGGGGGCACCGCATGTTCTTTCAATCTCCCCCATTTTGGTAATTGATGACAATCACTTTCAAGAGAGTTTATATAAGGAATTATGCATCACCATACCATGCAACAATAATGTATGCGCATGAGATGCAAAAGCTTAGGAACAAAACCAAAGCAAGAAGAGCGAAGAGACAACTCTCTAAACTTCCTCACAAAACTAAACTCTCTGAAACTTCTCCCCCATTGGCATCGATTGCCAAAATGGGCGAAAAACTTAGAAGGTCAATATAAATGGTGTTCCTCCATAAATTATGTATTCCTCAAAATAGAGAGTGGAATGCAATACATATATCCAACTGTAAATACTTGGAGGAAGACAAACTATATTGAGGCCCAAAGATTGCAAAAGAATGATATGCCACAAAGGCATAACAAAGGGAGAAAAACATGCAATCAAAGGATACCAATTGAATTAAGCTATCAAAAGATACCAATTGACCCAACTAGACCAATGATCCTACATGCCAAATGAATAAAAGATATTATGATAAGAGCAAAGGAGTGTTCTAGAGAAACTAGAGAAGCTCCCCATGATTTGTGGACAATTTAGTTTTGTATCAGGATACAACGAGCACAAAATAGGATCGTCGCTCCCCCAAGATCAATAGAACTCACGACATAGCAACCGATTTTTCTAAAGACACTGGTGAAGCTCCCCATAATTTGTGCACTCCTTAGAAAATTTTCATTAGGATACCAATTACACAAAATAGGACCATCACTCCCCCAAAATCAATAGAAACTCACGCCAAGTGCAAGTGAGCATGAAGGTAACAAAGCCTAGCACTTGCAACAAACAAATGGTTGAGCAACATATAAAAGAGACAACTTAAGAGTATGCTCAACCAAAATGATGTGTGTGAGTCATGGCAAAGCACTTGAGAAGACTAATGTATGGATGAACATTAAGCATCAATATAGTCTTGAATGAAAGAGATACTCGGTGCAAGGCCTATCATTCCCACACACAACAAGCAAACGGGTTCACAAGCTCACTAATAAGCGTATAAAGAACCTATGCTTGTGACAACCCGTGGTGAAGATATAAAAGAGAGCGTTATCAAGACGAGGGATACCAACTAATTGGCAAAAGCCTTGTCAAGACAAGCAAGATACAAAAATATCCTCACCACACAAGAGTGCATCTAGATGCAACAAGATAAGATCCGCACTCAAGGCAAAGGCTTTCACGGAGCCACCAAAGAAATGATACAAGAACACAAGGTGGACGTGAAAGAAGGGGATATCAAATAGATATGCAACTTCTCTCAAGTGTATAAGATTCTAGGTAGATGAAGATCATGATGATATCAATCCACAAAGAAGGATGTACACACGAAATTGTTGCAAAAAAAGAATGAATAAGTTATCCCCAAGGAAGTCATAAATATACCAATAAGATATTTGCTTGAAGGCATAGCACATGGCTAGATATGTTCTCATTGTATATAAATGAGTTCCAACAACACGAGCATCAAAGACATCACAACTAACAACAAGAGATCATTGTTGGGATGCTTTGAGAAAGGAAACAAGTAACATAAGAAGGAATGACTAACAAGCCATGATAGAACCTACACAAGGTTGGTGCAAGAAATGTGTGCATGAAGTAGATGGTGATACTTGTTACCGAGATATCATTGGAAGGATGTAGTAGATACCAATTGAAGGTAGATAGTAGTTCATTGATCATCCTAGCTTGACTCCAATAAGCACATGGTGACACCACCTTCCTTTTGAATGAGCCGAGCTTCCAATGCATCCAATTGTTCCTAGAACACCAACACAAACAAAATGGTACCCAAACTCATTGGGACCAAAGAGTTAGAAACACCAATACATAGGAAAAACTCCACAAACATATGTGCATTTATATATGAAAATGAATTTCATGCACATCTCATCCAAATTGAGACTAGGTGGAGTTTCCCTTATATATTGGGTAAAAGAAAGAAAGCATGCCAAAGAAAGTACATGAAGTAAATATGCATGCTCAAGACTTTCAAGAAACGAAACAAAATAAAAAGAAATACCAAGTGAAAATAGGATACCAAATGGAGAAATCATCACTTGGAAGATATCTATTAGAAGATACATCAAGGAATGAGATATCCATTGATACACGCAAAAGGAAATATATCAGACTCCCAAAAGAGAGGATGGTTCCAAACAAACCAACCCATCTACAAAGTTTCATGATGGCACAAGTACCAAAAAGAAACGGCTTGCCTTCCAACAACACACACTTGATATGGATCACAAGATGAGTGTTCTATCGAAAATAGGATAGCTCCCCCACGAATTGTGCATTAAAGAGAATTTGCATTTGAATACAAAATGCACAAGGTAGGATCACCAATTTCACTATATCTAGAAAACACTTGACAAAATCAATAAAATAACAAGATCCACAAGTGGCACGGAAGGCAATGGGAGTTGACACAAACTTGGCAAGAGACAAGACAAATAAAACCAAAAGACAATGTAAAGATGATCAATAATTTCCACCACATAAATGATTACCAATTGTCAAAGATAAGAGGTATTTTGGAAATAATTCCCGGTGATAGATAGCAATGATATCCAACATCATCTTCACACCAAACACAAGCAAAATGCAACTTGTAGAGCTAACATGCCACCTAGGAACAACATAATTTATACTATCAACTCTAGGTGACAATATCTCAAATTTACACATTTTCTAGGCTTGTAATATGAACTTAGAATATTACTCCCCCATAATGTGATACCAATGAAAAACTTACCAAGATGCAAAAGAGAACCAACAAGAGATAATTAATGGAACATTTAGAATTTGACTTTCTCATGAGAAGACATACCACATAGAGACTAGATAATCTTGTAATATCAATACTAGATGGTATTCCTCATGTACACACATTTATAGGATTGTGAGGTGCACAAAGCACATCACTCCCCCAAAATGGGATGTTCCATTAATCTCTCACAAGAGCCAACTAAGATAAAAGCAAGAAGCACAAAGGTTCAACGCACGACACACACATACATGATGTGCAAACCAATATACACATACTTGATTTCTCAAGATATAAAAATTGGACGCACATCATATACAAACACATGCAAGGAACAAAACCAAAACATGCAAAGGGCAAGTAACTTTCAATGTAGACAATTTAAGCACGAGTTACCGCAAGGAGGAACATTGGATATAAGATAGAAACTTGATAATCCGAATGACTTGGCTTGAGACAATATGAATGATGAAGACCCCTTAATTCTTCATAATGTAGCCAAGTCTCCAATGCCATCCAAAACACCTATTGATCAAGTTTGAGCTAGTTGGTCCCCAACCAAGTTGGGTCCTAAGAGGTTAGTCACAATAGGCTTGGCTACCCAAATGGTTCTTTTCTTAACACCACTTTGGGTACCAAAAAACTTGGCAAACACATTGCCAACATTATCCTTCCCAAGAAAATAGACATCATTAATAATAATTGGGTTGGATAAGTTACCACTAGTGCATGAAGAAGCAAGGTGACCCTTCTCACGGCATAGGTAGCAACATCTACTCTTCACTTTCTTCTCATTTGATTTCTCAAAATGAGAAGCATTAGCATGAGTCTTCTTGGGAAGCGGCCTTTCTCCAACTTGCGGTTGAGCACGAGATTGAACTTGTGTCCTCTTCCCTTGTTGCTTGTCACTAATGGCCTTCTTCTTCAATGGGCAAGATCTAACATGATGCCCTTCAATTTTGCACTTGAAGCAAATAATCTTGGCCGAATTCTTGAGTTGTTCTTGGCCCTTCTTCTTATTGCTCTTGGATTTCTTCTTATTGGAGTTGAATCCAAGACCACCTTTGTCATTGGGGTATTTTTGCACACTCAAGATATTGTTGAGTGTGGACTTCCCTTCATGACACTTTTCCAAGTCTTTCTTCAAGGAAGAGACTTGGGCCATGAGCTCTTTGATTTCCTCTACATGGTTAGTATCAACACAAGTACTAGAGGAAGTATAGGCTTCATTGTTAGAGCAACAAGGCAAGGAAAGCAATTCATCACAAGATGTACCAATGTTATGCATAGATGAATTACGAGGACTAGCACATGGCAATATAGCATTTTGACTAGAAGTAGTGCTAGCGACCACATGAGACTCACTAGACGTTACCTTGATGATCATAGCCTCATGAGCTATCTTTAGCACATTATGGGATACTAGAAGATCATCATGAGAGCTTGTGAGCTTTACATGACTTTCTTCCAATCTCCCATAATTGCTAGATAGCAACTCAAGTTGAGTCCTTAGCTCAACATTCTCCTTCAAAATAGATGCTTCACTAGAAATAGAGTTAGTAGCACAAGCATCATCAATAATAGCAAGAGGAGAAGGCAACTTGGCAAGCTCTTTAGAATATGAAGCTTCAAGTTGAGCATGAGACTCGGTGAGTTTGATGAGCTCACTCTTAATGACCCTTGAGCCATTTTTGAGGTGATCAAAATCCTCAAGGAGTTTATCATGTGCAACTTCAAGCTTCTCATTTTTAGTTTCAAAATCATTAGCCACCTCGAGAGCTCTATCACGGGATTCCTTTATTCTAGATAGTTCTAGAGCAAAAGTCTCCTCAAGAGATTCCTTGGTGGTAAGTTCAAGTTCAAGAGCTTGCGAGAGGTCGGCGATCTCATTAGCGTAATCACGCTCATGACCTTCCATTTTCTCAATGGTGACCTCATGCTCCTCTAGATGAGATTCCAACTCCTCTATATATTTCTTGCCCTCAATGGCAATAGACATGATTTCCATGAAGTTGGAACGAGCAATTTTATTCTTATGAAGAGCTTTAAAAATCATTTCCCCCTTAATTTTTAAGGAGGCAACATTATCATTTTCTTCATCATTTTCTACATCATCATCATTGTTATCATCACTATCATGACAAGATATATTGGGGTTCAAAGTGGGAGATACCTTTGAAGCCTTAGCCATAAGGCAAAATGCAGTAGATGATGATGTAGGATCCCTTGAAGCACCATTCAAGACTACATCTTGTTCCATGGGGTGTTGGGTTTCCTCTACATTGTTAGCACAAGAATTCGAGGGAATAGATGCATTTTTATCATGGCAACAAGACATAGCAAGCATATCATCATGAGTTTTAGTCAAGCAATTTCTACAAGATATGCAAGGACTATCAACACAAGCATGTGAAACATGTAGGGTGCTCGAAGTGTTAAAGTCCAAAGAAGATGCATTGCAATAAGATAGTGATGAAGGATTATCCACAATAAGCATACTATCATCATTGCAATGACCAACACTACTCACCATATCATTACCTTGTGGCAAACCACATGTAGGTGAAGTAGAAGAAGTTGAGAACACAACACGGCCGGAGGTGGAGGGAGAACAATCATTCCTACAATTCTTGGACACACCATATTTATCTTGAAGCTTTGTCCACAACTCATGAGCATCCCGGAACGGCATGAGTTGAAATATAACTACATTGCTCAAAGAATCAAAAAGCACATTAGAAGCTTGAGCATTGAGATAAGAGTTTTTCTCATCCTCTAAAGATAATCTTTGTGGATCCTTTGGAGGAGAAAAACCCATATCTACAATTCGCTCTAAATTTGGGTCCATGACCCTAAAGAGATTAAGCATGCGAATTACCCAAACATCAAAATTTGTGCCATTGAAACTAAGAGTGTCAGAGAATCCTAAACCCCTAGTCGACATCCTTACTCTCTAGGCGGTTAAGCCCTATAAAGAGAGACGAGGCTCTGATACCAATTGAAAGATCGTGGATGTCGCCTAGAGGGGGGGGGGTGAATAGGCGCTTTAAAATAATTACGGTTTCGGCTTGAACAAATGCGGAATAAACCTAGCGGTTAATTTGTCAAGCACAAAACCTACAACAACTAGGCTCACCTATGTGCACCAACAACTTATGCTAAGCAAGATAAACAACTAGGTGATAGCAAGATATATGACAAGAAACAATATGGCTATCACAAAGTATAGTGCATAAGTAAAGGGCTCGGGTAAGAGATAACCGAGGAACGCGGAGACGACGATGTATCCCGAAGTTCACACCCTTGCGGATGCTAATCTCCGTTTGGAGCGGTGTGGAGGCACAATGCTCCCCAAGAAGCCACTAGGGCCACCGTAATCTCCTCACGCCCTCGCACAATGCAAGATGCCGTGATTCCACTAAGGGACCCTTGAGGGCGGTCACCGAACCCGTACAAATGGCAACCCTTGGGGGCGGTCACCGGACCCGTACAAAATGCTCGGGGCGATCTCCACAACCTAGTTGGAGACCCCGACGCTTTCCCGGAGCTTTGCACCACAATGATTGAGCTCCGAACACCACAAGGTTGGGGCTATCTCCCCAACGACACCACGAAGCTTCACCACAATGGAATATGGCTTCGAGGTGACCACAACCGTCTAGGGCACCCAAGCACCCAAGAGGAACAAGCTCAAGGGTACCAAGCACCCAAGAGTAATAAGCTTCTCAACTTGTAATTTCCACGTATCACCGTGGAGAACTCAAACCGATGCACCAAATGCAATGGCAAGGGCACACGGAGTGCCCAAGTCCTTCTCTCCCAAATCCCACCGAAGCAACTAATGCTAGGGAGGGAAATGAGAGGAAGAACAAGAAGGAGAACACCAAGAACTCCAAGATCAAGATCCAAGGGGTTCCCCTCACCTAGAGGAGAAAGTGATTGGTGGAAATGTGGATCTAGATCTCCTCTCTCTTTTCCCCCAAAAACTAGCAAGAATCCATGGAGGGATTGAGAGATAGCAAGCTCGAAGAAGGTCAACAATGGGGGAAGAACACGAGCTCAAAGGATAAGGTTCATTGGGGAAGAAGACCCCCTTTTATAGGTGGGGGGGGGGGAAATCCAACCGTTATGCTCACAGCCCGCACAGAGCGGTACTACCGCTCCAGGAGCGGTACTACCGCTAGGGCAATAGAACCCCTTTGATAAACAACAGCGAGGAGGCAAAAAGGCCAGAAAAACCGTCGGAGCGGTAGTACCGCTTGACCTCACGGTACTACCGCTAGGGGTAGCGGTAGTACTGCTAAGGGTAGCGGTACTACTGCTTGCGAGCGGTACTAAAAAATTACATCCGTGCCTACCACCGCTGGACTTGTGACGAGTTTTTGGTCCCGAGCGGAAGTAGCCACGGAAGTAGCCGCGGTAGTACTGCTCCAAGCGGTAGTACCGCTCCCGAAAGCGGTAGTACCGCTCCCGAAAGCGGTAGTAAAAAATTACTTCCGCTCCTACCCGCGGTAGTACCGCTGCAGCCTTTTCAGTACACCAAAACGTCAATAACTTTTGCATACGAACTCCGAATTCGATGAAACCAAGTTTGTTGGAAAGCTAGCGACAAGGGCTAACACAATCTTGATAGAAAAACCAATAAGAAGCAAATTAGAAAAGGCCCATAAGAAAATGGTGAGAACCCTTCCTC
>LR738715.1:831119846-831278661 GCA_902687465.1 Secale cereale | reverse complement strand
TGAAAGATCGTGGATGTCGCCTAGAGGGGGGGGGGTGAATAGGCGCTTTAAAATAATTACGGTTTCGGCTTGAACAAATGCGGAATAAACCTAGCGGTTAATTTGTCAAGCACAAAACCTACAACAACTAGGCTCACCTATGTGCACCAACAACTTATGCTAAGCAAGATAAACAACTAGGTGATAGCAAGATATATGACAAGAAACAATATGGCTATCACAAAGTATAGTGCATAAGTAAAGGGCTCGGGTAAGAGATAACCGAGGAACGCGGAGACGATGATGTATCCCGAAGTTCACACCCTTGCGGATGCTAATCTCCGTTTGGAGCGGTGTGGAGGCACAATGCTCCCCAAGAAGCCACTAGGGCCACCGTAATCTCCTCACGCCCTCGCACAATGCAAGATGCCGTGATTCCACTAAGGGACCCTTGAGGGCGGTCACCGAACCCGTACAAATGGCAACCCTTGGGGGCGGTCACCGGATCCGTACAAAATGCTCGGGGCGATCTCCACAACCTAATTGGAGACCCCGACGCTTGCCCGGAGTTTTGCACCACAATGATTGAGCTCCGAACACCACAAGGTTGGGGCTATCTCCCCAACGACACCACGAAGCTTCACCACAATGGAATATGGCTTCGAGGTGACCACAACCGTCTACGGCACCCAAGCACCCAAGAGGAACAAGCTCAAGGGTACCAAGCACCCAAGAGTAATAAGCTTCTCAACTTGTAATTTCCACGTATCACCGTGGAGAACTCAAACCGATGCACCAAATGCAATGGCAAGGGCACACGGAGTGTCCAAGTCCTTCTCTCCCAAATCCCACCGAAGCAACTAATGCTAGGGAGGGAAATGAGAGGAAGAACAAGAAGGAGAACACCAAGAACTCCAAGATCAAGATCCAAGGGGTTCCCCTCACCTAGAGGAGAAAGTGATTGGTGGAAATGTGGATCTAGATCTCCTCTCTCTTTTCCCCCAAAAACTAGCAAGAATCCATGGAGGGATTGAGAGATAGCAAGCTCGAAGAAGGTCAACAATGGGGGAAGAACACGAGCTCAAAGGATAAGGTTCATTGGGGAAGAAGACCCCCTTTTATAGGTGGGGGAAAATCCAACCGTTATGCTCACAGCCCGCACAGAGCGGTACTACCGCTCCAGGAGCGGTACTACCGCTAGGGCAGTAGAACCCCTTTGAAAAACAACAGCGAGGAGGCAAAAAGGCCAGAAAAACCGTCAGAGCGGTAGTACCGCTTGACCTCACGGTACTACCGCTAGGGGTAGCGGTAGTACTGCTAAGGGTAGCGGTACTACTGCTTGCGAGCGGTACTAAAAAATTACATCCGTGCCTACCACCGCTGGACTTGTGACGAGTTTTTGGTCCCGAGCGGAAGTAGCCACGGAAGTAGCCGCGGTAGTACTGCTCCAAGCGGTAGTACCGCTCCCGAAAGCGGTAGTACCGCTTCCGAAAGCGGTAGTAAAAAATTACTTCCGCTCCTACCCGCGGTAGTACCGCTGCAGCCTTTTCAGTACACCAAAACGACAATAACTTTTGCATACGGACTCCGAATTCGATGAAACCAAGTTTGTTGGAAAGCTAGCGACAAGGGCTAACACAATCTTGATAGAAAAACCAATAATAAGCAAATTAGAAAAGGCCCATAAGAAAATGGTGAGAACCCTTCCTCGGATAAGACCGGTAAAACACCCAACACCGAAAACATCATAGAAGACACATGTGAACTCCGTTTTCGATGAACTCAAGCTTGTCATCAAGATGACCATAAGCTCTAAGACTCACAAAGAGAACCAAACAAGAACCAAGAAACATGATGCAAGGATGCAATGGTTTGAGCTCTCTACTAACGATACGATCAAGCTACCAACTTGAGAGCCCCCCTTGATAGTACGGCAAACGATCCTATAACCCGGTCTCCCAACTACCACCACGAGACCGGTAAAATAGAAAACCTATCAAGGGCAAACCTTTGCTTTGCAAAAAGTCCACTTGAGCTAGATGTAGACGATCTTGACTTCCTCAAGTTGGACCACCTTTCTTGATTGCGTTGTCTCGGTGAAGACTAGTAGATTGCTCCCCCATACTCCTCTATGGGAGAGCCACTCTTCGGCATATCTTCACAAGTCCATTGTCACGACAATGGACGGCAAGCTTCAAGCACTTGATTTCTTCGTGATGCTCCACTTGAACTTGCACACCGCAACCTAACCCCACAAAGAACTCTCACGAAGACCATGGGTTAGTACACAAAGCGTGATTGATAATGCTTACCATACCATAGGATTGCTTGATCCCTCTCGGTACATCTTCTACACTTTGTGTGTTGATCAACTTGATTCACTCCTTCACTTAGTCTTGATCAACCTTGAATCTTTCCAACTCTTCATTTGGATGATGTCTTGAAGGTAAACATGAATGATAACACACTCTTCTTCTTCAAGACATGCTTGCAATAAGCTCAACACTCACAAGACCAATCTTTGGACAATTCCTTAATAGCACCTTGGTCATCACAAACTCTCCTTGAAACCAACAAATGAACTCCAAGAAAAGCCTATGGACAAACCCTTCAAATATAACTCAAGGAAACCATTAGTCCATAGAGATTGTCATCAATTACCAAAACCAAACATGGGGGCACCGCATGTTCTTTCACCACAAATCATATGACCAGAAGCAAAGACTTGGTGGTGGACGTGCATCTAGGTTCATCTATGGCCACCAACGTCGAATGGGGTGATGCTTCATCTTCTAAGGTATTGGGGCTTGGCAAGGTTGTTGTCTCTCATGATCTCACGATCAAGAAAGTCATGCTTGTTGAGTCCCTTGCATACAATTTACTTTATGTTCGCCAACTTGCACTCATGGGCTTTGCTACATTCTTTGATATTGATGCCGTGGCCCTCTTGTGGAGCAAGACTCTTAAAGTAGCCTATGTTGGGCATGTCGAGAACGGTCTTTATGTGGTTAACTTCTCGAAGCAACCCACTAAGATTGCGACATGCCTAATGGCTATAGTTGATGTGTGATGGCTTTGGCATCGCCGTTTGGCCCATGTCAGTATGAGATCTTTGCAAAGTCTTCTCAAGGGGGACCATGTTCGTGGACTAACAAATGTTAGCTTTGCCAAAGATCGTGCTTGCAGGGCTTGCATTGAAGGAAAGTTACATGAGACGGCTCACCCTCCCACGACTATCATCTATTCAAAAAGACCCCTAGAGCTCCTTCACATGGACCTCTTTGGGCCTCCATCTATTGATAGTCTTGGGGGTAGAAAGTACTGCTTGGTGATTGTGGATGATTACTCAAGATACACCTGGGTATACTTCTTCAAGAAGAAGAGTGAGACCCAACAAACCGTCATCAACTTTGCAAATGAAGCTCAACGACAACATGAAGCAAAGATTTTGATGATCAGAAGTGACAACGACACCGAGTTCAAGAGCTACACCTTGGATGAGTTTCTTAGTGATGCGGGGATCAAACATCAATATGCAGCTCCCTATACCCCTCAACAAAACGGTGTAGCGGAGAGAAAGAACCGGACTCTGATGGATGCGGCAAGGACCATGATGGCGGAATTCAAATCTCCATACAACTTTTGGGCCGAAGCCATCAACACCGCTTGCCATGCATCAAATCGTCTCTATCTCCGCAAAGGCTTGAACAAAACTCCATATGAGATTCTTACCGGTAACAGGCCCAATCTCAAGTACTTCCGGGTGTTCGGGTGTAAGTGTTTCATCCTCAATAAAGGTGTTCGTTTGTCTAAATTTGAATCTAGAGCTCATGAGGGCATATTTGTTGGTTATGCTAAAAACTCTCATGCTTACCGTGTCCTCAACAAATCCAATGGACTCATTGAGGAGACGAGTAACGTAGAGTTTGATGAGAATAATGGCTCCCAAGTGGAGCAAAGTGGTACTTGTGATGTAGGTGATGAAATTCCTCCTCAAGACATAAGAAGAATGGGCGTTGAATATATCCTACCCATTGAGGAACCCCTTGTGGCCGATGGAGAAGAACATGTTCTACTCAAGTGGAACCATCACCAACCCAAGACCCACACGCTTCCGAAGAACAAAGTGAAGGCCCTCAACCGGACGAGCATGGCCAAGTGCAAGATAAATCACAAGATGGTGGGGAGCCACCAAATGATGCACAAGGCCAAGTTCTGTCCTCCGAGCAAGATCAAGGTCAAGAGGAAGCTCAAGATCAAGATCTAGCTTCTGACGTCGCTCAAGATGATCAACTCAGTGCTCCTCAGTTATCTCTTGAAGAGCAATTGGGGAGCGTCGTGCTGCAAAAGTTGCCTCCAGGCTTGCTTCGAGAGAACATCACATGGAGGATATTCTAGGAAGCATCAAAAGGGGGGTAAGCACTCGTAGACAATTAGCAAACTATTGTGCTCATCAAGCTTTTGTCTCCTGTGTTGAACCTCAGAAGGTATATGAGGCGCTCGAAGACCCTGATTGGCTTAATGCCATGCATTAAGAACTCCATAACTTCGAGCGCAACAAAGTGTGGCGGCTGGTGCCAAGGCCAAAGGAGAACCATAATGTCATTGGAACCAAGTGGATCTTTAAGAACAAGCAAGATGCTCATGGCATTTTCATCCGCAACAAGGCGCGTCTGGTGGCTCAAGGCTACTCCCAAGTCGAGGGTATCGACTATGGTGAAACCTTTGCCCCCGTTGCTCGCCTAGAATCCATTCGTTTGTTGCTTGCCTACGCTTCCCATCATAACTTTAAAATTGCAACAAATGGATGTGAAAAGTGCATTCCTTAATGGTCCTATTAATGAGTTGGTGTATGTTAAACAACCCCCGGGGTTTGAGGATCCTAAGCTCCCCAATCACGTGTACCAACTCGATAAGGCACTCTATGGCCTTAAACAAGCCCCACGTGTGTGGTATGAGCATCTTACCGAGTTGTTACAAGATCGTGGGTTTGAAATTGGGAAAATCGCCAACTTGATATTATCTGCCAACTATATGTTGATGATATTATCTTTGGTTCTCCTAACAAAGCTTTCAATGATGAGTTCACCGCACTCATGACCACACATTTTGAGATGTCCATGATGGGAGAGTTGAAGTACTTCCTTGGGTTTGAGATCAAGCAAAGAAGAGAAGGGATCTTCATCAAACAATCCAAGTATACTCAAGACATGCTCAAGAGGTTCAATATAAGTGATGTCAAGCCGGCTACTACTCCAATGCCAACCAAGTGCCAACTTGATATTGATCCCAATGGTAAAGCGGTGGATCAAAAGGTATATCGCTCTATGATCGGTTCCTTACTTTATCTTTGTGCATCTAGACCGGATATTATGTTGAGTGTGGGAATCTGTGCACAGTTTCAAGCCTCACCTAAGCAAAGTCACTTTGTGGCTGTCAAGCGAATCTTTCGATATTTGGCTCATACCCCAAACTTTGGCTTATGGTACCCAAGAGGAGCAAACTTCAACCATGTAGGTTTCTCTGATTCGGATTGGGCGGGAGAAAAAGTGGATAGGAAGTCCACTTCTGGAGGGTGCCAATTTCTTGGTTGCTCTCTTGTTAGTTGGTCTTCCAAAAAGCAAAGTTGTGTGTCTCTCTCGTCCACTAAAGCCGAGTATGTGGCTGCTGGCAGTTGTTGTGCTCAACTCTTATGGATGAGGCAAACTTTAAAGGATTACGGTGTCACTTGTGACAAAGTGCCTCTTTGGTGTGACAATGAAAGTGCCATCAAGATTTCTCTCAACCCGGTGCAACACTTCAAGACGAAGCATATAGAGATTTGGTATCACTTCATCCGGGATCATATACGGCAAGGAGAGATCGAGCTTCACTATGTCATCACTCAGGATAACCTTGCAGATATCTTCACAAAGCCATTGGATGAAGCAAGATTTCGCGAGTTAAGGCATGAGCTAAATATCATTGATTTGAGCAATGTGGCTTGAGCACGTGCACACCCCACCATACTCTTCATAGTGTCTAATCTAGATGTAGGCATGGACATAGGGGGAGCATTGTTCTCTCAATGAACTCTCTCTCCCCCCATTATGCATAAATTGATCAAGTCTTTCATTAACCATCTATGATGGTACTTGTGCTTCAAGGACGAGTTTTGGTCATGGGCCCAAGGTTAAAATCTTCGCGGCGCCATACCTCTAGACTCAAACATAGGTGACTTCGGTCACCGCCCTCTCTTGTAGAGGGGTTTCTTGTCTCTTGCTAGTGTGTGTGTGTGTGGTGTTTTGTTTTTTCCCTGCTTGTGTGTTTCTTTTTGTGCTAAGCCTTGAACTTTAGTTGTCGTGGCTTGTTGGGCGGTACTACCGCTGGTGGTGCGCGGTACTACCGCTTATAAGCGGTACTACCGCCCACCAACGCGGTACTACCGCTGCGGGGCGGTACGGAGGGGTTATATCGGGGCAGGGGGAGGTTTCTCTTCCCCATACCCATCCACTCGCCCCCTCGTTCCTCTCTCTCCAGCAGTTCGTCACCGCGGGAGGGCTCCGGCGGCTCTCCTCCTCCGGGGTGTTCCTCTCCTTTTCCTTCGGTGGAGTCGATCCCCACCTAGTCCTCTTGCCATGGATGCCGGTATTGCCCCCGTTCCTCTTCTCCTCTTGTCTCTTTTTCAGATCTTGTGTTTTAGGGGCAATAGTGTTTGCATCTTTAGAATTTTGGCTAAATCTAGGCTTGAGTAGGATGGAGAAAGCAACTGGACTATCTAGATTAGAGTATGGTAGAAATATTTTTGAAATTGTCAGGCCGGTAGTGCCGGATCTGACCACGGTAGTAGGAAACTGTTGTTTCCCCGCCTCGAGCGGTACTATCGCTCCCTTGGAGTGGTTCTACCGCTTGGGCGGTACTACCGCTTAACAGATCACGGTACTACCGCAGCTTGCCAAGTTCACGCGTATTTCTACATTCTTTGATCTTCTTTTGTTGTGTTCGTTGGCTTATGCTCGTTCCTTTTGGTTGGTTCGTCTGTTTTTGTGTTTGGTTCCAGGTGATGAACATCCTGAGCATCAGGCTCGCCATATCAACCCCAATCGTGCAACCTCGAAGCGCTACCGCACATCTGAGTCTGCTGGAGGTTCCTCGAGTGCTCCACCTCCACCTCAACAGAAGAAGAAGTCCATGGCAAAGCCCAAGGGCAAAACTGTGACCCAAATGAGTGGCAAGGAGTTCTGGGCAAGGCGTCACCGCAATCCCTATGAGGTTGATCAAGAACCCAATTTGGTCAACCAACCGTTCTGGAACCGCTTTCAGTTTGCCGTCTACTTTGATGTGCTCAAGGCTAAGAAGAATCTCTTTGTCAGTGTTCGCTCCATCGACACGGAATACCTGGAGAAGGATCCTGTGTATTTTGGCGATGCTCTTCAGATGTGCACTCGACTTAATATTCTTCAGATCATTCAGTTCAACAAGGACTTTGATGCAGATCTTGTGGCTCAATTATATGCCACTGTCCATCTAGGGACGGATGAGGACAGAACTCTGACATGGATGACCAATGGAAAATTGTTGTCTGTCAAGTGGAAGGCTTTCATGGAGTTACTTGGGGTGGAAGACCAGGGGCTTGAGACTCCGGTTGGTTTTCGTCCTCATCAGAACACTACCTCCACTCACAAGCAAGCTCTCTGGCCCTACAGCACTGTGAAGGTCCACCCTGAGACTAAGAAGGTAACCTATGAGTTGTCTGCCTATCTGGATATCCTTCACCGCATCTTCCGTGAAACTCTCTTCCCTCGGATTGGGAATCATGATATGGTTCACTCCTATCTTGTGGACATGCTTCTCTTTTGCCAACATCAGTTAGAGAGGAACACTGGTGAGACCCTGGATATTTCACATGTGATGTGGTCTGAGCTCTTGTGTGCTATTTCTGAAGTTCTGAACGCAAGTGCCTGATCTATGGACCTTTCATCATGCTGCTGATTGAGAAGGCTTGGGATCATGTAGATCCCAACGTGTTGCTCGAAACTGGAGAGTTGGTGTCTCATGAGATCAAGCGTCTGAGGAGGAAGGACAGCTGGGGCACTCATGCTCCCAAGACTGGAGGTTCATCCTCCGCTGCTGCTATGGAGACTAAGGCTAAAGCAGATGATGATGATGACTATGAGCCATCTGGTGCAGAGCCCTCGTGGGCAAAGAAGCTCAAGCGGAAGATGAAGAAACTGTTTTGCATGGAGTCTCATGGTCAATACATGACTCATGTGGCAGAGAAGAAGGCCAGGGGACGTCACAAGGAGCTCATGCGTCAGTTGGGTGCGACTGTGGTCAGTGGCTCGGAGGAACAGGTTACCGAGGAGGAAGAGTGGATCGAGCAGCACTGCCCGTGGACAGATTCCGACGCCGAGCAGTTTTAGGTCGACGACGACGAAGCAGATGACCCAGCTGAGATTTGATGTTCGAGACCTTCTCTTGCTCTCACCTGGAGCCGTAGCTTAACTCTCTGCCCTTTTTGGTGTCTCGATGCCAAAGGGGGAGAGAGTTTAGGGATTTTTGTCGTTGCCTGTGTTTCTGTCGTTTGTGTTTTCTTTTCTTGTGCTTTGGTTGGTTTTCGTGAGACCTAAGTTCCCGTCATATGGTGTGAGACATATGCTACCTTACCCTATCTTATTTATGTACCTGGTACTTTCTAGCGTGCATGATTATCTTACTATTTACTATGCTCTCATATATCTTGCTTAGGTTGTTGGTCTCTAAAATATAGGGGGAGTGTTGATCCTAGTATGTGTGTCGTGCAGTCCAAAGCACTTATCTAGATAGCACACATCTAGGGGGAGCCCGTCTATATTTTAGGGGTGTGGATTTTGCATTTACTTTATGTCATTATTCTTTTTGTGCAAATCCCGTTTTGTCATCAATCCACCAAAAAGGGGGAGATTGTAAGGGCATATTTAGCCCGATGGTGTTTTGGTGATTGATGACAATGTGTTTGCGGACTAATCATGTGTTCTAAGCTCTTTCAGATATATCTCACCTAGGCACAAGACGATTAGATGCCCCTCTAAATCTATGGAAGACGGTGTTTCCTTTTGCTTATTTTCCGGTGGATCTGAGTAATAGGAAAGCCATACTATTAAGAGGGGATCCGCTTTGGTAAAGTTTGGGTAGAATCAACACGTACACTTTCTTATCGCACCCACCATACCTTCCCGCCTCAATGGTGTCCTTCTTTCCCATCTTCTATGTTTCTCCTGGCTCCAGCGGTAGTACCGCGGGTCTTAGCGGTAGTACCGCCTGAGTGCCTCAAGCGGTAGTACTGCCCCACTAAGCGGTAGTACCGCTTGGTGCACTCTGCGGTAGTACCGCTGATGCTCCGAGTTACCACCGCCTCGACTCACGAGCGCGTTTTCGTGTCGGGTTTTGCGGTGCTAGGAGCGGTAGTAGGGGCGGTAGTACCCCTCCTGTTGGGGAACGTAGCAGAATTCAAAAATTTTCCTACGCTTCACCAAGATCAATCTAAGGAGTCATCTAGCAACGAGCATAAAGGAGTGCATCTACATACCCTTTGTAGATCGCGTGCGGAAGCGTTCGAAGGAACGTGGATGATGGAGTCGTACTCTTCGTGATCCTCGTCACCGATGATCCCAGCGCCGAACGGACGGCACCTCCGCGTTCAACACACGTATGGTACAGCGACGTCTCCTCCTTCTTGATCCAGCAAGGGGGGAGGAGAGGTTGACGGAGATCCAGCAGCACGACAGCGTGGTGGTGGATGCAATGGAAAAAGCTTCCTATATATCATTCTTTACCCTCCAGACCATTCCGGAACTCCTCGTGATGTCCGGGATCTCATCTGGGACTCCGAACAATATTCGTGTTTCCATGTGCATGTATCTCTACAACCCTAGCGTCACCGAACCTTAAGTGTGTAGACCCTACGGGTTCGGGAGACACGTAGACATGACCGAGACGACTCTCCGGTCAATAACCAACAGCGGGATCTGGATACCCATGTTGGTTCCCACGTGTTCCTCGATGATCTCATCGGATGAACCACTGTGTCAAGGATTCACTCAATCCCGTATGATATTCCCTTTGTTTGTCGGTACAATACTTGCCCGAGATTCGATCGTCGGTATGCCCGATACCTTGTTCAATCTCGTCATGGCAAGTCTCTTTACTCGTTCCGTAATCCATCATCCCGTGACTAACTCCTTAGTCATTCTGAGCTCATTATGATGATGTCTTACCGAGTGGGCCCAGAGGTACCTCTCCGTCATACGGAGTGACAATATCCCAGTCTCGGTTCGTACCAACCCAACAGACACTTTCGGAGATACCCGTTGTGTACCTTTATAGTCACCCAGTTACGTTGTGACGTTTGGCACACCCAAAGTATTCCTACGGTATCCGGGAGTTGCACAACCTCATGGTCTAAGGAATAAATACTTGACACTGGAAAAGCTTAAGCATTAGAACTATACGATCTCGTGCTAGGCTCAGGATTGGATCTTGTCCATCACACCATTCTCCTAATGATGTGATCCCGTTATCAATGACATCCTATGTCCATGGTCAGGAAACCATGACCATTTGTTGATCAACAAGCTAGTAACTAGAGGCTTACCAGGGACACGTTGTGGTCTATGTATTCACATATGTATCGCTATTTCCGTACAATACAATTCAAGCATGAATAACACACAATTATCATGAACAAGGAAATATAATAATAATCCTTTTATTATTGCCTCTAGGGCATATTTCCAACAGTCTCCCACTTGCACTAGTGTCAATAGTCTAGTTACATTGTGATGAATCGAACACCCATAGAGTTCTGGTGTTGATCATGTTTTGCCCGTGGAAGAGGTTTAGTTAATGGGTCTGCGACATTCAGATCCGTAGGCACTTTACAAATATCTATGTCTCCATCTTGAACATAATTCCGGATGGAGTTGAAACGGCGCTTGATGTGCTTGGTCTTCTTGTGAAACCTGGGCTCCTTGGCAATGGCAATAGCTCCGGTGTTGTCACAGAAGAGAGTCATCGGGCTTGACATGCTTGGAATGACTCCTAGGTCGGTGATGAACTCCTTCATCCAGACTCCTTCTTGTGCTGCTTCGCAAGTAGCTATGTACTCCGCTTCACATGTAGAATGCGCTACGACGCTCTGCTTGCAACTGCACCAGCTAACTGCTCCACCATTCAAAATATACACGTATCCGGTTTGTGACTTTGAGTCATCCAGATCTGTGTCGAAGCTAGCATCGACGTAACCCTTTATGACGAGCTATTCGTCACCTCCATAAACAAGAAACATATCCTTCGTCCTCTTCAGGTACTTTAGGATGTTCTTGACCGCTGTCCAGTGTTCCATACCGGGATCACTTTGGTACCTCCCTACTAAACTTATGGCAAGGTTCACATCAGGTCTGGTACACAGCATGGCATACATGATAGAACCTATGGCTGAGGCATAGGGAATGACACTCATCTTTTCTCTATCTTCTGTCGTGGTCGGGGACTGAGCCGTGCTCAATCTCATACCTTGCAAAACAGGCAAGAACCCCTTCTTGTACTGATCCATATTGAACTTCTTCAATATCTTGTCAAGGTATGTGCTTTGTGAAAGACCAATGAGGCGTCTTGATCTATCTCTATAGATTTTGATGCCTAATATGTAAGCAGCTTCTCCAAGGTCCTTCATTGAAAAACTCTTATTCAAGTAGGCCTTTATGCTCTCAAAGAATTCTATATCATTTCCCATCAGCAATATGTCATCCACATATAATATGAGAAATGCTACAGAGCTCCCACTCACTTTCTTGTAGATACAGGCTTCTCCCCAAGTCTGTATAAAGCCAAACGCTTTGATCACATCATTAAAGCGAATATTCCAACTCCGAGATGCTTGCACCAGCCCGTAGATCGAGTGCTGGAGCTTGCATACCTTGTTAGCATTCTCTGGATCGACAAAACCTTCCGGCTGCATCATATACATCTCTTCCTTGAGGAAACCGTTAAGGAATGCCGTTTTGACGTCCATTTGCCATATCTCATAATCATAGAATGCAGCAATTGCTAACATGATTCGGACTGACTTCAGCATCGCTACGGGAGAGAAAGTCTCGTCGTAGTCAATCCCTTGAACTTGTCGATAACCCTTAGCGACAAGCCGAGCCTTATAGATGGTCACATTACCATCCGCGTCTGTCTTCTTCTTAAATATCCATTTATTTTCTATGGCGTGCCTATCATCGGGCAAGTCCACCAAAGTCCATACTTTGTTTTCATACATGGATTCTATCTCAGATTTCATGGCTCCAAGCCATTTATTGGAATCCGGGGCCGCCATCGCTTCTTCATAGTTCGAAGGTTCACCGTTGTCTAACAACATGATTTCCATGACAGGGTTGCCGTACCACTCTGGTGCGGAACGTGTCCTTGTGGACCTTCGAAGTTCAGTAGTAACTTGATCTGTATCTTCATGATCATCATCATTAACTTCCTCCCTTGTCGGTGCAGGCACCTCAGGAACAATTTCCTGCGCTGCGCTACTTTCTGGTTCGGGAGGGGTGACTGTCACCTCATCAAGTTCTACTTTCCTCCCACTCACTTCTTTCGAGATAAACTCTTTCTCCAGAAAGGATCCATTCTTGGCAACAAAGACCTTGCCTTCGGATCTGTGGTAGAAGGTGTACCCAATCGTTTCCTTTGGGTATCCTATGAAGACACATTTTTCCGATTTGGGTTCGAGCTTCTCAGGTTGAAGTTTCTTGACATAAGCATCGCAACCCCAAACTTTTAGAAATGATAGCTTAGGTTTCTTGCCAAACCAAAGTTCATACGGTGTCGTCTCAATGGATTTCGACGGAGCCCTATTTAAAGTGAATGCGGCAGTCTCTAAAGCATAACCCCAAAAAGATAGCGGTAAGTCGGTGAGAGACATCATAGATCGCACCATGTCCAACAGAGTATGATTTCGACGTTCGGACACACCATTACGCTGAGGTGTTCCGGGCGGTGTCAGAAACAATTCCACAGTTCCTAAGGTGCGTGCCAAATTCACGACTTAAATATTCACCCCCACGATCAGATCGCAAGAACTTTATTTTTCTGTCACGTTGATTCTCAACCTCATTCTGAAATTCCTTGAACTTTTCAAAGGTCTCAGACTTGTGCTTCATCAAGTAGATATACCCATATCTACTCAAGTCATCTGTGAGGGTGAGAACATAACGATAGCCTCCGCGAGCCTCAACACTCATTGGACCGCTCACATCGGTATGTATGATTTCCAATAAGTTGGTTGCTCGCTCCATTCTTCCGGAGAACGGAGTCTTGGTCATCTTGCCCAAGAGGCATGGTTCGCACGTGTCAAATGATTCATAATCAAGAGACTCCAGAAGTCCATCTGCATGAAGCTTCTTCATACGTTTGACACCAATATGACCAAGGCGGCAATGCCACAAGTATGTGGGACTATCATTGTCAACTTTACATCTTTTGGCATTCACACTATGAATATGTGTATCATCACGATCGAGATTCATCAAAAATAAACCATTGACCAGCGGGGCATCACCATAAAACATATCTCTCAAATAAATAGAACAACCATTATTCTCGGATTTAAATGAGTAACCATCTCGCATCAAACGAGATCCAGATACAATGTTCATGCTCAAAGTTGGTACTAAATAACAATTATTAAGGTTTAAAACTAATCCCGAGGGTAGATGTAGAGGCAGCGTGCCGACGGCGATCACATCAACCTTGGAACCATTCCCGACGCGCATCGTCACCTCGTCCTTCGCCAGTCTCCGCTTATTCCGCAGCTCCTGCTTTGAGTTACAAATATGAGCAACTGCACCGGTATCAAATACCCAGGAGCTACTACGAGCGCTGGTAAGGTACACATCAATAACATGTATATCACATATACCTTTGACGTTGCCGGCCTTCTTGTCTGCTAAGTATTTGGGGCAGTTCCGCTTCCAGTGACACGTTCCCTTGCAATAAAAGCACTCAGTCTCAGGCTTGGGTCCTGATACGTCCAAAACGTATCTATAATTTCTGCTTGCTCCATGCCTCTTTTGGGTGATATTGCTATGATATTTATACACTTCCATACACTTTTGATCATATTTGGACTAACCTATTAACTCAGTGCACCCCAGTGCCAGTTTCTGTTTTCTGCTGTTTTTGTTTCAGGTTTTCTCATTACGAGAACTGCCAGAAAAATCCCGGAAAAATTATATAAAAAATCAGCGTTCCAGAAGCTTCCCGGCACCCGAAGTAGAGCCGGAGGTGGGCCACCAGGGCTCCAGGCGCCCTGGTGGCGCGGCCCCCCTCCTGGCCGCGCAGGGGGGCGCCTGGGCCCCCCAGGCCTCCGCTGATGCCCCCCCTTTGGCATATATTTATATCGCGTCCCGAAACCCTCGAGACGGGAACCCTTTTTTCGCGATCTCATCTCTGTTCCGCCGCCGCCGCGCTTCCAAGATCGGGAGCACCAGGAGAACTATTCCCGGCACCCTGCCGGAGGGGAGGATCACCACCGAGAGCCTCTCCACCACCATGGACGCCTCCCGGATGAGTTGTGAGTAGTCTCCCTTGGACCATGGGTCCATGACCAGTAGCTATGTGATGTTCTCCTCCCGTTCTTGTGCTTCACTAATTAGACCTCGTGAGCTGCCCTACATGATCGAGGCACATATGTAATCCTTATGCTGTTGCTATGATGAGTTTGCTGGGATCCGATGGATTGTGAGATTATGTTCAGATTGTGTTTGAGTAATATATTTGATCTACCTCTTTTATATTTATGTTCGTAAGTAATTCTTGCATGTTCTCCATTGTTATTTATTGCTTTGGCCAAGTAGTAGGTAGTGACTCCAAGAGGGAACGTTATGCTTGATTGTGGGTTCATGCCCCTCGATGACTAGCTTGAGTGACAGAAACATGAGTCTAGGGGATGTGCTGTTGCCACAAGGGGGAAAACAACGGTGCTTGTGCCCGCGGGTGCAAGGATTGTTTACTTTACGCAAAGTTCTTTTAATGCAGTTGTCTGTTGCTTTGAGTTTACACTATGGGTGGGACTCGCAACTTAATACCAGCGAGATGTTCTGGATAGATATCTCAAGGTGGATGATTAGTAGTAGATGCAGATGGATTTCGGTCTACTTTCCTTGGCGTACCGCCCATGCTTTGAACCTCTACCTTTCTTTCAACATAGTTAGCATTGGTTTGCGCACATAATTCTGTCAATTGCCCAGTTGTAATTCATTTACCTCACATAGCTATTTTATCGTCTTTTGGGAGAGAGACATCACTAGTGAACATCATGGGACCCCGGTCCATATTACCATCATTGATCACATCCACTGTTTACTTTCCGCTTTTACTTACTATTTGCAGCAATACCTATCACTATTATCACTTGCGTTTGATCCTTTGTAAACGACAAGGCCGGAAGGATTGACAACCTCTCTGTACTCGTTGGGAGCAAAGTTATTTGTATCTGTGTGCAGGTCCACGTTGATTGTTAATATCTGGCGCCGTTAGCAGTTGACACCTTCTTGTTGAAACTGGGAGTCTCAGGGGAAATCGATCCTTGGTATCTTTGCCAAGGGAAAACTTCCGCTACACTGCATCTCAAACCTTCCACTTGGGGTAACCAACGAGGGGCGAGAAGCCATCAAGCAAAGTTTTCTGGCGCCATTGCCGGGGACTCCACTCTTCAAGATAGGGGAGTTGCACGCTATCTTTTACCTTTGCTTTTTAGTCTTGTTAGTTTACCTTTCAGTTTTGCTTTAGTGTCTTTTATCAAAAATCACAAAAATAGTTATCTCATTCTTTAGTTGTCATTATGTCGGGTCCTTTTGTCTTTGACGAGGCAGAAGTTCTCACCTTTAAACAAAGAGGTGGGGAAAGTATGAAAGATGCTTGGTATAGAATTAATGATTCTCAAAAAAGAGCCACCAAGAAGCAACCTACTACTATCCTGCTTAGAAATTTTTATGTTGGAATTACTTCTTGGAATAGGTTTATTCTAGATACTGCTATCAATGGGAATTTCCTAGAGGCCCTAGTTTGGGAGTCTCTTAGTATTATTGAAAATCTTTTTGGGAATCCCCCTGTTGTTAGCATTCAAGAGGACATCACCCTAGCTCACATTATGAAAAAACTTGAAAAGATAGAGCTAGAGATGCCAAACATTAATAAAATAAATGAGTTGGATCGTAAGATCCAAGGGAATTTGAATAGGCTTGATAGCTCCATGCATAAAATTTTCAAAACTTTGGAGACCATCAAATCCCATGACTTGGACTCTTCTAGGATAGACAAGATTGAGGAAATCTTTGATACTCTAGGAACTACTTTCTCCTCAATCAAAACCAGAAAGGTAGAAACTCCGGCAAAGAAGGAGCCTAAATTCGTTCACGTTCCAAAAGGCTCCCCGTTCTAAAAGTAATCCATCTATTGCCAAAGGGGTTGAAACTGTGAAAACTTTTGAAGAAACACCTCTCTTTGATGAATTTATAAATGAATCTTCCCTTGACTTGTATCCTTTTGGTCTTCTCCCTAGAAGTATCTCTATGAGGCCTTTATTTGAAAGTCCTCTTAAGACTAGTTGTATTATTGAAGAGCTTTTTGACGATCTTGATGATGGTTCAATTGATACAACTTGATCTCTATGCATTATGCCTAGCTTAAAGGCATAAAAGAAAGCGCTTTTGGGAGGCAGCCCACATGAATAAATTTTATTTTGCTTTTGTTGTGTCTTGATGTTGTTACTACAGTAGCATCATCATTGTATCTTTGCTTTTCAACTTTGTGCCAAGTGTAGCCTCTAATTGCAAGAAAGTTCAAAAGTTGTGACATGCTGTCCAGGAAACAGATTCTGTCCTTGGATAGAAAAATTCGTATAAAATCACCAGATCATCTTTTTGGTCTGATTTTTTTTGACAGCGTGCTCTATACAATTGTCTTTCGTGCGTCTGTTCTGAGTTTTTTGATTAAAGTTGCAGAAGTGCCCAGAAAAAATCATTTACTATCTGATGTTCTGTTTTTCACAGATTCTGTCCTGTTTTGCCTTTCCTTCATTTTGCAAACCTAGAGCTTGCTTTTTCTTTGCAAAAACCTTTTGGCAATCTTGAGAAACAGTAGACCTTCAAGAATATCCTTATTTCCAGCAAGGAACAATTATTTTATTATGGGTACTAACCTCGCTAATCAGATTATGATGAGTTATGTATGAAGGGAGTTTTCAAGTGTGCGAGGGAAGATGATAAAAAGATTCAGGAGTGTCAAACGCTCAAGCTTGGGGATGCCCCCATGCACCCCCAAGAAATATTCAAGGAGACTCAAGCGTCTAAGCTTGGGGATGCCCCCGTGCATCCCCTTCTCCATCAACATTATCAGTTCGTCTTTCGTTCCACTATATTTTTATCACTTCATGTGTTATGTGCTATGCTTGGAGCGTCTTGCTTTTAGTTTTCCTTTTTAGTTTTCTTTAGCTTTTCATAACGAGTCGGAACTCAGCTTTCTTTGTGTGGGAGAGAAACACGCTCCACTTCTACCTAGAACATAACATAGAATTTTCATGTCTATCTTTGTTGTGTGTGTTCTTTGTCTTTCAATAGCTACTATCATATTCAGCTCTTAGTATTTATGCTTATCGTTTTAAAGAGCCTTTTGTTTAGTTGGTTGCTAGAACTCTCTTTAGTTATCATGCTTATCTTATTAAGAGAGTTTGCTTCTGTTGCATGGTTGATATGTCTATGATAAAAATGCTACGTGCATAATGGTGCTTAGTAGTTCATGTTTTCTTATGGTTAGTCTCAAATAGCTGGGGGGTTTCCAATGTGTTATTGGAGTACCAACATGATTTGTTTGCCTATGATGTGGTATGGTTTAGTAATATCTTCCTTCAAGAATATATATTGATTGACTTGGCGTATGCTCACGCATATTTAAGACTGTAAAGAAAGTCTGTCAAGCCTTGATGATCTTTTATTTCTGAGTAGCGATATAACTTCCATGCCTGATTCAATGTTGCTTTGTCGCTCTGCATGATTATGACCGTCATTGCTCTTTTAGTTGGTCGCTCCCAGTCTTTTGCTAACCTCCTCCTGTACTAAGCGGACTGACTGCTTGTGCATCCAAAATCTTTTAAACCAATTATGCCATATGAGTCCACCATACCTTCCTAAATGGTATTTACCTGCCATTCCTAACGGAGACTTGCATGTACCATCTCGAAATTATTCAAAAAAATGCATTTCTGTTTTGTGCCTCTGTTTTAAGTTCATGAGGAAGTAGTAGTTAATTCATGATCTTTTTAAGTTGGACAAGCTTCACCCCGGGATTGCATGTCTAATGTGCAAACCCATAATACGAGAAGGAACTGGCAAAGAGTGCGCCCGGCTCAAAAATAATATAACAAACAAACCCTTCTTCATGCTTTGTTCATGAGAAATCAGAAAACTTTGGCAGTGATAATCAAAGGAGATTAAGAGGATGTGATCGTCCTCATTCGGGAGCCGTTCCTCGAAACTTGTCCATCTCAAGAAGTGATTGAGTTGTCTGCTAGCATTCGTTGACGAAACATGCATAATCTAAAAAATTAATTATTACCTCTATTTTTAAAACCAAGAGCTCTGGTACATGCTTTGTCTTTGTTTCCGACTACGGGTTTTCAACCTTGCCAACAAAAGCCACGGTTCGAGAGTCTCCACCTTCTTTTAAAGCACCAACTATTGAGAGCATGATTGTCATTCTGAGTGTAATGTGCATTGTCCCAAAGTAGCATTGTCTTTTGCATGATTATGATATCGTTTATTTTGAAATCATTGTATCTAGTCATCACTTAAACCTTGGAGGTGCCCCTGCATTTATGTTTTGCTTCACTAAAGGGGGCAAGCAAGATATCACTTTATCATATTTGCACACCATGCTCGTTACAAATCTATTTGATGTTTCAGTATCATATTGTAAAACTTTTAGTTCTTTGTGATTTTCTCATGAGGCAACTTAATTACTACAGATTCATTGTCTCAGTAAGCTTTTGTCATATGACTATGAAAAAGTCCTATATGGTTAATAGCATGTCACCACAGAAATTATTCTTGTTATCATTTACCTACTCGAGGACGAGCAGGAATTAAGCTTGGGGATGTTGATACGTCCAAAACGTATCTATAATTTCTGCTTGCTCCATGCCTCTTTTGGGTGATATAGCTATGATATTTATACACTTCCATACACTTTTGATCATATTTGGACTAACCTATTAACTCAGTGCACCCCAGTGCCAGTTTCTGTTTTCTGCTGTTTTTGTATTTCAGGTTTTCCCATTACGAGAACTGCCAGAAAAATCCGGGAAAAATTATATAAAAAATCAGCGTTCCAGAAGCTTCCCGGCACCCGAAGTAAAGCCGGAGGGGGGCCACCAGGGCTCCAGGCGCCCTGGTGGCGCGGCCCCCCTCCTGGCCGCGCCGGGGGGCGCCTGGGCCCCCCAGGCCTCCGCTGATGCCCCCCTTTGGCATATATTTATATCGCGTCCCGACCCTCGAGATGGGAACCCTTTTTCGCGATTTCATCTCTGTTCCGCCGCCGCCGCGCTTCCAAGATCGGGAGCACCAGGAGAACTCTTCCCGGCACCCTGCCGGAGGGGAGGATCACCACCGGGAGCCTCTCCACCACCATGGACGCCTCCCGGATGAGTTGTGAGTAGTCTCCCTTGGACCATGGGTCCATGACCAGTAGCTATGTGATGTTCTCCTCCCGTTCTTGTGCTTCACTAATTAGACCTCGTGAGCTGCCCTACATGATCGAGGCACATATGTAATCCTTATGCTGTTGCTATGATGAGTTTGCTGGGATCCGATGGATTGTGAGATTATGTTCAGATTGTGTTTGAGTAATATATTTGATCTACCTCTTTTATATTTATGTTCGTAAGTAATTCTTGCATGTTCTCCGTTGTTATTTATTGCTTTGGCCAAGTAGTAGGTAGTGACTCCAAGAGGGAACGTTATGCTTGATTGTGGGTTCATGCCCCTCGATGACTAGCTTGAGTGACAGAAACATGAGTCTAGGGGATGTGCTGTTGCCACAAGGGGGAAAACAACTATGCTTGTGCCCGCGGGTGCAAGGATTGTTTACTTTACGCAAAGTTCTTTTAATGCAGTTGTCTGTTGCTTTGAGTTTACACTATGGGTGGGACTCGCAACTTAATACCAGCGAGATGTTCTGGATAGATATCTCAAGGTGGATGATTAGTAGTAGATGCAGATGGATTTCGGTCTACTTGCCTTGGCGTACCGCCCATGCTTTGAACCTCTACCTTTCTTGCAACATAGTTAGCATTGGTTTGCGCACATAATTATGTCAATTGCCCAGCTGTAATTCGTTTACCTCACATAGCTGTTTTATCGTCTTTTTTGAGAGAGACATCACTAGTGAACATCATGGGACCCCGGTCCATATTACCATCATTGATCACATCCACTGTTTACTTTCCGCTTTTAATTACTATTTGCAGCAATACCTATCACTATTATCACTTGTGTTTGATCCTTTGTAAGCGACAAGGCCGGAGGGATTGACAACCTCTCTGTACTCGTTGGGAGCAAAGTTATTTGTATCTGTGTGCAGGTCCACGTTGATTGTTAATATCTGGCACCGTTAGCAGTTGACACCTTGTTGAAACTGGGAGTCTCAGGGGAAATCGATCCTTGGTATCTTTGCCAAGGAAAAACTTCCGCTACACTGCATCTCAAACCTTCCACTTGGGGTAACCAACGAGGGGCGAGAAGCCATCAGGTCCATACATTGGCTTCTTCCCGGCAACTAGCTTACCGGGCGCGGCAACTCCCTTGCCGTCCTTCTTGAAGTTCTTCTTACCCTTGCCCTTCTTGAACTTAGTGGTTTTATTGACCATCAACACTTGATGCTCTTTCTTGATCTCCACCTCCGCTGATTTCAGCATTGAATACACCTCGGGAATGGACTTCTCCATCCCTTGCATATTGAAGTTCAACACAAAGCTCTTGTAGCTAGGTGGGAGCGACTGAAGGATTCTATCAACGACCGCTTCGTCTGGGAGATTCATTCCCAACTGAGACAAGCGGTTGTGCAACCCAGAAATCTTGAGTATGTGCTCACTGACAGAACTGTTTTCCTCCATCTTACAGCTGTAGAATGCGTTGGAGACATCATATCTCTCAACTCGGGCATGAGCCTGGAAAACCATTTTTAGCTCTTGGAACATCTCATATGCTCCGTGGTGCTCAAAACGCTTTTGGAGCCCCGATTCTAAGCTGTAGAGCATGCCGCACTGAACTAGGGAGTAATCATCACAACGCGACTGCCAAGCGTTCATAACATCTTGGTTTGCCGGGGCGGGAGCGTCACCTAGCGGTGCTTCTAGGACATAAGTTTTCTTGGCAGCTATGAGGATGATCCTCAGGTTACGGACCCAGTCCGTATAGTTGCTACCATCGTCTTTCAGCTTGGATTTCTCTAGGAACGCGTTGAAGTTGAGGGTGACATGAGCGTGGGCCATTTGATCTACAAGACATATTGTAAAGAATTTAGACTAAGTTCATGACAATTAAGTTCATCTAATCAAATTTTAATGAACTCCCACTCAGATTGACATCTCTCTAGTCATCTAAGTGATACATGATCCGAATCGACTAGCCCGTGTCCGATCCTCATGTGAGACAGACTAGTCATCAACGGTGAACATCTTCATGTTGATCGTATCTTCTATACGACTCATGTTCGACCTTTCGGTCTTCCGTGTTCCGAGGCCATGTCTGTACATGCTAGGCTCGTCAAGTGAAACCTAAGTGTATTGCGTGTGTAAATCTGGCTTACACCCGTCGTATGCGAACGTTAGGGCCTATCACACCCGATCATCACGTGGTGCTTCGGAACAACGATCCTTAGCAACTGTGCATAGTTAGGGGGAACACAATTCTTGAAATTTTTAGTGAGAGATCATCTTATTTACTACCGTCGTTCTAAGTAAACAAGATGCATAAACATGATAAACATCACATGCAATCAAATAAAGTGACATGATATGGCCAATATCATCTTACTCCTTCGATCTCCATCTTCGGGGCACCATGATTATCTTTGTCACCGGGATGACACCATGATCTCCATCATCGTGTCTTCATGAAGTCGTCACGCCAACTATTACTTCTACCACTATGGCTAACGTTTAGCAATAAAGTAAAGTAATTACATGGTGTTATTTAGTGACACGCAGGTCATACAATAATTAAGACAACTCCTATGGCTCCTGCCGGTTGTCATTTTCATCGACATGAAAGTCGTGATTCCCTATTACAAGAACATGATCAATCTCATACATCACATATATCATTCATCACATCTTCTTGGCCATACCACATCACATAGCACATGCTGCAAGAACAAGTTAGACGACCTCTAATTGTTGTTGCAAGTTTTTACGTGGCTTCTATAGGTTTTCTAGCAAGAACGTTTCTTACCTACGCCAAAACCACAACGTGATTTGTCAATTTCTATTTACCCTTCATAAGGACCCTGTTCATCGAATCCGATCCGACTAAAGTGAGAGAGACAGACGCCCGCCAGCCACCTTATGCAACTAGTGCATGTCTGTCGGTGGAACCAGTCTCACGTAAGCGTACGTGTAAGGTCGGTATGGGCCGCTTCATCCCACGATGCCGCCGAATCAAGATTGGACTAGTAACGGCAAGAGAATTGAACAAACTCAACGCCCACAACTTGTTTGTGTTCTACTCGTGCAAGATGCTACGCAAAGACCTAGCTCTGATACCACTGTTCGGTGATGGCTTCTCGCCCCTCGTTGGTTACCCCAAGTGGAAGGTTTGAGATGTAGCGTAACGGCAAGTTTCCCTTGGCAAGATACCAAGGATCGAATCCCGTGAGACTCCGAGGGTCGACAAGAAGGTGTCAACGGCTATGGCGCCAACTTAGCGGTTGACAGGACCTGCACACAGATACAAATAGCTTTGCTCCCAACGAGTACAGAGAGGTTGTCAATCCCTCCGGCCTTGCTGTTTACAAAGGATCAAACGCAAGAGATAATAGTGATAGGTATGACTCCAACTAGGAAATAAGAACAGGAAGTAAATAGCGGGTGTGATCAATGATGGTAATATGGACCGGGTCCCATGATGTTCACTAGTGATGTCTCTCTCCCAAAAGACGATAAAACAGCTAAGCGAGGTAAACAGATTACAGCTGGGCAATTGACAGGATTATGTGCGCAAACCAATGCTAACTATGCTGTAAAGAAAGGTAGAGGCTCAAAAGCATGGGCGGTACGCCAAGGCAAGTAGACCGAAATCCATCAGCATCTACTACTAATCAGCCACCTTGAGATATCTATCCAGAACATCTCGCTGGTATTAAGTTGCGAGTCCCACCCAAAGTGTAAACTCAAAGCAACAGACAACTGCATTAAAAGAACTTTGCGTAAAGCAAACAATCCTTGCACCCGCAAGTACAAGCACCGTTGTTTTCCCCCTTGTGGCAACAACACATCCCCTAGACTCATGTTTCTGTCACTCAAGCTAGTCATCGAGGGGCATGAACCCACAATCAAGCATAACGTTCCCTCTTGGCGTTACTACCTACTACTCGGCCAAAGCAATAAACAACAACGGAGAACATGCAAGAATTACTCAAGAACTAAAATATAAAAGAGGTGAATCAAATATATTACTCACACACAATCTGAACATAATCTCATAATCCATCGGATCCCAGCAAACTCAGCAGAGCAACAGCATAAAGATTACATATGTGCCTCAATCATGTAGGGCAGCTCACGAGGTCTAATCCATGAAGAACAAAGAGGGGAGGAGAACATCACATAGCTACTGGTCATAGACCCATGGTTCAAGGGGGACTACTCACAACTCATCCGGGAAGCGTCCATGGTGGTGGAGAAGCTCCCGGTGGTGGTTCTCCCCTTCGGCAGGGTGCCGGGAAGAGTTCTCCTGGTGCTCCCGATCTTGGAAGCGCGGCGGCGGCGGAACAGAGATGAGATCGCGAAAAAGGGTTCCGTCCTCGAGGGTTTCGGGACGCGAGCAATATATATGCAAAAGGGGGTCACCAGAGGCGGAGGTGGGGCCCCAGGCGCCCCTCGTGGCGCGGCCAGGGGTGGGGCCGCGCCGAGTGGCCGCCTGGGCCACCCCAGGCTCCCCTCTGGCCCTGCTTTGGTTTTTCTTGAAGCTCCCGATACGCTGATTTTTCCTGTATTTTTCCCGGAATTTTTAGGGCACTTTTAATATGGGGGAAACCTGAAATAGAAAAATAGCACAAAACAGGAACTGGCACTGTGGTGCACTGAGTTAATAGGTTAGTCCAAATATGATCAAAAGTGTATGGAAGTGCATAAATATCATAGCAATATCACACAAAAGAGGCATGGAGCAAGCAGAAATTATAGATACGTTTTGGACGTATCAACATCCCCAAGCTTAATTCCTGCTCGTCCACGAGTAGGTAAATGATAACAAGCATAATTTCTGTGGTGACATGCTATCAACCATATAAGAACTTTTAAGTAAAGCAATCAAGGCATGTAATTCAATTCAAGTCATAACAAGCAAGAGTCTATATTAGCATTGTAACAAGTAACATAAGAACATAAAGGTGCAAGAGCTCTCGCTGTCCGTGACTCGAATGTCTCCAAATGGTGTTTGCGTGCAAGAAAGGGGATAGGGATATATGAGAGAGTAAAACATAGTTTTTGTATTGTTGAGAACTTAATCTACTAAAGTTTCACACTTGGTCTTCTTTGGAATCTTATCTTGACTCATCCCCAGACCGTCAGCCAGGTACAAGTCAAAATGATCCACTCCCTTTCGATATTTTGAGCACTCATGCAATGGATGAGCGTAAGCAAGAAAGTCGACACTTAAGATGGCAAAGAGAGAAAAATGATAGAGAGGGAAGACAAAAAGGTGTGAAAGGCTCACATCAATGAGGACAATCATCGGCGAGAGAAAGCCAAATGATAGATATGATGTGAGGAGTAGGGATTGCCATGCAACGGATGCACATATGAGCTAAGGTAAGCTCTCCAATGGAACTAGTGGGGGTGCATCCAACTTGCTTGCTCAAGAATACCTAGAGCTCTTTTGAGGAGGCTCATCATTGGAATATACAAGCCAAGTTCTATAGTGTAAAGGTCCCCACATAGCTATATGCATGAATGATAATCTCTATGGAGTACAAGGTATAAGATGGAGTACGAGTGTGGATCTCTCAAAAGAAATAATAGTGTGCCCCTTCTCTCTTTTTATTTCTTTTTCTCTTTTTTCTATTTTTTTGTGGCCTCAATGGCTCTTTCTATTTATCTCTCATTTGTCCTCTTTGGGATCTTTTAATTTTGTCCTCTTTGGGATCTTTTGATTTGTCCTCTTTGGGATATTTTCCTCATTTTAGGGGCAACACTCTATTTATTACAAGAAGTATAGAAGATCTTTCACACTTTACAAAAGTACTCAACATAAAGAAAATGAAACTATCATGATGTATGCAAATGTATGCCTCTGCCGGTGTAGCAGGATATGCAATGATACTAGCGCGTCATGTAGCAATGATTAGGGCAAGGCCCAACTAGCATGCGGTTCATCGATCAAGCAAAAAGCATGTATGACATGAAGATCAAGTCATGAGAAGATGGATGTTGCATGGCAATGTATCTCGGAAAGGCTATGGAAATGCCTTAATAGGTAGGTATGATGGCTGTTTTGAGGAAGGATATAATGAGGCTTATGATGACAGAGCGTATCGTGCCAAGGATTTGGATGCACCGGCGAAGTATGCGCCAACTCTCGAGGTGAGAAAGGGCAATGCACGGTACCGAAGAGGCTAGAAAAATATGGTTAGGTGGAAGTGTCAACCTTCGAATACTCACATTAGTCCGAAGAACTCATGCACTTATAATCGGTAACTCTCAATCTAATTAGGAGGTTCACAAAGAGACAAGTACCCCCTAGGAGGTGTGTATGGGGGTTTGGTTTCCCTTGCGCATCTTCGACCCATGGTACGTGAGTGTACTCTAATATTCGATCCCTCCAAAGATTAGTGATCCATTTAGTAGCTAAAGTTCTCAACTATTTTGTAGGTTTTCGAAAATAAACACGGATTTCCCAAAATACGACATCTATCACTAATAGGCTAAAGCTCTTGACACCAAAAGTTCAGACATTACTCATGGCAATACCTCAAAACTATTGCAAGTTACTACTAAAATTAAATAGCAACCTCAATTACCTACTTTAAGTTAAGACACACAACTCAGTGTAACAGACAAACTCTCTTAACAAGATAAACGTGAAAACTCAAGAGAGTTCAGCAACCAACTAAACAAAAGCTCTTTAAAAAGAAAAGCATGAAAACTAAGAGCTAAACATGACAGCAGCTATTGAAAGACAAAGAACATACACAGCAAAGATAAGCATGAAAATCCTATGTTGTGTTCTAGGTTGAAGTGGAGCGTGTTTCTCTCCCACACAAAGAAAGCTGGGTTCTAACTCGTTATGAATAGCAAGCAAAGCTAAAGAAAACTAAAAAGGAAACTAAGAGCAAGACGCTCCAAGCATAGCACATAACGCATGAAGTGATTAAAATATAGTGGAACGAAAGACGAACTGATAATTGTTGATGGAGAAGGGGATGCACGGGGGCATCCCCAAGCTTAGACGCTTGAGTCTTCTTGAATATTTCTTGGGGGTGCACGGGGGCATCCCCAAGCTTGAGCGTTTGACACTCCTGAATCTTTTTATCATCTTCCCTCGCACACTTGAAAACTCCCTTCATACATAACTCATCATAATCTGATTAGCGAGGTTAGTACCCGCAATAAAATATTTTTTCCTACTGGAAATAAAGATAATCTTGAAGAGCTATTGTTTCTCAAGATTGCCAAAAGGTTTTTGCAAAGAAAAAGCAAGCTTAAGGTTTGCAAAACGAAGAAAAGGCAAAACAGGACAGAATCTGTGAAAAACAGACCAGCAGGTAGTAAATATTTTTTTCTGGGCACTTCTGCAACTCAAATCAAAAAACTCAGAACAGATGCCCGAAAGCCAATTGTATAGAGCACGCTGTCAAAACAATTCAGATCAAAAAGATGATCTGGTGATTTTATACGATTTTTTCTGTCCAAGGACAGATTCTGTTTTCTGGACTGCACGTCACAACTTTTGAACTTTCTTGCAATCAGAGGCTAAACTTGGCACAAAGCTGAAAAGAAAAGATACAATGATGATGCTACTGTAGTAACAAACATCAAGACACAACAAAAGAAAAATAAAACCTAATTCGTTGTGGGCTGCCTCCCAAAAGCGCTTTCTTTTATGCCTTTAAGCTAGGCATGATGCGAAGAGATCAAGTTGTATCAATTGAACCATCATCAAGATCATCAAAAAGCTTTTCAATAGTACAACTAGTCTTAATAGGACTTTCAAATAAAGGCCTAATAAAGATACTTCTAGGGAGAACACCAAAAGGTGGAAAGTCAATGGAAGATTCATTTATAAATTTATCAAAGAGAGGTATTTCTTCCAAAGTTTTCATAGTTTCAACCCCTTTGGCAATAGATGGATTACTTTTGGAACGTGGAGCCTTTGGAACGTAACTGAACTTAGGTTCCTTATTTGCCGGAGTTTCTACCTTTTTGGCTTTGATTGAGGAGAAAGTAGTTCCTAAAGTGTCAAAGATTTCCTCAATCTTGTCTATCCTAGCAGAATCCAAGTCATGGGATTTGATGGTCTCCAAAGTTTTGAGAATTTTATGCATGGAGCTATCAAGCCTATTCAAATTCCCTTGGATCTTACGGTCCAACTCATTTATCTTATTAATGCTTGGCATCTCTAGCTCTATCTTTTCAAGTTTTTTCATAATGTGAGCTAGGATAATGTCCTCTTGAATGCTAATAACAGGGGGATTTCCAACAAGATTTTCCATAATACTAAGAGATTCCCAAACTGGGGCTTCTAGGAAATTTCCATTGATAGGAGAATCTAGAATAAACCTATTCCAAGAAGTAATTCCAACATAAAAATTTCTAAGCAGGATAGTAGTAGATTGCTTCTTGGTGGCTCTTTTTTGAGAATCATTAATTCTATACCAAGCATCTTTTAGACTCTCACCACCTCTTTGTTTAAAGGTGAGCACTTCTGCCTCACCAAAGGCAAAAGGACCAGACATAATGCCAACTAAAAGCAAGATAGCTATTTTTGTGGTTTTTGATAAAGGACACTAAAGCAAAAACTGAAAGGTAAACTAACAAGACTAAAAAGCAAAGATAAAAGATAGCGTGCAACTCCCCTATCTTGAAGAGTGGAGTCCCCGGCAACGGCGCCAGAAACTTTGCTTGATGGCTTCTTGCCCCTCGTTGGTTACCCCAAGTGGAAGGTTTGAGATGTAGCGTAACGGCAAGTTTCCCTTGGCAAGATACCAAGGATCGAATCCCGTGAGACTTCGAGGGTCGACAAGAAGGTGTCAATGGCTACGGCGCCAACTTAGCGGTTGACAGGACCTGCACACAGATACAAATAGCTTTGCTCCCAACGAGTACAGAGAGGTTGTCAATCCCTCCGGCCTTGCTATTTACAAAGGATCAACTGCAAGAGATAATAGTGATAGGTATGACTGCAACTAGGAAATAAGAACAGGAATTAAATAGCGGGTGTGATCAATGATGGTAATATGGACCGGGGTCCCATGATGTTCACTAGTGATGTCTCTCTCCCAAAAGACAACTGCATTAAAAGAACTTTGCGTAAAGTAAACAATCCTTGCACCCGCAAGTACAAGCACCGTTGTTTTCCCCCTTGTGGCAACAGCACATCCCCTAGACTCATGTTTCTGTCACTCAAGCTAGTCATCGAGGGGCATGAACCCACAATCAAGCATAACGTTCCCTCTTGGAGTTACTACCTACTACTCGGCCAAAGCAATAAACAGCAACGGAGAACATGCAAGAATTACTCAAGAACTAAAATATAAAAGAGGTGAATCAAATATATTACTCACACACAATCTGAACATAATCTCATAATCCATCGGATCCCAGCAAACTCAGCAGAGGAACAGCATAAAGATTACATATGTGCCTCGATCATGTAGGGCAGCTCACGAGGTCTAATCCATGAAGAAAAAAGAGGGGAGGAGAACATCACATAGCTACTGGTCATAGACCCATGGTTCAAGGGGGAATACTCACAACTCATCCGGGAAGCGTCCATGGTGGTGGAGAAGCTCTCGGTGGTGGTTCTCCCCTCCGGCAGGGTGCCGGGAAGAGTTCCCTGGTGCTCCCGATCTTGGAAGCGCGGCGGCGGCAGAACAGAGATGAGATCGCGAAAAAGGGTTCCGTCCTCGAGGGTTTCGGGACGCGAGCAATATATATGCAAAAGGGGGTCACGAGAGGCGGAGGTGGGGCCCCAGGCACCCCCCCTGGCGCGGCCAGGGGTGGGGCCGCGCCGGGTGGCCGCCTGGGCCACCCCAGGCTCCCCTCTGGCCCTGCTTTGGTTTTTCTTGAAGCTCCCAATACGCTGATTTTTCCTGTATTTTTCCCGGAATTTTTAGGGCACTTTTAATATGGGGGAAACCTGAAATAGAAAAACAGCAGAAAACAGGAACTGGCACTGAGGTGCACTGAGTTAATAGGTTAGTCCAAATATGATCAAAAGTGTATGGAAGTGCATAAATATCATAGCAATATCACACAAAAGAGGCATGGATCAAGCAGAAATTATAGATACATTTTGGACGTATCATTGGGGAACGTAGCAGAATTCAAAAAAATTCCTACGCTTCACCAAGATCAATCTAAGAAGTCATCTAGCAACGAGCATAAAGGAGTGCATCTACAAACCCTTTGTAGATCGTGTGCGCAAGCGTTCGAAGGAACGTGGATGATGGAGTCATACTCTTCGTGATCCTCGTCACTAGGGCTGGAAAAAAAGCTCGAAGCTCGCGAGCTAAACGAGTAGCTCGTGACTCGGCTCGAATCGACTCGAACTTGAACAATAACGAGCCGAGCCGAGCTTTGATTTAAGATCGTTTATAGACCAAGTTAAACGAGCCAATCTCACGAGTACTCGTGTAACTCGTTAGGATCGGTACAAAAGATCAACCACTCCCAATCTAAAAAAGGCTAGACACACAGCACCCTGCGTCCGAGGCGCACAACATAAGGCCCAACCATTGAAGGCCTAGCCGCCCAGGAGAGTCATGCGTTACAAGGAAATTACAATTGTTTAGTGATGTACATGTTTAATATATACATAATCATTTTTATCATATTTAAGGATTGTATATTCATATATTTAACGAGCTTAACAAGCTAAACAAGCCAGCTCGTGAGTTATACGAGTCGAGCCAATCTTGGGTTTGAGCTCGTTACAGTAACGAGTCGAGTCAAGCTAGCTCGTTAATGAAACGAGCTCTAGCGAGTCGAGCCGAGCTGGCTCGACTCGGCTCGAATTCGAGCCCTACTCGTCACCGATGATCCCAGCGCTGAACGGACGGCACCTCCGCGTTCAACACACGTACGGTACAGCGACGTCTCCACCTTCTTGATCCAGCAAGGGGGGAGGAGAGGTTGACGGAGATCCAGCAACACGACGGCGTGGTGGTGGATGCAATGGAAAAAGCTGCAGGGCTTCGCCGGCGCCCTGCGAGAGGAGTTGGAGGTGTGACGGGGGGGAGAGGCGCCAGAGGCTTGGGGTGCGGCTGCCCTCTCCCCCCCCCCGCACTATATATAGGGGGCCAGGGGGGCGGCGGCCAGGGGGGAGAACTTGCCCCCCAAGGCATAGGGGGCGCCCCACCCCCTAGGGTTTCAACCCTAGGCGCATGGAGGGGGGCCCATGTGGGTGCGCTAGCCCACTAGGGGCTGGCCCCCTTCTCCTTGCGGCCTACGGGGCCCTCCGGGATGGGTGGCCCCACCCGGTGGACCCCCGGGACCCTTCCGGTGGTCCCGGGACACTCCCGGTGACCCCCGGAATTCTCCCGATGGCCGAAACGGGACTTCCTATATATCATTCTTTACCTCCGAACCATTCCGGAACTCCTCGTGACGTCCGGGATCTCGTCTGGGACTCCGAACAACATTCGGGTTTCCATGTGCATGTATCTCTACAACCCTAGCATCACCGAACCTTAAGTGTGTAGACCCTACGGGTTCGGGAGACACGTAGACATGACCGAGACGACTCTCCGGTCAATAACCAACAGCGGGATCTGGATACCCATGTTGGTTCCCACGTGTTCCTCGATGATCTCATCGGATGAACCACTGTGTCAAGGATTCACTCAATCCCGTATGATATTCCCTTTGTCTGTCGGTACGGTACTTGCCCGAGATTCGATCGTCGGTATGCCCCATACCTTGTTCAATCTCGTCATGGCAAGTCTCTTTACTCGTTCCGTAATCCATCATCCCGTGACTAACTCCTTAGTCACTCTGAGCTCATTATGATGATGTCTTACCGAGTGGGCCCAGAGGTACCTCTCCGTCATACGGAGTGACAATATTCGAGTCTCGGTTCGTACCAACCCAACAGACACTTTCGGAGATACCCGTTGCGTACCTTTATAGTCACCCAGTTACGTTGTGACGTTTGGCACACCCAAAGTATTCCTATGGTATCCGGGAGTTGCACAACCTCATGGTCTAAGGAATAAATACTTGACACTGGAAAAGCTTAAGCATTACGAACTATACGATCTCGTGCTAGGCTCAGGATTGGGTCTTGTCCATCACATCATTCTCCTAATGATGTGATCCCGTTATCAATGACATCCTATGTCCATGGTCAGGAAACCATGACCATCTGTTGATCAATGAGCTAGTAACTAGAGGCTTACCAGGGACACGTTGTGGTCTATGTATTCACACATGTACAGCTGTTTCCGTACAATACAATTCAAGCATGAATAACAGACAATTATCATGAACAAGGAAATATAATTATAATCCTTTTATTATTGCCTCTAGGGCATATTTCCAACACCTCCCAGCGGTAGTACCGCCCTGCAACCGCGGTAGTACCGCTCTGGGTCCCAGCCCCCCTGGCGCGGCAGTACCGCTTGAAGGGAAACTGTAGTACCGCTGTATAAGCGGTAGTACCGCTCGCTCAAGCGGTAGTACCACTCTGTGTGAGGCTGAGTGGGGGGATAACGGTTGGATTGTTCCCCCCACTATATAAAGGCTTCTTCTTCCTCCTTGTTGACTTACCTCTTCCCCCACGTACTCCATTGTTTCTCCAAGATCCATTTTCGCCCGATCTCTCTCCCTAGCCAATCAAACTTGTTGATTTGCTCGGGATTGCTTGAGAAGGCATCGATCTACACTTCCACCAAGAGATATTTGATTCCCCCCACTAATCCCTAGCGGATCTTGTTACTCTTGGGTGTTTGAGCACCCTAGACGGTTGAGGTCACCTTGAAGCCATATTCCATTGTGGTGAAGCTTCGTGGTATCGTTGGGAGCCTTCAATTTAGTTGTGGAGATAGCCCCAACCTTGTTTGTAAAGGTTCGGTTGCCGCCTTCAAAGGCACCACTAGTGGAATCATGGCACCTTGCATCGTGTGAGGGCGTGAGGAGAATACGGTGGCCCTAGTGGCTTCTTGGGGAGCATTGTGCCTCCACACCGCTCCAACGGAGACGTACTTCCCCTCAAAGGGAAGGAACTTCGACAACACATCCTCGTCTTCACCGGTTCCACTTGTGGTTATTTCTTTCCTTTACTTGTGCAAGCTTTACTTGTTTATCTCTTATAGCTTGCTTGTGAGGTTGTTATCTTTACTTCCTATTTGTTGTCATCTTAGTAGCATATCTAGACAACTTTCTTTGACGCTTAATTTAAAGTGGTTAAGAAAAGCTAAAAATTGTTAGTTGCCTATTCACCCCCCCCCCTCTAGTCAACCATATCGATACTTTCAAAGTCATTATGTCTGAATGTATATTGTTTTCTCCATATTGATGTCCAATCATCGAGGGCGTCCTTCACCGACAGCCTTAGTCCAACCAGTTAAGGCCAACTCCACCGCGCGACCCTATCATGTCCGGCCCCGTCCGTTTGGGGTAAAACGGACAAAGGAGGCGGCCCAGCACGCGATGGCTCGGACCCATCTTGTCCGTTTTGTGTCCGGGCCGACCCATTTCGAGCGCAAACTTGCGTCGGGTTTGGATCGCGACGGACACCAAACGGACGTGCGCCTCGTTCGCGTGGCAGGCGGCCACCTACCTCCCACCCGCCCACATCAATGCGCACGAGCGGGCGGCCCCACCTGTCATCCGCACGTCGAGAGGTCGCCGTCCTTCTTTAAGTGGGAAGCGTGGACGTATCGTCGTCCACACTGCCCCACGCCACCCCGCGGCCTCCTCGAAACCCAACAAGCCAAACCCTAGCCCTCCCTTGTCCTCGAGCTCGACGGCCGGCCAGCCATGGGCTTCTGGAACCGCAAGGGGAAGCACGACCGTGAGGCCGGCTCCTCCTCGGGGCGCCGCCGCGGCTCCGTGAAGAAGGAGGAGCCCACGTCGCCATCGCCACCACGCCGGGCCCCCGCGCCGCCCGCCTTCTCCATCGCGCCCACGCCCGTCGGCGAGCGCGACCGGCATTACATCCGCGCGGATGTGTGCCGCCGTTATTGGGAGACGAGGACGCCGCTCCCCTGGAGCGACGTCCATCTCCCCAATAACTGGCATCTGTCCGCCGACCGGGTCACTATCCCGCCGGTCCCGACGAGCGGCCGTGCGCGCGACGAGGAGATCGAGTGCCGCCGCCGCCGCCTCCCCGACGACCTCTTCTACGACCCCGGGTACGCCCCCGACTCCGGCCTCTGGGATACCTGGTTTCGTGACGAGCACGACACCAGGCGCGCGTTCTTCTTCGCCGGCACGTCGACGGGGCCGCGGCGGCCACGACAGGCGTGCGCGGCGCCTGCTCCCCTGGAGCGCGGGCGTAGGCGTGTGCGCGGCGTCACTCCCACGCCGTCGCCTTCCCCGTCTCTGTCGCCACCTCCCCCTCCTCGCATGATAGCGGAGGAGGAGGCCCGTCTCCTGCAGTGTGTCATGGACGACTCCATGAACACGCACGACGAGTGGCAGTGGGACGGCCTGGAGGAGGCCATGGCCCTCTCTGCCGCCGGGGACATCGCCTTCCCGGAGCTGCAGATGGCGGCCGTCACGGAGGACCCGCCGGCCGCGTTCCAGCAGCTGCTGGGCCAGGGGTGGGGCTGGTCCTGCACTGCTCCGGAGATGGTCGCCGACGTGGGCGTGAACTGGTGCTCCGTTCCGCCGCGGTCACCGGAGCGGGAGGCGTCGCCACTGAGGGAGGTGGTGCAGGCACCTCCGGCCGTCCAGCCCGCCCCCGTCTACCATGCACCGCCGGCCCACCTGCGGACGCCGCCGGCCTACGTCGACCTCGTCAGCGACGACGATGACACCGGCGACCAGTGAAGACGGCGACGGCGACGGCACCGACGGGCGCGACAGGAGCGCGCGGGAGGCGTTTTTATTTTGTTTTTATGTTAATTATGAAACTGGGCCTTTTAAGTGGCCGTGGAGATTGGGCCGTTTTGTGGCCGACCCCTATATTTGTTTTATGTTTTTCTAGAATATGTTTATTTACTTTTTTAGTTATTTCATATAGTTTTTTTATTCACGCCCACCCCGGACACGATTTGGGGTGCGCCCGCGCGGTGGGCGCGCGCACACCCCAGCTGACAAAGTCGGATACGGGCGAACCCATCGGCACCCCAAAGGGACAAAATCCGGCCATTTCGAACGTTCGTTTGGGGTCGTGCGGTGGAGTTGGCCTAAGTACATGCATTCCCAAATCTGTTGGACTGTGACAAAGATCGATGTAGCTCGAGTGTAGAAAATGGCAAAATGACAGCTATAGTACAGAACTACATATACAGTTTGGATCTACCACGCCTACCACTAAGGTTATATATACACTTACGGTACTTGGTCTAATTTATATGTGACACAAGTTACCAGAAGTTTACTACGCCAGATTCACCTCTCGTCCCCTTCGTGTCGCCCCCGCGGGCGACCCAGGGGGAACCCTAGCCGCCGCCCCCCTCGTCCCTCCTCAGCCTCCACCTCTCCTCGCCGCCGTCCGCACCGCCGCCGGGCAAAGCTTGGCCGGCTGGGCGGCGGCGGGGCATCTCTTCCCCTTGGAGCATCTTGGGCGGCGCGGGACGACCAGATCGCGAAGAGGCGCCGGGCTAGCGCGGGGTCTGGCGGTGCGGCGGGCGAGCATCTTGGCGGCGGCCCGATGCGGCGCTGGTGACGCGGCACGGCAGCTGCGGCTTGGATGCGACTCCACGGCGAGGTGGTGGCCGCGTGTTCATCACGGGTGGTCGCGGGCGCCGCCATGTTCAGGCCGAATCCATCTGGATCTGGCGCTTGGATGTTGTCGGCCGGCGCAGGGTGGTGGTCTACGTCGCTGGCCTCGCCGGATCGTCGGATCCGGCGCCTGGAGATCTACGGCGGCTGTCCTTCTTGATCCTCCTTCCTGGTGGGTTGAGCCCCATGGCACTTGCATCTCTGCTGGTCTCGATTCGTCTCGTGTCGGATCCGGAGCAGTCTGAGGTTTGGTGGTATAGGTTGGGGACCGGAGGAAACTTTGGCCGTCTGGTCCGGCCCGGCATCGGCGGCGTCCCGCGATGCCGTTACCCTCCTTGGAGGCGAAGCCGAGGTCCCTCCTATCCACATCCGAACCCCTCCCGGACGAAAGTCTAAAATTCAGTCTAGATTGGGCGGCGGCGGCGCCCTGCGCGTCGTAACCTCCATGGAGGCGCCGTCTTGGGAGGCTCAGGTCGGGCAAGAGATGCTATGGGTGTTGGGCGTTGCGCAGCTCCAGCAGCGGCGACGGCGTGAGCTCCAGGGGAAACCCTTGATCTGGGTCTACCGGATCTGACGATGATGGCACCTTCGATGTCGTGTCCCTCCTGAGGGCATCGTTTTGGAGCACGCGCTGGCTGGAGGGGACAAGAGGAGGAGCAGTGTTACATCTACCGCGAGGCCGACGGCGGATCCTGGCGGCATGGTGTCGCGGAGGTTCGGCGATGGGCGCGTCTGGAGATGAACTCGCACGGGAGGAGGAAGTTGTCTAGCGTCATGGTGGCGTTGATGGCAGAGAGGCCTGCCAAGGTTGGTGCAACAATTTTGCTCTGAGGATGGACCGAGGGATGATGGAGGTGTCGGCCCTTGCAGCGTGCGGTGCTCACTGGGAGTGTGCCTGAACCAGTGTGGGACCCAATCCAGGTAGTGGCTTGGAGGGGACACCCGGCTTTAGATGTTAGGCTTTAGTGCGATGTCTGTTTGGTATTAGGCCCGGACATTCGGCACGCCTTCATCAAAGGGATAGGAGTAGCAACGGTGTTGCCAAGATGGTGGCTTCAGGCTTGTTGATGTATCACCTTGTACGGTCTTTGTGCATAATTAATAATATGGCTGCATGCATCGTCTAGATGCAGAGGCCGAGGGTACATCCTCCTTTTCTAAAAAAAAAAACCAGAAGTTTACTACACCACATTTACCGTATTTTTTAAACTGAAAACCAGAAGAATCAGTAAGTTCAAATACACTACATTACACTCCACTGAACTCCACTCCAAATTCCAAAATAAACCTAACCCTTTGGTCTTTTGTGTGCTAGCCAGGTACTAGTAGTGTATGCCCAGCTCTTTTGGCGACCGGCAATCTTGTAAATATTTCCCACGGCCTTTGTTCTACATGAGCAAAGGTATGGTGGAATCATCTGCATGTCTCACTCTCACCTGTACACCTGCTGCAACCCGCATCTAGCCTAGGCACCTACACAATGTACCAATATTTTAGCCCTCACATCCATGTGATCTTTATGCTGAAAGAAAGGAGGAATAGATGCTGCTTTGGATTTGACCCAGTGCTTCTCAAAAGGGACAGCCTACGACAGTAGTTCCTTTAAGCCGCAGAACATGGATGCATCATGCACTAATCTCTTTACCTGATATCCATGCATGCCCCTTGTCTGAGACACCCAAACCTCTCCCAAAGTTGCCATAATACATAAGTATATTTTTTGAATTTGGGTCCTCTGTTCGTGCCCTCCTGCTCTTGTGTGCCTTTCCAAAAGGCAGACAAAAAGCACAAGGCGACATAAAATACCCTGAAGAAGCAGAAACACTTTGTGCAGTAGCCAAAACATGAGCTCCCGGCCCGTTGTGACAGCGCGATGGACGGGAGACCGAAACATTAGCTAGCGCTGCAATCATTTGCCCCCAAGCTGTGTGTTTGTTAAGTAACAAGAGATCCACATGGAAGCGAGAACCTTTTGACTGCTGCACACACGATGAAGACGGACCCATGGGTGATGGGTGGTAGGTAGCCGCAGTGTTCAGTAATGTATACTACTACTAGCAATAGTATATTCTACTCCCTCCGTTCCTAAATATTTGTCTTTCTAGAGATTTCAATAAGTGACTATATACAAAGCAAAATGAGTGAATCTACACTTAAAAATATGTCTACATACATCCGTATGTTGTAACCATTTGAAATGTCTAGAAAGACAAATATTTAGGAACGGAGGGAGTACATACTACGTACATTGGGCTGGTTGATCCATTTCCAGTGACCTGGATCCAATCCATATGTATAGTAGTCCACTATACTACCACCACATGATATACACCGGCCTAGCTGTTGTGTTGAGGCTAGTACTACTGTGGCCATCTCAGCCATGTGAGTGATGGATTCACAGAGCCGTTAACTATTCATTCATCACTTGGCCGGCCCTCGTAGTCGTAGCCGAGGCCAAGTGTGCACTGCACTGCACTGCAGAGAGCACAGACGACTGCTAGCTGTGCTCGCTCACCTTCCTCGCTGTCGATGAGGTTTCCACGGTAGCTGCAGGCCTGCAGCTAGCCAAGCTGCGTGCATTGCATTGGAACAAGTAGCCTCCCTAGCTCTCCGTTCCCGTGGCCCGACGATTATTACTCGCCCTGAAACGTCTCGCTGGCAGTGGAAACTGTCGAACCGTAGTGGCTGTGGTGGAGAGGAGTTCGTCGTGGTCCCTCGGCCCGGCATGGCCGCGCGTCTGCGTGGATGGATGGATGGACGGACGGATCTCTCGCACTTGCACATGCGATCCTCCAATAGGAAACTGGGGAGCTGGACGAATCGACGGATCGATCTCGCTAATGGACGAGCGACACTCTGCGCACGGCGAGTAAATCCCGAATCAGAAGACCGCAACTTGATCACCTGCTTGTCATGGCCAACAGTGCTATGTCGCTCTCCGGGCACGGGGGAAGCTGAGGCCCGGCCTCGTGGGTGGCTGCCCGGCCCAACGGAACAGTGTTATGTCTCGTCCCCGCAGGCAAGGGGCACAGTACGCCCTCGTGTCTACGGACATCGGTACGGCTGCTTCTACTGTGAATCTGTAGTCTACTTACGGTCTTATCATAGCCGCGTACGTACACTCGGTACAAGTAGCCTGCGCGCTGGAATGGAAGGGACGGACGGATCGACCGGTGGCGGACAATAGCCTGCCGTCCATCCGGTCGATCGCCCACTGACAGTAGGCTACCGTCGAGATTCCACAGTTTCAACCGCAAGTTGTATGAGTGAGAAACTTCAACGCGCAAACCTAAACGGACGCGTTTTGTTCGCCTATTATTCGTTTGGATCTACCAAGTAGACGCGTTCGTTCCATTTTAGTTTTGGATTGGCCGATGTGCCAACGGGTGACCGACCCACTTTCCTCGTGTCCCAAAAAAAAGCAATTTCAAAAATATGCATCCAAAATAAACATAATTAAATATTAATGGTCGGTAAACCACGGGTTAAAACCCACTTAAACATTAATAAAAGCATTAAAGAAACACGCCCGCACGCTGCCCTAGGCCTCGCTCTTGCTCATGCCCTTGTCGTCCCCGATGAGGTCGATGAAGGGTGGCGGCGGCCCAGCCCATGGGAAAGGGCTCTACCACGTCGCCAACGCCGCCTCCTCCGGCGTCTGCTATGGCGGCGGCATTGCCGCGGTGGGCGCTCTCCTCCTCCTCCTCGCCCTCCCACAATATCTACCCCTGGCCGTCTGCCCGCTTCTCCACGAGCCAGTGTTGTTCCAGCGCTCCAGGTGGGTCGCCTCCTCCTCCAGCATAACGACGAAGTGGACAGGAGGTGTGCTCACCTATTCGCAGACCACGCCGGTCCACGAGTACGACTCGTCGGGCCGAGTGGGCAGCGGTCGCGAGCGCTTATACTCGGGCTCGAGCTCGGCCTTGGGCTCAAGGACAAGCTGCGGTGTCAGTGCATAGAGGGGAGCGTGGACGGAGTCCCCATCGCCGACAAGGCGAGGGCCTGCTCCCGGCCATCCCAGTGTGCGTCCTCCTTGATCCGGCTTTCCTCCATCCCGCGCTGCAGGGCTGCCTCGAGCGCGGCCTGGTACGCGACGTCCTCATCTTCCTCCGGCAAGACCACTAGGGTGGCAGGGGAATGTCGTTATTGACTTGCACACCGCGGCGACACTCCTCATCGTGCTCCAACACGAACCAGAACACCCAATTGGGAGAGTCAGGCGCGTGAGTTCGGAGCGCGCGCGACAGCGGCGTCGTGAGCACACGGCGCGTGCGAACCTCCTCGGCGTAAGCCCGCTGCGAGCGCGGCACCGCCGGATTGGGGATGTGCTACGGGTCCAGATGCCAGTCGTGTGGCAGGCTGAAATCTGGGTACGGGAGGGGCTGGCGGTACCGCCAGTGCCACCACATCTGGTGGACTGGGATGTACAAGCTCTCCCGCTCCTGTGGCGGCCCACCGCGTCGTTGAGCTGGCAGCAGCGGCGGAGGAGGTGCGCGGGACGAGCTCTCGCCAGGGCGGAACTTGCCCTTGCCGCTGACTGCCCATGGTGCGACAAGGTTTGCATGTCGCCGACGAGGGGGCAAGCTAGGCTAGATGGGGACGTGGGGGTGGAAGTGGATGACCCCCCCCCCCCCGGCGCGCTTGCACTAAGAAGGACGGCGACCGGACGATTCCACCCACTGCCAGGCATGCCCAAGGTCAGTGGTCGCATTTAATACGACCATCTATGGTGGTTGGGCGGCCGATAGATGGGGCCGCAAGGGACACTGAGAAGACGTGTGTCCAGTCCGTTTAGAGTCTGCGTGGATGCAAACAAGGCGCAAATTTGAACCTGAAATGCATCCAAACAAACACTGAGCTGCGTGGTTTGGGTTTAGGCCCACGTGTTGGGCCGACGCTTTGGTACGTTTCGACCCAACTGACACGCATGGACAGTTTAGGTCGGCCGGTTGGAGTTGCTCCAACGCTGTTCTTTCATGTGGCGGGGCAATTGTGTAGGCCATTTATTTTGTTGAATCTTTATAGGTTGCGCTGCTTGACTTGCGTGTGCACCGATCGCCCCGAGGCTGATGATGGCAGCGTGGACGGTGGTGCCGTGGTGGCGCGGCAGGTTTTCCCCCAGCTGCTTCTTGTCTACACGCAGCCGGCTGTTGCGTTAGAATTTCCGTGTCGCGTTTCGGCAAGTTTCTCGGTCTTTTTTTCTTTTCTTTTGAGAATCTGGCAAGTTTCTCAGTCAAACAACGCGAGAATATTAACAGCACGAGCCCAGTTGTACATCTTAAGGCTTGATGAAGAAACTACACATGACCCCGAAAAGAGAAAGCCCAAGAGGTCATTGACCGAGGCCTAGTTTTAGTCTAGAGAGTTGAAACAATTGTCAACGAGAGCAACTAATTGAGGAGCACCACTCAAAAAAAAAAAACTAATTGAGGAGCGTTTGTTCGGAGTCTCCCTAAGGGTCGTGTTCTCAGCCGCCGTCACATGTCATGCTCTGAGGTCTATTTTTGGATTTTATTTTTTATTTTTTTCGCACATGTTTTCGGCTTTTTAAATTTCTTTTTCGGTGATTTTTGGCTTATTGGTTTTTCACCGGTCTTTCTTAGCTTTTTTAAGAAAAAAAATACGCAGGAAAACACTTTTTTTCTTCTGCGAGAGGCATGGTTTGGCTTTCGCCCGTGCCTCTCACAGATGGAAAAGACACATTTTTTTCATTTTTTTTCTTCCGCGAGAGACACGCCCATTCGCCTCGGAAACTAAAAAAACATATTTTTTTCCTTCTGTGAGAGGCATGGTTTTACTTCCGCGACAGGCACGACTGCGCCTCTAGGAAACGGCTTTCGAGAATGAAAAAAACATGCTGCTCCCCGTATGATTTTTCATCCGTTTTTCTTTCATGAAAAAAGCGTGTCAAAACCTATCAACATGGTATATAGTTTTGAAGATCTCAATGCAAGGAATCCAACAGCGAAAACGGTTTGAGATTTGGACGCACGATTTAAGAGATAAAATGTTTTGAATAAACGGATCTACGAAAAAAAGGAAAACTCCCAGATTGCAACACTCGTCGCAACCTGAGGAGGTGGAAGTGGTCTTTGGAAGGAGTACTCCTCAATTAGTGATTTCGCCTACTCAACTGGGTTGCCTCCTCCTCAAGAAAAATCTAGGGTTCCCCTGCCTCCCACCAGCGCCGTCATCGGTCCGCCTCTTCTTCGGTGGCCTTAGGGCCATGGCGGCACGGTAGATCTCGGCCCTTGCCGGCGGGAGGGCTCTGTTTTCAATTGTTCCTTCACGTTTTGCTAGGGGTTTGTGTCCTGCTCAGGAAGATAAGACAGAGGGGCTCTTGAAGATGGAATAAGGTTCTCCGTGCCTAGCCTCCGTCTCGATGGTGTGTCTATTATCATCGATGGGCATGTGGAGGTGTGTCTCCGTCAGATCTGTACTTGGTGGATTTGCTCGGATACGGTCATAGTTCGTCTATGTATCTTCATGTGTTTTCAAGTTGGATCCTTCCCGTCTACGATACTCTTCATCGGCGGTGGTTATTGTTCTGCTGTGCTGATCCTAAGGGGTCTTAGCATGACGAGTTCCCGACCATTTACAATAAGTTTTGCTCGGCTCTTGCGAGGGTGAGGCAATGACGGTGGCGCGACTTCAGCTCGCTTCAGTGCTTGTACTCGTCGCTAGATGGTCTACGAATCTGGATATATTTATTATTATTTATGATATTCATTGTAGATCAAAAAAATTCTCGCAAAAAAAAACAATTTAGTGATTTTGCCATGAAAGGCAAGGGAGATAGGAATTCCCAAATTGACGCAATAAGCATCAAATTATCGATCATCGTGAAAGCTATATCTCGCAGTCAGCGAGACAGAAGGCCCTCTCGTTGAAGTGTCTCGACTAATCGGGCCGGCCCACTAGCGCATATATTTGCAGCAAATAGAGGAAAAAAGGCAACGCGCGGGGTATCAAACCTGATATCTCCTGGTTGCTTCGTAGTTCTATTGGTCACTCAGTCAACATTGAGTTTGTGTTAACTAAGTTTATTATGGATTTCCACTTTTTCCCTTTCCTTTCTCTATTTTCTTCTGTTTTATTATGTTTACTTTGGATTTTTATTTTTTGTTGTATAATTTATTTGTTCTTATCCATTTTTAATTATTATTCATTTATTTATTCAGTTTTATTTTTGATTCACTTTTTTATTTTTGTTTATATAGTTTCTTTTTCAGTTTTCATTTTTTGGTTTTGTTTGTCTCTTTTCATTTTTCAGTCTACATATTTTTTACACGTCAACAATATTTTTATAATATACATTTACCAGTTTTTAATACAAATTATTTTTTAATACATAGTCAACATTTTTCTTATAAATATTTTTAAGATTTTTCAAATGCTTGATTAATATTTGAAAATACAAGATTAGGAAATTTTAAATACATTGTCAGCGTTTTTCTTACACACACTTTAAACAGTTTTCAAATGCTTGGTCATATATACATGATCAAAAGATTTTATCATTTTCGTAATACATAGTCAACATCTTTTGTATACACATTTATTTATTTTCAAATGGATGATTACCATTATACGGAACATCATATAAATTATATTTTTGTATTATATATGTTTAGAATATATGAAAATGTGAACAAAAGTAAAAAATGGAATCTAAAAATAAACAAAAACGTGATAAGAAAAGAGAAAAATAAATAAGGCAGTCTCCTCCCGCGCACGGGGAGTCGCTTCAGGGAATCTGAAGTTCAACTCGCTGAAAGCAAGACATAGGCGCGCCCGTCGATCATTAACACAAACACAAGATCTAGCAATCGGTTGGGCCGGCTCATTAAATATGTAAGCTGATTTTGGTTTGGTTACCTTTGGGAAGATTCTTAAACCTTCTAGAAGCATCCTGACCCATTCTTTGCTACTTGTATTATTAAAAAAAAATTATTTTAATTAATTTTATGATTTAAAAAAAATTCTGAAAATATATAAAAATGTTCTTATTTTCAAAATATATTAAATTCAAGGAAAGTTCGTGTTTTTACCCAAAAAATTGGACATTTCAATTTTTTCAGAAAATTCTTCACGATAAAGAAAGTTCACAAATTTTACAAAATTTCAAAAGCAATTCCAATTTTCGGATTAAATATTTTCTTTATCTTTTTTGGGTATATTAGAAAAATGATCTCCTTTTTAGAATTACTTGAAGTTCCAAAAATGCTCCTTTTTACAAAACACGTTGACAATGTCACATTTGTTTCTCCTTTTCAAAGGAATCACATTTTGATATTACATTTTTGGGTTGAATTTGTGAACAAATTTTGAAACAGGATTTTTTTAATTTCAAAAAATATGAAACACACACATTGGTTGAGTTTGGGAATCTTTTTTATATAATGCATATAAAGGAAAAAATAAACAAGTAAAGTACAAATTTGCAAAAACCCAGAGTGTCATGTGTATCATTGATGGGCCGCCAGTCGGTTGCTATCTATGTGAAAGGTGACTGTTTGACACACTTAGAGTGGAATAGTACTTCCCAAGGAGCTATATATCATCCACTACGAGTCTCAAGGCACTGTTTGGTTCGAGCCCTGCCAATAATTTGGCATTGACCTAGCATGGTGTATGAGGTTGGATGGCTACCAAATAATTGGTGCGCCCTGCACTGACTTGTGGTCCTAGTTCAATTCGGCACCAATTTTTTGGCAATATGTGGGCGGTCGAATCGGACGCCAGGTAATTGGCGCGTCCGCAGTTGGCGAGGCCGACGTTGGCGTAATCCAAACAGTCTCTAAGTAGGCCTCGCCAATGGCGGGAGGCAGATGAGCTAGCCCAATATGGGGCTGGGCGAGCAGTTTTCTAGTGCAGTTATTGAACGTTATTTCCAATGTGTTATTTTTCCAGTTCGTTTCTGTGGTTGGTTTGACCCTTCATTCTGTTTTGTGGAGGTCTCGATCCATCTGTTTGTTTTTTGTGTTTCTTTCACTGTTTCCCTTTTTCAATTTTCTGTGTTTCTTCATTAGGGTTTTCCTTATCTTTTTTCTTCTTTCTTTTCCCAACCCATGCCTACCTTTTAAAATAAACATTGTAATTTTTTATATACATGTTGAAAATTTTCAGATACATGTTTTTGAACATTTGTTTGAATATGTGTTAAACATTTTTCACATACATGATTGAAACTTTTCCTGAAACTAGGCGAACATCTTTCTATCCTATATAAACATTTTTAAAAATATCATGAACCTATTCTTTGAAATGTTTAACATTTTTCAAAAATCCCTCGTGCATGGTTTTAGTGGTATGAAACATTTTCGAATTTTGCATCTACCTTTTTAAAATCTATAAACATTTTATGAAAATTCATATAATATTTTTCCAAAATGCTTGAACACATTTATGTACATTTTCTTGAATGTTATTTTTTTAACGCTGCAAGAAATATTTTGTTAACACTACATTTTTCCATAAAAGTATCATAGATATTAATTTAAAAGTATTATTTTTAAAAATTCACAAATATTTTTCCAAAACGTATGAACATCTGTTTGACACATAATTGTTTTTAAAGATGTCTAGAACAATTTTTTAAAATGCATGAAATTTTGGAAGAACATCTTTAAACTCGCAAGAATTTTTTTAATCACTACATAGAAACTTTCTAAGCATTGCATTAACATTTTAAATATAAATATATATATATTTTTGGATATTTTCGAATATAAATAAAAGTATGAAATTAAAAAAAAGAGCAACCAAGGGGTAGCAGATGAACAATGTCCCGTGCCACTACGTTTCTTGGGTCGACCCACTTAGGCAGCGATGCACGCGATGTTGCGCTTGGTATCGCTGTCAGCGATACATCACCGCGCCTGACTCCTGGGGCTCATGTTGAAGAGGAAAGAGAGTAAACTAAGGACATATTCGACAACAATGTTTAGAATATTTGAAAGTGCGAACAATAGTAAAAAAATGGAATCTAAAAAGAAACAAAAACGTGAGATGGAAACAGAAAAAAAAAAGGCTGTGTCCTCCCGCTCACCAGGAGTCGCTTCAGCGAATCAGAAGCTCTACTCGCTGAACGCGAGACATAGGCGCGCCCGCTGATTACTAACACAAACACACGAGCTAGCAATCGGTTGGGCAGGCCCAGTTTAATATATACGCTGATTTCGGTTTGGTTACCTTTGGGAATATTTTTAAACCTTCTAGAAGCATCCTGGCCCATTTTTCTACCTGTATTTTTTCAATTTTTCCTTATTTTTATTAATTGTTTGCTTACGTATTTCGTATTTTATTTTTGAAAAACTATTCCTAAAATAAATAAATAAATAAATAATGATCTTGTTTTCTAAAAATATTTAAGAATTAGAGAAAAGTTTGTGCTTTTCAAAACAATATTTGGAATTTTCATTTTTTTTACTTTTCAGAATATGAGATTATTTTTACCTGTTAAGTATTTTTAAATATTATTTTGAAATACATTTAAGTCAAACAAATGATTTTCTAAATTATACGTATCTTTCAAACCGTAACTTCGATTTTAACATATTGTATATGAAATTTTATTAAAAAAATGTGCAGAATCCAAATATGATGTTAATTTTACGTGTTAAATATTTTTAAAGTATTGTTTTGAAAGCAAACTTATAATTTATAGCGCGAGATCCATTTTTTTTTCGTACCGGTGGCGATCCGGATTGCAAATAAACACCCCACCATAACCATATAGGTAAAAGAAAACATCGATAATTACACATGCATACCTCTGAAAAATGTTGCAGGGGAAAACAACAGATTTATCATCGCGAGAGTGAGAGAAAATGAGAGAGAGAGAGAGGGAGGATAGAGGGAGAGAGAGATGCCTTAGGATTAATCATATTTAAACATGTTTTTTTGTTTGTTTTGTGTGAATACTGAGGCCATCACCGGCGAGGGTGAGAAGGAGGATAAGCGGCAACACAAATATGATGCCTCGCAAAAATAAAGGAGATGAACCTATTGTAGTCTTGAGTGATGGTTTGTGCGTTAATAGCGTGTGTTATGTTTTCTCTCCCGTTGCAACGCACTGGCTCTTTTGCTAGTATTTGTAAACCTTCTAGAAGCTGTTCGCACACGAACACGTCACTGTGTACCCTCGAAGCCAGGGGTGATGCACCGCAGCTCACGTCGAAGGAGACCCGCCGAAAGCGCGGTACGCAAGCAATCCGGCGGGCGCTTTTGTAGACCCGAAAGCCCACGCGTCCGGGAGGGACCCCGTCTGGACGCGCGCCGGCTATGGGCTGCCCTAGGTCGACTTGATCGCCCCTAGGGCCTCGAGGTTCGCCGCCCTGCAACAAGAAGAACGAACGAAGAACGAGGAAGAAGAAGAACTAGGGTTTAGGAGAAAAGGTAAAAGATAAAAAGTGGTAGATGAATTGATCGATTGTGTGTTGTTCAATCGGCCGTCACCCCTTAGGTATATAAGAGGCAGCTGGACTTCCCGTGCAAGGAAAAGGCTTGGATTCACGTCCAAAACCCTAGCCAAATTCGGATTGATTTTGTCCGAACTTTCCAAAACTGTTCGGTTTAAACTGGCTGTACCTTGCGGGTAAATTTTGAGGTGGTAAACGACCTCAGATGGAAAAGAGCCCAAAAGCAATCTTGACCGTTTCGACGAGACGAACAAATTTCATGTTGAACATTTTTCGATTTGAAGCCATCTTCTAGGCCAAAACGGTCACGCAATACAGGCTGTTATTCGCGCTACCCATCAGACACGTGGCTGGTGGGGCGCGCCACTTATGGCTCTGTGACACGGCTGTGTTCGGATGGCTGTAAGTTTTGCATACGAACTCGGATTGGGACGATTTTTATATCAAAATCGACCGTTTCGACGGGACACACAACTTTCATGTTGAGACTTTTTCCATTTGAAGTCATCTTAATTGGGTTTCAAGCCATTCTTTAATCTGGTGTCACCATGAGCATCTCTGAACTTGTCATAACTTTTGCATACGGACTCCGTTTTAGACCACTTTCATATCCATCTTGATCTTCTCAAAGAAAGCAATCTCATGATGACTTCCAATCATAAGTTTGAAGTAATCTTGACATAGATTAAAGCAACTTTTACGATTGTGCCACTTTTGAGTGTCAACACATGCCCCCCCCCTATTTTTCGACAAAGCAAGCGTGCCGAAAAATAATTTGTACCATCTTGGTTCTAAGGACGATGTCAACACCCCATCGGCCATTTATATGCTTAGGACGATAATTATATATCGGCCATTATTGTTCTTGAACCCTTGATGCAAACTTGGGCGAAACCTTCTCAACTTCATTAACAATCCGATGATAAAGTTCCATAGATATGTATCTCAAGGTCATCCTCTGAACCATATTGTTCCCCCTTTTGCTTGGATTTTGTAGATACTCAAAAATAAACTCTCTCCAATCCTTACTATCACCTGCATCAAAATTCATTAGTGGCCGAAGCTGTGAACTTCGGTTCAGCCTTACCTATGTTGACGAGACGAAGCATCGGCTATTGAGAGAAATGCAATACACCATGATTAACGTAGTAGCCGGATGCTTGCTGTGCCAACTCTTTTGAATTGTCATGTCTAAATATAAGAACAATTTTAAAGTAACCCAAGGTAAATTTTGCATCTAGACATATCTCAAGATAAACTATAAGTGATTCGTCAAAACATTGATAACCCTTGGATGTTTGTTGCACTACTCATAACGAATCACCGAAAGCCTCAATATGTATAGCACCTATAGCAAGTAAAAGAGTCAATCCGAATAACAATGCATATTCGGCTTTGATTAATCATGCATAAAAATATTCTAAGCGTCATGAGGCTTCAAAAATAGTACCATAAGGAGATATATAAACAACACCAACACTTTGGCCATTGCTACAAATTGAACCATCAAAACATAATCTCCATAGTACTAGAGAGACAAGGCTAGCATCAATATTATGCATGTCATTAAACCGATGTTCAGTAATAAAATCAGCTATGATTTGGCCTCTTATAGATCTCAAAGATGCATAAGCCAAATCATATCCAAACAAAGTATAAGCCCACTAGCCAATTCTGCACTATGAATTGGTCTATGCAACGTATACTCAATGACATCGGTCATGATGTTTCAACTCCATTCAATCATAATATAGGCATACATATAAATTTTCATGAGCACATACTTTGTCTCGCTCTCCATTCAAACTAAGGACGATGCTAGAATACTACACCGGTCATGCATTGAAATATTCTTAGGACGATAGATAAATATCGGCCATTACCATGTAAACTTCATTCAAAGCACATATAACCAAAACAAACAAATAAAATGATAAACTAAGTATTTCGGCCCTTTGGATCAACAACAAACTTGTAGCTAATCAAATGTATAGTGACTTGGTAATACCCTTTCATGATGTAAGAAATTATATGGCATCCATGGATTAAAATAAGCCCATTGAGGGTTACCAATCATACCTGATGATGAATTCCATGACATGGGCGTTAATGGCATAGTTGAAGAATATGGATAATGTGTAGACCGAAGATACTGAAACCTTCGGCTTCGTCCTTCATAGTTTTCACACTTTTCCTTCTTCACCTTTGCCGCATTTCTTGTAATGGAAGCTTGCACATAATCCTTATTTTGAGCACTTCCTTTGGGAACCCATGCCATGTTTCTTTCTTCAAGTTCTTGCGCACTAAGTTTTTGTAATTTCTTCTTTTGCCAATATGATAAGCCGAGTGGGCACCCCGGCTGCGATTTTATCTTGGCCAATGGCAATCCCTTTTTGGCCTTGTGCACTCTCAACTTCTTTTCTTCAGATTTGGCACTTTGACTCTCAATAATTGGTTGCTTCATCTCATTGCCTTTAGTGGCCAATGTCAACACTTTAATTGGCTCTTTTTCATTTGAGATCAAATATGAAGTTGCACTCTTACGACCATCTCTTTTAACACGGTAAACTTGCTTGACCACCTCTTTCTTCTTCCTTGAGTTCCGGACCGATTCCTTATGATTGAAACGGTCTTTAACATGTGATTGTTCAAATGTTGATCTTCTCGGAGCTGCATAATATTGGTGAGATGGTCTAAAATAAGATGGAGAATGCGCCCTTGTATCATACCTGTCCCATGATGGATATGGATCTACTTGAGCATAGGGAGGCATCCACGGCATTGGCATTGGCGGCCCAAAATAAGGATATGAATATGTTGCATAAAAATTGTCACTTTGCCAATACCGATCCTCATACTTGCGCCTTGGGGGTGATCTTGGTTTCTTTACATGATTTGGCCAATAAGCATTCTTCTCTTCACTCTTCTTTTGATACTTATCCAATAGTTCAGCGAAAGTGATTTTTGATCTCTTACACTTGCGCTTATTTTGGCCTTTGCTTTCTTTTGGTTTTCTTTCATCGATCATTGGATTTGCTTGTTGCCCTCCAGTCCTTGGCGTCTTCATTGTAGCTTCATTCTCGCCCTCAAGATTATGTTCATTATGCTCTTCAACAACTTCTTTACTTGAAAGCTTGATCCCATCACCTGCAGTTTTTACCTTCTCTTTAAATGGATCGGCTTGAAGCAGCCGATGCAAAAACTTTCTGCCATCAGGACCAATCGGAATAGACTGGTCATATCTTGGTGTTTCAACAAATTTCAATCGTCCTTTTTCAATGGCCGATTTAACTATTTGACGAAACATATTGCAATCCTCAAAATTATGTTTGAACGAATGGTGCAACCTACAATACATTCGTCCTTGAATTGATAGATTGACATGGTGATCAAGAATTCTTATGTAATTATTTTTCAGCAACAAATCAAATATTTGATCAAACATGCTTGAATTGAAGGTAAACTTTTTATTCTCTAGCCGATCTGGCTGTTTGAACGGCTTTGGAGATAAGCAAACGAATGGTTCAGATTTGTAGTCTCCCCATTCGGCTATGCATTGTTTTTTCCACTCTATCTCCGATGTCTTTGGATAAAATATTATATTAGCATCAGTTTTCTCAATAGAATTTAACCTTGGCTTTAAATTTCTGAAACGAAGATATTTAGAACATACATGTCTCAGTTGAGACCAAGTGCAAGCCAAGTACGAAATAAGCAAAGCTACCCAACCAGATATGAACTTTACATAAAGCAACGGGGAAAGCTTTGGCTATAACAATAAGTCAATATCGGTCTTTATAAATGGCGTAATGGGTTGACCGATATGTTCCATAACAAGTTTATTGCTAACAAGTAAATTACCCTTCTTCATTGGTCTTTCAAAATTACTTATGAGAATATTTCTTATAGATGCATCAATAATGAAGTCGCGACCAAATCTGAAAATAGGTAAATTACTCTCTATGCATACCTCTTCAAATATGTTAGGGAGAACATGATGATGGTGTCACTTGAAGAACATCTTGCTCCGTCTTTGGATGGCTCCCCAACACCTTTTCATCATCTTTTTCTTGATTCAGTGCATCATTGCTTTGAAGATCCATGTCAGCCGAACTTTGTTCAGCTACTTGTTCTTGTCCTTGAGGCTTGTCAATTTCTATGGCACGGAACTCATAGGGCAGGAAGTAGGTTCCATTGACTTTGGAAAAATCAAGTATGACTGTTTTGCTATGCTTTCCATGCCCTTTCTCAATAATGCTTGCCTTTTTGGATTTGATGGACTCAGAATATATACTACTTGATTCGGCTTTTCTAATAACCAAATTTTCTTTGTTACCTGAATCAACAACTTTATCTTTTTGAATTTGCAAGGCTTCTCGCTCTCGTCTAATTTTAGCCCACATCTCAGCTTGGCGAGCTTTAAACTTTTTCATCTCAATTTCCACCCACTCTTCATGAGATTGCCCCCCAATACTTTGAGACTCTTTCGGCAATGAGGTGCCGAAACTTTGCGATTGTTTAGGTGGTACACTAGATGGTACAACATTGGGCAACTGCATCATTTGCATAACTCTAGCTTTTACAGCAGCAAAATCATGAGGCTTCCCGCCTTCTATTAGTTCCTGGCGAATAGAGTTGCACAAATCCCAGGAGAATGTAAGCTTGTTCTCAATTACCCCGTCTGGATATGGTTGCCCCCAATGCTTTTAGACTCTTTCGGCAATGAGATGTTGCCGAAATTCTGTAATTGTGTAGGGGGGACATGATATGCCACGGTAGTAGGTGAAGGCATTTGTGCTCCTGCAGAAGTTTCACTTATTCGGCCATGGCCATTAAGGTGCGGAGCCGAATTATGGACATCAACAGTTGCGTATGGTGCCAAAAAACTAGTAGCATGAGGTGTAGCATATGATCTTTGAGGGTAATTGGCCGGATAACTAGTAGTAGCATGGCCAATTCCCCTATCCACCAGCATGTTTGGATTAACATGTTGCAAATTAGTTGCCGATGAGTAAAAAGATGAAACACTATGTTGCATGCCATTGAAAGATCCTACATGGGGTGTTTCAACTTGATTAACCGAACTCATCATGTTGTTCATCGGCATATGGATTTGTGGGGTTGCCGATGCATGGGAGTTGGGATACGTATGTTGCATGTTGCTAAAATTATATGAAGTAGAATCATGGAGATTTTGTTGCATCGGCCCTTGCACATAATTAGATGCATGATTGATAAAGTTAGGGCTAGCCGATACATTATGCTCATTAGATGATCTAGCAACAACATATGCATCCCCAGCGGAGTCGCCAAAAAGCTTCGTCCCCGGCGGAGTCGCCAAAAAGTGTGTTCGCACGCGAACACGTCACCGTGTACCTTCAACGCCGGGGGTGATGCACCGCAGCTCACGTCGAAGGAGACCCATCCGGAAGCACGGTACGCAAGCAATCCGGCGGGCGCTTTTGTAGACCCGAAACCCCACGCGTCCGGGAGGGACCCCGTCTGGACGCGCGGCGGCTATGGGCTGCCCTAGGTCGACTTGATCGCCCCTAGGGCCTCGAGGTTCGCCGCCCTGCAACAAGAAGAACGAACAAAGAACGAGGAAGAAGAAGAACTAGGGTTTAGGAGAAAAGGTAAAAGATAAAAAGTGGTAGATGAATTGATCGATTGTGTGTTGTTCAATCGGCCGTCACCCCTTAGGTATATAAGAGGCGGCTGGACTTCTCGTGCAAGGAAAAGGCTTGGATACATGTCCAAAGCCCTAGCCAAATTCGGATTGGTTTTGTCCGAACTTTCCAAAACTGTTCGGTTTAAACTGGCTGTACCTTGCGGGTAAATTTTGAGGTGGTAAACGACCTCGGATGGAAAAGAGCCCAAAAGCAATCTTGACCGTTTTGACGAGATGAACAACTTTCATGTTGAACATTTTTCAATTTGAAGCCATCTTCTAGGCCAAAATGGTCACGCAATACAGGCTGTTATTCGCGCTACCCATCAAACACGTGGCTGGTGGGATGCGCCACTTATGGCTCTGTGACAGGGCTGTGTTCGGATGGCTGTCAATTTTGCATATGAACTCGGATTGGGACTATTTTTATATCAAAATCGACCGTTTCGACGAGACGCACAACTTTCATGTTGAAACTCTTTCCATTTGAAGTCATCTTAATTGGGTTTCAATCCATTCTTTAATCTGGTGTCACCATAAGCATCTCTGAACTTGTCATAACTTTTGCATCCGGACTCCGTTTTAGACTACTTTCATATCCATCTTGATCTTCTCAAAGAAAGCCATCTCATGGTGACTTCTAATCATAAATTTGAAGTAATCTTGACATAGATTAAAGCAACTTTTACGATTGTGCCACTTTTGAGCGTCAACAGAAGCATCCTGGCCCATTTTTCTACCTGTATTTTTTCAATTTTTCCTTATTTTTATTAATTGTTTGCTTTCGTATTTCGTTTTTTATTTTTGAAAAACTATTCCTAAAATAAATAAATAAATAATGGTCTTGTTTTCTAAAAATATTTATAAATTAGAGAAAAGTTCACGCTTTTCAAAACAATATTTGGAATTTTCAATTTTTTTTACTTTTCAGAAAATTCTTCCCGACATGGAAATGTTCAAAAATTTACAAAATTTCGAAAGCAATTCCAATTTTTAGATTAATTTTTTCAATCTTTTTTGGGGATATTTGAAATATGATCTCCTTTTTAGAATTACTTGAAGTTCAAAAACTGCTCCTTTTTTACAAACCATGTTTACAATTTCACATTTTTTTCTCCTGTTGAAAGGGAACACAAGTCGACATTACAATTTTTGGTTGAATTTGTGAATAGATTTTGAAATAGGATTTTTATTTTAAAAATAAAAAAAATGAAACACACACATTTTGTTGAATTTGACACACTATTTTTAAAATGGGTGCTGTTTTTTGAATATTGAAATATTTTTATATTGCCTTTTTTTTTGAGAAAAACAGGAGCATTTTTTTTGAAAGAATGGATGAAGTCAAGAAATAAACCAGCAAAGTACAAATTTGCAAAAACCGAGTGTGTCATGTGTATCATTGATGGGCCGCCAAGTCGGTTGCTGTCTATGTGAAAGGTGACTGTTTGACACACTTAGCGTGAAATAGTACCTCACAAGGAGCTATACACCCCCCACTATCTCTACTCCTAATGGAGTAGTTGGTAGCCAGGTATAGTTTATTTTCGTTCGGTTTTTCTTCGTCCCACCACCACCCCTACCATGCTGGTTTTCTTATCTATCGGTTTACTTTTTTCTTCACTCTTTTATTGCAACTCAGCAGTTTCCTAACATACAAAAGATCACGGATCTTACTTTCCTATTTTATTCAAATCAACCAATCCATCTATTAATGCAATTTGTTTTAGGAAACAAATAACAGGCTTTCAGGAAACAAATAATCTCTAAGTAGGAGTCTATAGGTCGTTCATTCGTACTCCTCCCATCGGTCGACAGGACCCCCCCTCGATTGATTTTTTTCCTCGTTTCGTACCACACCAAGGATGGAAGGAATCAATCCACCGATTTCTTTCCTATATAAGCAACGCAACACGAAACCAGTGGAGAAAACCACCCAACTATGCATGCCCCCCTCCCCGCAATCCCTAGCCGCCGCTGGTCTCCCCTTCTCCCCCACCTCCCTTCGTTCCCATCGGCTCTTTTCATGCCCGACGTGGATGGCGTCGCCCCGCCTGGGAGGGGACCCTGATCCCGTTCCATTGCCGCATCGCTGCCTTCTTGCCGACCCTGGCGTAGGTGAACGTCAGGCCACCAAGGCGAAGCCCCTCGAGGCGAAGAAGGACCAGGAACGCGATTTGGATGACGACCACTAGCGGGTGGCCCTCTTTTTCAAGACGCACACTGGCGCCAGTGGCCAGCGAGGGATTCGCCAAGGTACTTGATTTCCATGCCTTCTTGCCTCCTCGTCTCGTTAGGCATAGCTTATATGTGGTCCAAAAGGAACTGATTGGTTTCACGTCCCTCTTCCATGTCCTTTCTTTCAATTAGTAGTAGCGCTTTTTGTGAACCCACGCTACTGCTAAGTTTAGTCACTCTTTGCAACTAAGTTTAGTCTCACCTCGCTCCACGAATAGGGTGTTTACCACCTTAAATATGTTACTTCTCAAACTATCACAACCACTTGATCTTCATTGAACTCTATGTGTAGGATTTGTGACCGCAATAGGAGTCCTCCCAAGTTCCTAAACTGGACAGGACTCCTATTGACAATTCAAATTCTACACAAAAAGATCATTGATGACCAATGTATCTTTGATGTTCATTTTTACATGCTAAGCCTTAGCAGTAGCGCGTTTTCGTAGAGGTGCTACTGCCATAGGCATAACAGTAGCGCTTTTCGTGTAAGAGGCAATACTGCTATGGCTTTTAGCAGTAGTGCTTTATCTTAACACGCGCTACTGCTAAAGCCATCCGATCTTCTCCAACTGGCCACTCCTCACTCTCCCCTCTCCACTCCACTCTCACTCTCCCCCGCACCCCACGTCGTCCGTCGCCACCGCCGTTCCCCGACCACCATCATCGCATTGCCGCTACCATCCTCCCTCCTCCTTCCTCGGTATACGGCGACCCTCCTCGCTCCTCCTCCCTCTCCTCCTCTCTCGCCTCCTCCGGCCGTGCCCTCCTCCGGATCCTCCTCCGGCCGCGCCCTCCTCCCTCCTCCGGCCATGACCCTCCTCCTTCCTCCTCCGGCAGCCTTCCTCCCCCTCCTTCTCTCTCTTACCACCCCTCCTCCCCTCCTCCTTCGGCATCCCTCCTCCTCCCTCCTCCCACCCTTCCTCCCTCATGCTGATGTCTACTACGCAACTTTCTTCTTGTAGACGTTGTTGGGCCTCCAAGTTTAGAGGTTTGTAGGGCAGTAGCAAATTTCCCTCAAGTGGATGACCTAAGGTTTATCAATCCGTGGGAGGCATAGGATGAAGATGGTCTCTCTCAAACAACCCTGCAACCAAGTAACAAAGAGTCTCTTGTGTCCCCAACACACTCAATACAATGGCAAATTGTATAGGTGCACTAGTTCGGCGAAGGGATGGTGATACAAGTGCAATATGGATGGTAGATATAGTTTTCTGTAATATGAAAATATAAAAACAGCAAGATAACTAATGATAAAAGTGAGCACAAACGGTATTGCAATGCTTCGAAACAAGGCCTAGGGTTCATACTTTCACTAGTGGAAGTTCTCTCAACAATAATAACATAACTGGATCATATAACTATCCCTCAACATGAAACAAAGAGTCAATCCAAAGTCACTAATAGCGGAGAACAAACGAAGAGATTATTGTAGGGTACGAAACCACCTCAAAGTTATTCTTTCTGATCGATCTATTCAAGAGTCCGTAGTAAAACAACACGAAGCTATTCTTTCCTTTCGATCTATCCTAGAGTTCGTACAAGAATAACACCTTAAGACACACATCAACCAAAACCCTAATGTCACCTAGATACTCCATTGTCACCTCAAGTATCCATAGGCATGATTATACGATATGCATCACACAATCTGAGATTCATATATTCAACAAACACAAAGAACTTCAAAGAGTGCCCCAAAGTTTCTACCAGAGAGTCAAGACGAAAACGTGTGCCAACCCCTATGCATAAGTTCACAAGGTCACTGAACCCGCAAGTTGATCACCAAAACATACATCAAGTAGATCATGTGAATATCCCATTGTCACCACAGATAAGCACATGCAAGACATACGTCAAGTGTTCTCAAATCCTTAAAGACTCAATCTGATAAGATAACTTCAAAGGGAAAACTTAATCCATTACAAGAAGGTAGAGGGGGAGAAACATCATAAGATCCAACTATAATAGCAAAGCTCGTGATACATCAAGATCGTGCCATATCAAGAACACGAGAGAGAGAGAGAGAGAGAGAGAGAGAGAGAGAGAGAGAGAGAGAGAGAGAGATAACACATAGCTACTGGTACATACCCTCAGCTCCGAGGGTGAACTACTCCCTCTTCATCATGGAGAGCGCCGGGATGATGAAGATGGCCACCGGTGATGGATCCCCCCTCCGGCAGGGTGCCGAAATAGTGCCCCGATAGATTTTTGGTGGCTATGGAGGCTTGCGGCGACGGAACTCCCAATCTAGGTTTCTTTTCGGGATTTCTGTACTTATAGGAATTTTTGGCGTCGGTCTCACGTTAGGGGGGTCTCTGAGTCTTCCACGAGGCCGGGGGGCGCGCCCAGCGGGGTAGGGCTTGCCCTACACCCTCGTGGATGGCTCGGGACTCTTCTGGCCCAACTCTTTTACTCTGGGGGCTTCTTTTGTTCCACAAAAAGTCATAAAAAATTGACACGTCAATTGGACTCCATTTGCCATTCCTTTTCTGTAAAACTCAAAAACAAGAAGAAAAAAAATTGGCACTGGGCTCTAGGTTAATAGGTTAGTCCCAAAAATCATATAAGATAGCATATAAAACATCCAACATGGATAATATAATAGCATGGAACAATCAAAAATTGTAGATACGTTGGAGACATATAAAGCATCCCCAAGCTTAATTCCTGCTCGTCCTCGAGTAGGTAATGATAAAAACAGAATTTTTGATGTGGAATGCTACCTAACATATTTATCAATGCAATTTTCTTTATTGTCGCATGAATGCTCAGATCCGAAAGATTCAAGATAAAAGTTTAATATTGACATAAAAATAATAATACTTCAAGCATAATAACAAAGCAATTATGTCTTCTCAAAATAACATAGCCAAAGAAAGCTCATCCCTACAAAATCATATAGTTTGGCTATGCTCCATCTTTGTCACACAAAATATTCAAATCATGCAGAACCCCGGTTTCAGCCAAGCAATTATTTCATACTTTAGTATTCTCAAACTTTTTCAACTTTCACGCAATACATGAGCGTGCGCCATGGACGTAGCACTATAGGTGGAATAGAGTGGTGGTCGTGGAGAAGACAAAAAGGAGGAAGATGGTCTCACATCAACTAGGCGTATTAATGGGCTATGGAGATGCCCATCAATAGATATCAATGCGAGTGAGTACGGATTGCCATGCAATAGATGCACTAGAGCTATAAATGTATGAAAGCTCAACAAAAAAACTAAGTGGGTGTGCATCCAACTTGCTTGCTCATGAAGACCTAGGGCATTTGAGGAAGCCCATTGTTATAATATACAAGCCAAGTTCAATAATGAAAATTCCCACTAGTATATGAAAGTGACAAAATAGGAGACTCTATCATGAAGATCATGGTGCTACTTTGAAGCACAAGTGTGGAAAAAAGGATAGTAGCATTGTCCCTTCTCTCTTTTTCACCCTTTTTTGATTGGTTTCTTTGGCCTTTCCTTTTTTCCTCACACGGGACAATGCTCTGATAATGATGATCATCACACTTCTATTTCTTTTACAACTCTAGGATTACAACTCGATACTTAGAACAATATATGACTCTACATGAATGCCTCCGGCGGTGTACCTGGATGTGCAATGAATCAAGAGTGACATGTATGAAAAAAATTATGAATGGTGGCTTTGCCACAAATACAATGTCAACTACATGATCATGCAAGGCAATATGACAATGATGGAGCATGTCATAATAAACGGAACGCTGGAAGGTGCATGGCAATATATCTCGTAATGGCTATGGAAATATCAAAATAGGTAGGTATGGTGGCTGTTTTGAGGAAGGTATATGGTGGGTGTATGGTACTGGCGAAAGTTGCGCGGCACAAGAGAAGCTAGCAATGGTGGAAGGGTGAGAGTGCGTATAATCCGTGGACTCAACATTAGTCATAAAGAACTCACATACTCATTGTAAAAATCTAAAAGTCATCAAAACCAAGCACTACACGCATGCTCTTAGGGGAAGGTTTGGTAGGAGTTAACCATCGTGCTTCAAATTTGTTACACAACGGTTACCATACGTGCATGTTACGTGACTTGCAAACCTCAACACAACTATTCTTCAAATTTACAATTACTCTACTAGCATGACTCTAATATCACTATCCTCATGTCTCAAAACAATCATCAAGCATCAAACTTCTCATAGTATTCTACGCACTTTATATGAAAGTTTTTATTATACTCATCTTGGATGCCCATCATATTAGGACTAGTTTCATAGCCAAAGAAAATTACCATGCTGTTATAAAAGACTCTAAAAATAATATAAGTGAAGCATGAGAGTTCATCTATTTCTTCAAAATAAAACCACCGCCGTGCTCTAAAAAGATATAAGTGAAGCACTAGAGCAAACGACAAACTACTCCAAAAGATATAAGTGAAGATCAATGAGTAGTTGAATAATTATGTAACTATGTGAAGACTCTCTAACATTTTAGAATTTCAGATCTTGGGATATTATTCAAACAGCAAGCAAAACAAAATAAACAAAATGACGCTCCAAGCAAAACACATATCATGTGGTGAATAAAAATATAGCCTTAAGTAAAGTTATCGATAGACGAAGACGAATGAGGGGATGCCTTCTCGGGGCATCCCCAAGCTTAGGATTTTGGTTGTCCTTGAATTTTACCTTGGGGTGCCCAAGCTTAGGCTCTTGCCACTCCTTATTCCATAGTCCATCAAATCTTTACCCAAAACTTGAACACTTCACAACACAAAACTTAACGGAACATCGTGAGATGTGTTAGTAAAACAAATACAATCCTTACTTGTAGGTACTCTTGTGAACTCATTCTTGTTTCATACTGATGTAATATCTACTGTATTCCAACTTTTCCATGGTTCATACCCCATGATACTACCCATAGATGCATCAAAATAAGAAAACAACACAAGAAAGCAGAATATGTCTTAAACATGGCACTCTTTAAAGATGCGAATTGATGTAAAACCTCTGCATTTCTAGCAATTCTGAAAAATTAGGAACGTGTGAAATTTATAGGTCAGAGTTCTATAAAAAATTCAAGAATTTATCATGTTCCAGTAATCAGAAAGAATTCAAACACTAGGCGCAAAAGTTTCTGTTTTTCAACAAAACCAATCTACTATCTTCCAAATCATCCCAAAGGTCTTACTTGGCACAAACACTAATTTAAAACATGAAAACTCATCTAACGAGAGGCTAGATGATATATTTATTGAAAAATAGGAAAGAAAATATTGGGTTGTCTCCCAAAAAGTGCTTTTCTTTAAAGTCTTTAAGCTAGGCATTGATATTTCAATGATGCTCACATGAAAGTAAAGAATTAAAACACGAAGGGAGCATCATGAATTGCATGACAAGCACATTTAAGTCTAACCCACTTCCTATGCATAGGGATTTTGTGAGAAAACAAATTATGGGAACAAGAATCAACTAGCATAGGAAGGCAAAACAAGCAGGACTTCAAGATTTTCAACATAAAGAGAGGAAACTTGATATTATTGCAATTCCTACAAGCATATGTTCCTCCCTCATACCAATTTTCAGTATCATCATGAATGAATTCAACAATATAACCATCACATAAAGCATTATTTTCATGATCTCCAAGCATATAAATTTTACTACTCCCATCATAAGAAAAATTCTTCTCATTCATAGTAGCGGGAAGAGCAAATTCAACAAAATAACTATCATGAGATACTTGATTGACATAATCAAATTGAATATTAAAATCATGATGACAAGTTTCATGGTTATCATTATTCTTTATAGCATACATGTCATCATCATAATCATCATAGATAGGAGGCTTGCTACCATTATAACAAATTTAGACATCAAAACTTGGGGGACTAAAAATATCATCTTCATAAAACATAGCATCCCCAACATTGTGGCAGTGCATATCATTAGCATAATGGATATTGAAAGAATTCATACTAACAACATTGCAATCATGCTCATCATTCAAATATTTAGTGCCGAACATTTTATTGCATTCTTCTTCTAACACTTTGGCACAATTTTCCTTTCCATCATTTTCACGAAAGATATTAAAAAGATGAAGCATATGAGGCAACCTCGATTCCATTTTTTTTGTAGTTCTCTTTTATAAACTAAACTAGTGATAAAACAAGAAACTAAAAGATTCAATTGCAAGATCTAAAGATATACCTTCAAGCACTATCCTCCCCGGCAATGGCGCCAGAAAAGAGATTCGTTGACGGGATGTGAGTGCCTCTTACCTAGCCTCCCCGGCAACGGCGCCAAGAAAGATCTTGATGTCTACTACGCAACCTTCTTCTTCTAGACATTGTTGGGCCTCCAAGTGCAGAGGTTTGTAGGACAGTAGCAAATTTCCCTCAAGTGGATGACCTAAGGTTTATCGATCCATGGGAGGCGTAGGATGAAGATGGTCTCTCTCAAACAACCCTGCAACTAAGTAACAAAGAGCCTCTTGTGTCCCCAACACACCCAATACAATGGAAAAAATTGTATAGGTGCACTAGTTCGGCGAAGAGATGGTGATACAAGTGCAATATGGATGGTAGATATAGGTTTTTGTAATCTGAAAAATATAAAAACAGCAAGGTAACTAATGATAAAAGTAAGCACAAACGGTATTGCAATGCTTTGAAACAAGGCCTAAGGTTCATACTTTCATTAGTGGAAGTTCTCTCAAGAATAATAACATAACTGGATCATATAACTATCCCTCAACATGAAACAAAGAGTCACTCCAAAGTCACTAATAGCGGAGAACAAACAAAGAGATTATTGTAGGGTATGAAACCACCTCAAAGTTATCCTTTCTAATCTATCTATTCAAGAGTCTGTAGTAAAATAACACGAAGCTATTCTTTCCTTTCCATCTATCCTAGAGTTCGTACTAGAATAACACCTTAAGACACACATCAACCAAAACCCTAATGTCACCTAGATACTCCATTGTCACCTCAAGTATCCGTGGGCATGATTATATGATATGCATCACACAATCTCAGATCCATCTATTGAACCAACACAAAGAACTTCAAAGAATGCACAAAAGTTTCTACCAGAGAGTCAAGACGAAAACGTGTGCCAACCCCAATGCATAAGTTCACAAGGTCACTGAACCCGCAAGTTGATCACCAAAACATACATCAAGTAGATCACGTGAATATACCATTGTCACCATAGATAAGCACATGCAAGACATACATCAAGTGTTCTCAAATCCTTAAAGACTCAATCCGGTAAGATAACTTCAAAGGGAAAACTCAATCCATTACAAGAAGGTAGAGGGGGACAAACATCATAAGATCTAACTATAATAGCAAAGCTCGTGATACATCAAGATAGTGCCATATCAAGAACACGAGAGAGAGAGAGAGAGAGAGAGAGAGAGAGAGAGAGAGAGAGAGAGAGAGAGAGAGAGAGAGATCACACACATAGCTATTGGTACATACCCTCAGCCCCGAGGGTGAACTACTCCCTCTTCGTCATGGAGAGCGTCGAGATGATGAAGATGGCCACCGGTGATGGATCCCCCCTCCGGCAGGGTGCCGGAATAGGGCCCCGATTGGTTTTTGGTGGCTACAAAGGCTTGCAGTGGCAGCACTCCTGATCGAGGTTTCTTTTCGCGGGTTTATGTATTTATAAGAATTTTTGGCGTCGGTCTCACGTTAGGGGGGTCTCCGAGTCTTCCACGAGGCAGGGGGCGCGCCCAGGAGGGTAGGGCTTGCCCCACACCCTTGTGAACGGCTCGTGACTCTTCTGGCCCACCTCTTTTACTCTGGGGGCTTCTTTTGGTCTATAAAAAGTCATCAAAAATTGGCACGTCAATTGGACTCCATTTTTTATTCCTTTTCTGTAAAACTCAAAAACAAGGAAAAAACAGAAACTCGCACTGGCTCTAGGTTAATAGGTTAGTCCCAAAAATCATATAAAATAGCATATAAATGCATATAAAACATATCCAAGATGGATAATATAATATCATGGAACAATAAAAAATTATAGATATGTTGGAGACGTATCAAGCATCCCCAAGCTTAATTCCTGCTCGTCCTCGAGTAGGTAAATGATAAAAACAGAATTTTTGATATGGAATGCTACCTAACATATTTATCAATGCAATTTTCTTTATTGTGGCATGAATGTTCAGATCTGAAAGATTCAAGACAAAAGTTTAATATTGACATAAAAATAATAATACTTCAAGCATACTAACAAAGCAATTATGTCTTCTCAAAATAACATAGCCAAAAAAATCTCTCCCTACAAAATCATATAGTTTGGCTATGCTCCATCTTCGTGACACAAAATATTCAAATCATGCACAACCCCAGTTTCTGCCAAACAATTGTTTCATACTTTAGTATTCTCAAACTTTTTCAACTTTCACGCAATACATGAGCGTGAGCCATGGACATAGCACTATAGGTGGAATAGAGTGGTGGTTGTGGAGAAGACAAAAAGGAGGAAGATGGTCTCACATCAACTAGGCGTATTAATGGGCTATGGAGATGCCCATCAATAGGTATCAATGTGAGTGAGTAGGGATTGCCATGCAACAGATGCACTAGAGCTATAAATGTATGAAATCTCAACAAAAGAAACTAAGTGGATGTGCATCCAACTTGCTTGCTCATGAAGACCTAGGGCATTTGAGGAAGCCCATTGTTAGAATATACAAGCCAAGTTCTGTAATGAAAATTCCCACTAGTATATGAAAGTGAAAAACAAGAGACTCTCTATCATGAAGATCATGGTGCTACTTTGAAGCACAAGTGTGGAAGAAAAGATAGTAGCATTGTCCCTTCTCTCTTTTTGTCCCTTTTTTTGATTGGCTTCTTTGGCCTTTAATTTTTGTGGTCACACGGGGCAATGCTCTAATAATGATGATCATCACACTTCTATTTCTTTTACAACTCAAGGATTACAACTCGATACTTAGAACAAAATATGACTCTACATGAATGCCTCCGGCGGTGTACCGGGATGTGTAATGAATCAAGAGTGACATGTATGAAAAAAGTATGAATGGTGGCTTTGCCACAAATACAATGTCAACTACATGATCATGCAAGGCAATATGACAATGATGGAGCGTGTCATAATAAACGGAACGCTGGAAAGTTGCATGGCAATATATCTCGGAATGGCTATGGAAATGCCATAATAGGTAGGTATGGTGGCTGTTTTTAGGAAGGTATATGGTGGGTGTATGGTACCGGCGAAAGTTGCACGGCACAAGAGAAGCTAGCAATGGTGGAAGGGTGAGAGTGCGTATAATCCATGGACTCAACATTAGTCATAAAGAACTCACATACTTATTGTAAAAAATCTGAAAGTCATCAAAATCAAGCACTACACGCATGCTCTTAGGAGAAGTTTTGGTAGGAGTTAACCATCGCGCGATCCCGACCTCCACACAAAGGAAGACAATCAAAGATACACATCATGCATCAAATTTTGTTACACAACTGTTACCATACGTGCATGCTACGGGACTTGCAAACCTCAACACAACTATTCTTCAAATTCACAATTACTCTACTAGCATGACTCTAATATCACCATCCTCATATCTCAAAACAATCATCAAGCATCAAACTTCTCATAGTATTCTACGCACTTTATATGAAAGTTTTTATTATACTCATCTTGGATGCCCATCATATTAGGACTAGTTTTATAGCCAAAGCAAATTACCATGCTGGTATAAAATAGTCTCAAAATAATATAAGTGAAGCATGAGAGTTTATCTATTTCTTCAAAATAAAACCACTGCCGTGCTCTAAAAAGATATAAGTTGTAGCGACCACGATCCGAATGGACCGAAGTCTCTGTGTATCTTTGTCATCCCTGGATCTGTAATGCTGACATACACAATACGTGAAGGATTTATAACAGAGTGGCAATCACACACTTATTACATCGAATGTCTCAAAAGAGAAATTATTGCATATGTCTATGGCATAAGGCCATCTAACAAAATAACAACGGAAGGCTTTGAAGATAAGTGAGTCCATCAACTCCAACGACATAGCTGAGTGCATGACAAACGACCTAGCACGTCTTACTCTTCGTCTAAAAAGTCTACAACATAATATGTTGCAGCCCGAAACGGGTCAGCACATGGAATAGGCTGGCAAGATAACACATTAGAGCAAGTAACAGAAATAAAGGCTAACACTATATGCATATTTGGCTGGTGGAGGCTCTAAGGTTAAGGTTTTTGCATAAAGCCAATTTCCCCTACAACAATGGAATACATTTTATTTTAACTATCATGGTAGTTGAAACATCATTGAGAAGGTACCTCCAACTCAATCCCAATTAAAGTAGTCATCATTAACCTAACAAATTAATTTTAGAGTGTTGAAATCAACCAATAATTCAAGTACCAGAAACTCAAGATTGTCCATAACCGGGGACACGGCTAATCATGATTAGTTTGTACACTCTGCAGAGGTTTGTGCACTTTTCCCCACAAGACTCGATCTCCTCCTTTGGATTTTTTGCGCTGCATGGTGTTTGAGAAACGGATGACCGAGACACAGTCTTTTAGAAGCATTTACTCTTTACCCCGGGTGGACTGGTACCCCTACTTTCCCTACATATGCTAGTCCACCACTGAAATAGCTCACTCAACTTACTCATACAATGCCAGAGCCCATAGTGGAATTGTGGCTGCACACGGAAGTTTCTAGCATGAATAGTTTTATGATCCCTTTGAGCCTGGGTAGCATTCCATAGGATAATCACACGGTTCCTCCGGGATTTCCTAGGACAACACTGGATTCTCCAGGTGCCCTGCAACCAATCCACCCAGATGTGTATTCAAGTAGCCACCTTAAGTTGAACCATTAATTAACAACTCACATCGGTCATGGATTCTCTCAAACTCAAACCACGTCTACGAGCATAGCATAACAACCTAAGCATAACGTAGAAGTAACCCCCAAGGGTTTGAAAATAATGCAGGAAATAGGTTCTACCTCAATCTACTTCCCAGACCCACAAGTTAAGAGATCCTACTCATGCAATGTGTGAGGGTTTGATCTAATGCATAAAAACTTGGTAATAAAGGGCTATGATCAAAGTATTACTTGCCTTGCTGACGATTCGCAAAACCTAGGGACTCGTAGTAGCACGCTTCGCACTCCGGGAATTCTGTCGCAAGAAAACAATAGCATACATAAGCAATCAAGCAAGGATGCACAGATAAAACTCCAAATAGGAAGATCTAACCAGAAAGTTCAACTTAAGAACTCCGGTTTGCAAAAAGAACCAAATCAAACGGAGCAACGAAACTCAAACTGCGAAAGAAACAAGATCCGTTTACTAGATTTGTCTAAGGTCAAATTTTACAGTAGTAAAACCTTGTTCAAGTTGGTTAAATGGAAAGAGGGCTTCGAGACGAAGATCTGGGCGTTTGAATCGCCTGATTCCGACTCTTGAGCGAAAAGAAAAACTAAAAACAAGATCATGGCATAAATCACGATAAAAAATAATCGCGGAAAAAGGCCCCGAAAAGGAAAACTGACGAACAGGCTAAGGAACGAACGTTTGTTGTCTGTGACTAACGGGCGAACAACGTTTGTTAAAACGAACGTACGGACGGACGTCCGCTAACTAACTAAACTGAAAAAAACCGAACCGATCTATTTAGAAAAACAAATCCAGGGTTCCGAAAACAAAACCGATCGTTTTTTTTCAAAAACGGCAGCTACCTCGTGAAATGGGATGGCGGCGGCGGCGGCGCTCTCGGGCGGGCGGCGGCCGGCAGCGGCGGCGCGGCAAGCGGCGGGGCGGTGGCTGGCGGCGGGACGTGGGCGCGGCTAGGGTTTCGGGCGGCGCGGGGCTGGGCTGTGGCGGCTCAGGCCTCGCCTTATAAAGGCCCCGGCCTGGGGAGTCCGGGTCGGGTACGGCCCATAGGTCGGTGCACTTTTTTTTTAAAAAATAGTCCCGACGCACTAAAACATGCGAAAAAAAAATACTAAACGGACACCAAAAATTCCTAAATAAATTTTCACCGTCCTCTAATAATATTTAGGACAAAGTGAAAATTTTTCCCGGACCTAAATGCAATTTTGGAAAACACGCATTTTTTCTATGCAAATAAAACCGCAAATAAATCCGAAAAAGATCCAAAAGTGATTTTAATATTTTTCCTCCAATATTTCTTTTTTTGGAGAAGTCATATTATCTTCGCTCGTATATTTTATTAAGAAAAACTTTTAGGAGAGAAAAATAAATAAAATCAAATTGATCCCCGTACCGATATTCGAGAAAACTCAAATACGAAAATATTGTAGAATTCCCAACTCTCTCTGTAGGTCCTTGAGTTGCTTAGAATTTTCGAGGATCGCCACACACAAGTGCAATAAAATATGCAATGCAGTATGATCTATGTATAACATTCCAAATTGAAAATTTGGGATGTTACATAAGTGAAGCACTAGATCAAACGACAAACTACTCCAAAAGATTTAAGTGAAGATCAATGAGTAGTTGAATAAGTATGTAACTATGTGAAGACTCTCTAACATTTAATAATTTCAGATCTTGGGATATTATTCAAATAGCAAGCAAAACAAAATAAACAAAATGACGCTCCAAGCAAAACACATATCATGTGGTGAATAAAAATATAGCCTTGAGTAAAGTTACCGATAGACGAAGATGAATGAGGGGATGCCTTCCCGGGGCATCCCCAAGCTTAGGCTTTTGGTTGTCCTTGAGTTTTACATTGGGGTGCCTTGAGCATCCCCAAGCTTAGGCTCTTGCCACTTCATAATCCATAGTCCATCAAATCTTTACCCAAAACATGAAAACTTCACAACACAAAACTTAACGGAATATCGTGAGATGTGTTAGTAAAACAAATCCAATCCTTACTTGCAGGTACTGTTGTGAACTCATTCTTATTTCATATTTATGTAATATCTACTGTATTCCAACTTTTCCATGGTTCATACCCCATGATACTACCCATAGATGCATCAAAATAAGCAAACAACACAAGAAAACAGAATCTGTCTTAAACAGGGTACTCTGTAAAGATGTGAATTGATGTAAAACCTCTGCATTTCTAACAATTCCGAAAAATTAGGAACGTATGAAATTTGTAGGTCAGAGTTCTGTAAAAAATCAATAATTTATCACGTTCCAGTAATCAGAAAGAATTCAAACACTGGGCGCAAAAGTTTTTGTTTTTCCAGCAAAACCAATCTACTATCTTCCAAATCATCCCAAAGGTCTTACTTGGCACAAACACTAATTTAAAACATGAAAACTCATCTAACGAGAGGCTAGATGATATATTTACTGAAAAATACGAAAGAAAAATATTGGGTTGTCTCCCAACAAGTGCTTTTCTTTAAAGCCTTTTAGCTAGGCATTGAGATTTCAATGATGCTCACATGATAGTAAAGAATTAAAACACAAAGGGAGCATCATGAATTGCATTACAAGCACACTTAAGTCTAACCCACTTCCTATGCGTAGGGATTTTGTCAGCAAACAAATTATGGGAACAAAAATCAACTAGCATAGGAAGGCAAAACAAGGATGACTTCAAGATTTCAACATAAAGAGAGGAAACTTGATATTATTGCAATTCCTACAAGCATATGTTCCTCCCTCATAATAATTTTCAGTAGCATCATGAATGAATTCAACAATATAACCATCACATAAAGCATTATTTTCATGATCTCCAAGCGTATAAATTTTACTACTCCCATCATAAGAAAAATTCTTCTCATTCATAGTAGTGGCAAGAGCAAATTCAATAAAATAACTATCATGAGATACTTGATTGACATAATCAAATTGAATATTAAAATCATGATGAAAAGTTTCATGGTTATCATTATTCTTTATAGCATACATGTCATCATCATAATCATCATAGATAGGAGGCTTGCTACCATTATAACAAATTTGGACATCGAAACTTGGGGGACTAAAAATATCATCTTCATCAAACATAGAATCCCCAAAATTGTGGCAGTGCATATCATTAGCATCATGGATATTGAAAGAATTCATACTAACAACATTGCAATCATGCTCATCATTCAAATATTTAGTGCCAAACATTTTATTGAATTCTTTTTCTAGAACTTTGGCACAATTTTCCTTTCCATCATTTTCACGAAAGATATTAAAAAGATGAAGCATATGAGGCAACCTCAATTCCATTTTTTGTAGTTTTCTTTTATAAACTAAACTAGTGATAAAACAATAAACTAAAAGATTCGATTGCAAGATCTAAAGATATACCTTCAAGCACTAACCTCCCCGGCAACGATGCTAGATAAGAGCTTCGTTGACGGGATGTGAGTGCCGCTTACCTAGCCTCCCCGGCAACGGCACGAGAAAAGATCTTGACGTCTACTACGCAACCTTCTTCTTGTAGACATTGTTGGGCCTCCAAGTGCAGAGATTTGTAGGATAGTAGCAAATTTCCCTCAAGTGGATGACCTAAGGTTTATCGATCCGTGGGAGGCGTAGGATGAAGATGGTCTCTCTGAAACAACCCTGCAACCAAGTAACAAAGAGCCTCTTGTGTCCCCAACACACCCAATACAATGGTAAATTGTATAGGTGCACTAGTTCGGCGAAGAGATGGTGATACAAGTGCAATATGGATGATAGATATAGGTTTTTGTAATCTGAAAATATAAAAACATCAAGGTAACTAATGATAAAAGTGAGCACAAACGGTATTGCAATGCTTTGAAACAAGGCCTAGGGTTCATACTTTCACTAATGGAAGTTCTCTCAAGAATAATAACATAACTGGATCATACAACTATCCCTCAACATGAAACAAAGAGTCACTCGAAAGTCACTAATAGCGGAGAACAAACGAAAAGATTATTGTAGGGTACGAAACCACCTCAAAGTTACTCTTTCTGATTTATCTATTCAAGAGCCCGTAGTAACATAACATGAAGCTATTCTTTCCGTTCGATCTATCCTAGAGTTCGTACTAGAATAACACCTTAAGACACACATCAACCAAAACCCTAATGTCACCTAGATACTCCATTGTCACCTCAAGTATCCGTGGGCATGATTATACGATATGCATCACATAACCTCAGATTCATCTATTCAACCAACACAAAGAACTTCAAAGAGTGCCCCAAAGTTTCTACCAGAGAGTCAAGACGAAAACGTGTGCCAACCCCTAATCCCCTATGCATAAGTTCACAAGGTCACTGAACCCGCAAGTTGATCACAAAAACATACATCAAGTAGATCACGTGAATATACCATTGTCGCCAGAGATAAGCACATACAATACATACATCAAGTGTTCTCAAATCCTTAAAGACTCAATCCGATAAGATAACTTCAAAGGGAAAACTCAATCCATTACAAGAAGGTAGAGGGGGAGAAACATCATAAGATCCGACTATAACAGCCAAGCTCGTGATACATCAAGATCGTGGCATATCAAGAACACGAGAGAGATACAGAGAGAGATCAAACACATAGCTACTGGTACGTACCCTCATCCCCGAGGGTGAACTACTCCCTCTTCGCCATGGAGAGTACCGGGGTGATGAAGATGGCCACCGGTGATGGATCCCCCCACCGACAGGGTGCCGGAACAGCGACCCGATTGGTTTTTGGTGGCTAGAAAGGCTTGCGGCGGCGGAACTCCCGATCTAGGTTTCTTTTCGGGATTTTTTGTATTTATAGAAATTTTTGGCATCGGTCTCACGTCAGGGGGGGGAGGGGTCTTAAAGTCGTCCACGAGGCAGGGGGCGCGCCTAGGGGGTCAGGGCTCGCCCTCCACCCTCGTGGACGGCTCGGGACTCTTCTGGCCCAACTCTTTTACTCCGGGGGCTTCTTTTGGTCCATAAAAAGTCATAAAAAATTGGCACGTCAATTGGACTCCGTTTGGTATTCCTTTTCTATGAAACTCAAAAACAAGGAAAAAACAAAAACTGGTACTGGGCTCTAAGTTAATAGGTTAGCCCCAAAAATCATATAAAATAGCATATAAATGCATATAAACCATCCAAGATGAATAATATAATAGCATGGAACAATTAAAAATTGTAGATACATTGGAGACGTATCAAGCATCCCCAAGCTTAATTCCTGCTCGTCCTCGAGTAGGTAAATGATAAAAATAGAATTTTTGAAGTGGAATGCTACCTAACATATTTATCAATGCAATTTTCTTTATTGTGGCATGAAAGTTTAGATCTGAAAGATTCAAGACAAAAGTTTAATATTGACATAAAATAATAATACTTCAAGCATACTAACAAAGCAATTATGTCTTCTCAAAATAACATAGCCAAAGAAAGCTCATCCCTACAAAATCATATAGTTTGGCTATGTTCCATCTTCGTCACACAAAATATTCAAATCATGCACAACCCCGGTTTCAGCTAAGCAATTGTTTCATACTTTAGTATTCTCATACTTTTTCAACTTTCACGCAATACATGAGCGTGAGCCATGGACATAGCACTATAGCTGGAATAGAGTGGTGGTTGTGGAGAAGACAAAAAGGAGAAAGATGGTCTCACATCAACTAGGCGTATTAATGGGCTATGGAGATGCCCATCAATAGATATCAATGTGAGTGAGTAGGGATTGCCATGCAACGGATGCACTAGAGTTATAAATGTATGAAAGCTCAACAAAAGAAACTAAGTGGGTGTGCATCCAACTTGCTTGCTCACGAAGACCTAGGGCATTTGAGGAAGACCATTGTTATAATATACAAGCCAAGTTCGATAATGAAAATTCCCACTAGTATATGAAAGTGACAAAACAAGAGACTCTCTATCATGAAGATCATGGTGCTACTTTGAAGCACAAGTGTGGAAAAAAGGATAGTTGCATTGTCCCTTCTCTCTTTTTCTCCCTTTTTTGATTGGCTTCTTTGGCATTTCCTTTTTTTCCTCACACAGGACAATGCTCTAATAATGATGATCATCACACTTCTATTTCTGTTACAACTCAAGGACTACAACTCGATACTTAGAACAAAATATGATTCTACATGAATGCCTCCGACGGTGTACCAGGATGTGCAATGAATCAAGAGTGACATGTATGAAAAAAATTATGAATGGTGGCTTTTCCACAAATACAATGTCAGATGAATGATCATGCAAGGCAATATGACAATGATGGAGCGTGTCATAATAAACAGAACGGTGGAGAGTTGCATGTCAATATATCTCGAAATGGCTATGGAAATGCCATAATAGGTAGGTATGGTGGAAGTTTTAAGGAAGGTATATGTTGGGTGTATGGTACCAGCGAAAGTTGTGCGGCACAAGAGAGGCTAGCAATGGTGGAGGGTGAGAGTGTGTATAATCCATGTAATCAACATTAGTCATAAAGAACTCACATACTTATTGTAAAAATATAGAAGTCATTAAAACCAAGCACTACACTCATGCTACTAGGGGAAGGGTTGGTAGGAGTTAACCATCGCGCGATCTTGACCTCCACACAAAGGAAGACAAGCAAAGAAACACCTCATCCTTCCAATTTGTTATCCAAGGATTACCATACGTGCATGCTACGGGACTTGCAAACCTCATCACAAGTATTATTCAAATTCACAATTACTCTACTAGCATGGCTCTAATATCACAATCCTCATATCTCAAAACAATCATCAAGCATCAAACTTCTCATAGTATTCTACGCACTTTATATGAATTTTTTTATTATACCCATCTTGGATGCCCATCATATTAGGACTAGTTTTATAGCCAAAGAAAATTACCATGCTGTTCTAAAAGACTCTCAAAATAATATAAGTGAAGCATGAGAGTTAATCTATTTCTTCAAAATAAAACCACCACCGTGCTCTAAAAAGATATAAGTGAAGCACTATAGCAAACGACAAACTACTCCGAAAGATATAAGTGAAGATCAACGAGTAGTTGAATAATTATGTAACTATGTGAAAACTCTCTAACATGTAAGAATTTAAGATCTTGGGATATTATTCAAACAGCAAGCAACACAAAATAAAACAAAATGATGCCCCAAGCAAAACACATATCATGTGGTGAATAAAAATATAGCCTTAAGTAAAGTTACCGATAGACGAAGATGAAAGAGGGTATGCCTTCCCGGGGCATCCCCAAGCTTAGGCTTTTGGTTGTCCTTGAATTTTACCTTGGGGTGCCTTGGGCATCCCCAAGCTTAGGCTCTTGCCACTCCTTATTCCATAGTCCACCAAATCTTTACCCAAAACTTGGAAACTTCACAACACAAAACTTAACGGAACTTCGTGAGATGCGTTAGTAAAACAAATCCAATCCTTACTTGTAGGTACTGTTGTGAACTCATTCTTGTATCATATTGATTAATATCTATTGTATTCCAACTTCTCCATGGTTCATAGCCCACGATACTACCCATAGATGCATCAAAATGAGCAAACAACACAAGAAAACAGAATCTGTCTTAAACAGGGTACTCTGTAAAGATGCGAATTGATGTAAAACCTCCACATTTCTAAAAATTCTGAAAAATAGGAAATCGTGGGACATTTGTAGGTCAGAGTTTTGTAAACAATTCAAGAATTTATCATGTTCCATTAATCAGAAAGAATTCAAACACTGGGCGCAAAAGTTTCTGTTTTCCAGCAAAACAAATCTACTATCTTCCAAATCACCCCAAAGGTCTTACTTGGCACAAACACTAATTTAAAACATGAAAACCCATCTAACGAGAGGCTAGATGATATATTTATTGAAAAATAGGAAAGAAAAATATTGGGTTATCTCCCAACAAGCGCTCTTCTTTAAAGCCTTTTAGCTAGGCATTGAGATTTCAATGATGCTCACATGAAAGTAAAGAATTGAAACACAAAGGGAGCATCATGAATTGCATGACAAGCACATTTAAGTCTAACCCACTTCCTATGCGTAGGGATTTTTTGAGCAAACAAATTATGAGAACACTAATCAACTAGCATAGAAGGCAAAACAAGTATGACTTCAAGATTTTCAACATAAAGAGAGGAAACTTGATATTATTGCAATTCCTACAAGCATATGTTCCTACCTCATAATAATTTTCAGTAGCATCATGAATGAATTCAACAATATAACCATCACATAAAGCATTATTTTCATAATCTCCAAGCATATAAATTTTACTACTCCCATCATACGCAAAATTCTTCTCATTCATAGTAGTGGGAGGAGCAAATTTAACAAAATAACTATCATGAGATACTTGATTGACATAATCAAATTGAACATTAAAATCACGATGACAAGTTTCATGGTTATCATTATTTTTTATTACAAAAATGTCATCATCATAATCATGATAGATAGGAGGCTTGCTACCATTATAAAAAATTTGGACATCAAAACTTGGGGGACTAAAAATATCATCTTCATCAAACATAGCATCCCCAAGCTTGTGGCTTTGCATATCATTAGCATCATGGATATTCAAAGAATTCATACTAACAACATTGCAATCATGCTCATCATTCAAATATTTAGTGCCGAACATTTTATTGCATTCTTCTTCTAGCACTTTGGCACAATTTTCCTTTCTATCATCTTCACGAAAGATATTAAAAATATCATGCATATGAGGCAACCTCAATTCCATTTTTTGTAGTTTTCTTTTATAAACTAAACTAGTGATAAAACAAGAAACTAAAAGATTCGATTGCAAGATCTAAAGATATACCTTCAAGCACTAACCTCCCCGGCAACGGCACGAGAAAAGAGCTTTGTTGACGGGATGTGAGTGCCGCTTACCTAGCCTCCCCGGCAACGGCACCAGAAAAGAGCTTGATGTCTACTACGCAACCTTCTTCTTGTAGACGTTGTTGGGCCTCCAAGTGTAGAGGTTTGTAGGACAGTAGCAAATTTCCCTCAAGTGGATGACCTAAGGTTTATCAATCCGTGGGAGGCATAGGCTGAAGATGGTCTCTCTCAAACAACCCCGCAACCAAGTAACAAGGAGTCTCTTGTGTCCCCAACACACCCTATACAATGGCAAATTGTATAGGTGCACTAGTTCAGGGAAGAGATGGTGGTAGAAGTGCAATATGGATGGTAGATATAAGTTTTTGTAATATGAAAATATAAAAACCGCAAGGTAACTAATGATAAAAGTGAGCACAAACGGTATTGCAATGCTTCAAAACAAGGCCTAGGGTTCATACTTTCACTAGTGGAAGTTCTCTCAACAATAATAACATAACTGGATCATATAACTATCCCTCAACCTGAAACAAAGAGTCACTCCAAAGTCACTAATAGCGGAGAACAAACGAAGAGATTATTGTAGGGTACGAAACCACCTCAAAGTTATTCTTTCTGATCGATCTATTCAAGAGTCCGTAGTAAAATAACACGAAGCTATTCTTTCCGTTTGATCTATCCTAGAGTTCGTACTAGAATAACACCTTAAGACACACATCAACCAAAACCCTAATGTCACTTATATACTCCATTGTCACCTTAAGTATCCGTGGGCATGATTATACGATATGCGTCACACAATCTCAGATTCATCTATTCAACCAATGCAAAGAACTTCAAAGAGTGCCCCAAAGTTTCTACCAGAGAGTCAAGACGAATATGTGTGCCAACCCCTATGCATAAGTTCACAAGGTCACTGAACCCGCCAGTTTATCACTAAAACATACATCAAGTAGATCACCTGAATATCCCATTGCCACCACAGATAAGCACATGCAAGATATACATCAAGTGTTCTCAAATCCTTAAAGACACAATCCGATAGATAACTTCAAAGGGAAAACTCAATCCATTACAAGAAGGTAGAGGGGGAGTAACATCATAAGATCCAACTATAATAGCAAAGCTCGTGATACATCAAGATCGTGCCATATCAAGAACATGAGAGAGAGAGAGAGAGAGAGAGAGAGAGAGAGAGAGAGAGAGAGATAAAACACATAGCTACTGGTACATACCCTCAGCTCCGAGGGTAAACTACTCCCTCTTCATCATGGAGAGCGCCGGGATGATGAAGATGGCCACCGGTGATGGATCCCCCCTCCGACAGGGTGCCGGAACAGTGCCTCGATTTGTTTTTGGTGGCTATAGAGGCTTGCGGTAGCGGAACTCCCGATCTAGATTTCTTTTCGGGGGGTTTATGTACTTATAGGTATTTTTGGCGTCGGTCTCACGTCACGGGGGTCTCTGAGTCTTCCACGAGGCTGGGGGGCGCGCCCAGGGGGTAGGGCTTGCCCTACACCCTCGTGGATGGCTCGGGACTCTTCTGGCCCAACTCTTTTACTCTGGGGGCTTCTTTTGTTCTATAAAAAGTCATAAAAAATTGGCACGTCAATTGGACTCCATTTGGCATTCCTTTTCTGTGAAACTCAAAAACAAGAAAGAAACAAAAATTGGCACTAGGCTCTAGGTTAATAGGTTAGTCCCAAAAATCATATAAAATAGCATATAAAACATCCAAGATGGATAATATAATAGCATGGAACAATAAAAAATTATAGATACGTTGGAGACATATCAAGCATCCCCAAGCTTAATTCCTACTCGTCCTCGAGTACGCAAATGATAAAAACAGATTTTTGATGTGGAATTGTTATGACCGGCCGGACCTACGCCCGTAGGAGGCCCACCGGGCAAACTTAGCCCACAAGTTATCTTAGTTTTTCTTCATAGCATGGTTATATAAACAAGTTGTAAGACTATTTTGAGATTTAAGCAATAAGACTATTCTATTGCCCGGCTCAGAGAGGAGCCGGAAACCCTAAACCCTAGCCGCCTTTCCTTCGCCCCGGCCGCACCCAGCGCCAGGAGGACGCCTTGCCGCCGGCCGCCACGCGCCAGCCCTCGGCCCCTGCCCTCTTTCCCCTACAACCTACGCCTAAGGCATGGCAGAACCCTAGCTCCTATCACCTTGGTACCCTAGCTCCTATCACCTTGGTATCATCTAGCTCGGTTTCGACCATGTCAGCTCGACCACCGCTTCCGTCGCTGCCCCCCGCCACCACCGCCGCCGCGCCATCGCCGGGTCTCGCCACGGCCCCGCCGCCGGTCCTCCCATCGGCGCCGCTGGGCTCTACCGCCGGCGCATCACTGGGCCAGTCGCCCCCTCCCTCCATGGGGCCGCCGCCCTCGTCCTCCCCCACGCCGCTCGTCTACTCACCGGAGGCCATGACCGGCGTCCTCGACGATCTGGTCGTCGCGGTCCAGGGCATCAGGCTCTTCTTGGCGGGTCCATACGGGCCGCCCCCACCTCAGCCGCCGGCCGTGCCCTCCGGCCCGCCGGCCCTGCCATGGTACTCGTCCCCGCGGCGATCGCCGGCACACCAACCGCCCGCCCCCGCGCCATCATGGCCGCCGTGGGCCGCGCCGGTGCTCGCGGCGCCGCCAGCGCCGACCATGCCCGCCCCCACCCCGCAGTGGCCCCAGTGGCCAGCGCCGGGTCCAGCCGCGCCGCTCACGTCGTCCGCGTCGACCTAGCCTCCTTCGCCGCCCAGCTCCGGCCTGGGACAGTCCACGCCGGCCGGCCTGCCCATCCAGCAGGTCCGTTTCCCGCCATCACCATCACAGATGCCGGCTTGGCTTACCAGGACGTCGCCACCGCCCATGTTCACGGAGGCGGGTTATTCACCGGAGCCCACGCTATCACCGGGGGCCTCGGCCAGCTCCGGAGGGGCCTACGCCAGCCTCCCCACCGTCGACCGAGCACCGGCCTCATCACTGCTCCGGACCACCGAGCCGGTTGGCCATGGCGCGCCGGCCCCGACACCTCCATGGTTCGCCAAGATCGACTTTCCCACGTTTGACGGTACGGAGGACCCGCTTAACTGGCTCAACCAGTGTGACCAGTTCTTTCGTGGCCAGTGCACGCTGGCATCAGAGTGAACCTGGCTGGCCTCCTACCACCTCCGCGGTGCCGCCCAGACGTGGTACTACGCCCTCGAGCAGGACAAGGGTGGCATGCCTCCGTTGGAGCGTTTTCGGGAGCTGTGCCTCCTTCGCTTTGGGCCGCCAGTCCGCGGGAGCTGCCTGGCCGAACTGGGCCGTCTACCCTTCACTTCTACGGTACAGGATTTCGCCGACCGCTTCCAGGCCTTGGCGTGTCATGCGCCGGGCGTGATGGCTCTCCAGAGGGCCGAACTCTTTATTGGCGGCCTTCCTGACCACATCCGCATGGACGTCGAGCTGAAGGGGCCCCAAGACCTACAGACGGCCATGTACTACGCTCGGGCATTCGAGCTCCGCGCCCAGGCCTTACCATCGACGCCATCACCACGAGGGGGTCGGCCACACCCCTGCCCGCCCTCGCCGGCACCTGCGCCTCCGACCGCCGCAGCGACGGCCACCCCGGCCGCGACGCGGCCTTTTCGGCGTCAGCAGCTCGAGCGCCGGCGCCTGGGGCTTTGCTTTAACCGTGACGCGCCCTATGCACCGGGTCATGTCTGCCCGCGTCTCTTCTACTTGGAGACCGCTGACGCTGCAGAGGAGGACACGCCCGACGATGGCCTCGCCGACACCGCGGCCGTGGAACCCGCGCCGCCGCCTGCCCAGGCAACAGCCCTCGTCATCTCACTCCATGCGCTGGCCGGCATCCGTGACGAGCGGACGATGCTCTTACCCGTGATGATCCACGGCGAGCGGCTGATAGCCCTCCTCGGTACGGGCTCCACGCATAACTTCCTGCCGGAGTCCACCATGCGGCGCGTCGCGCTCCAGCCGACGGGCGGGGAGGAACTTCGGGTCACCGTGGCTAACGGCGACCGCCTCCGCTGCCATGGGCTCGCACGGGACGTGCCCATCACCATTGGCGAGGAGCACTTCACCATCACGTGCACCGGCATCGACTTGGGCTGGTTCGACTTCATCCTCGGCGTTGACTTTCTGCGGACTCTCGGGCCCATACTTTGGGACTTCAACGCCCTGACGATGACTTTCTGGTGTCTCGGCCGCCGAACCCGGTGGGAGGGCATCGGAGGCAAGCCGGCGCCGCCCCAGCTACAGCTGGCCGCAGCCACTGTCGAGACCGAGCATCCCCTCTTGGACCACCTCCTGCAGCAGCACCGCGACCTCTTCGAGGAGCCGCATGGCCTTCCACCCTCCCGGGTCTATGACCATTGTATTCACCTTCAGCCAGGCTCGCCACCGGTGGCAGTTAGTCCCTACCGGTACCCTCAGCTGCAGAAGGACGAGCTAGAGTGGCAGTGCGCGCTCATGCTCGCCGTCGGTATCATCCAGATCTCCACATCACCATTCACCGCACCGGTCCTCCTCGTCCGCAAGTCGGACGGCACGTGGCGTTTCTGCATCGACTACTGTGGCCTTAATGATGTGACACTAAAGGACAAGTTTCCTATCCCGGTGGTCGATGAGCTCCTCGATGAACTGCATGGGGCGCGCTTCTTCACCAAGCTTGATCTTCGCTCGGGGTACCACCAGGTGCGCATGCACCCCGGTGACATCGCCAAGACGGCGTTTCGGACTCATCACGGCCACTTAGAGTTCTTGGTGATGCCCTTTGGCCTCGCCAATGCCCCAGCGACCTTCCAGGCTCTCATGAACGATGTCCTGCGGCCCTACTTTAGTTTGTGCTTGTTTTCTTTGATGACATTCTTATCTTCAGCGCTTCTTGGGCAGAGCACCTCTAGCACATCGCCATCGTCTTCAATGAGCTTCGGGCGCACCACCTTCATCTGAAGCGCTCGAAGTGCTCGTTCGGGACGACTTCCGTCGCTTACCTCGGCCACGTCATCTCGGCCGAGGGGGTGGCCATGGACGCAAACAAGGTGGCGGCAGTCACTGCCTGGTCGATTCCGCAGTCCCCACGGGCTCTTCGCGGCTTTCTGGGCCTTGTGGGGTACTACCGGAAATTTATCCAGGAGTTCGGCCTCATCGCGGCCCCGCTCACGCGCCTCCTCCGTCGCGACGCTTTTCTTTGGGATGAGGAGGTCACCACAGCATTCGAGGCCCTCAAGGGGGCCCTCACGACGGGTCCCGTCCTGCAGATGCCTGATTTCGACCAACCGTTCACCGTCAACTGCGACGCCTCCGGTGCGGGGTTCGGTGCGGTCCTCCATCAGGGTGATGGACCCCTCGCCTTCTTCAGCCGACCCTTTGCTGCCCACCACCTTAAGCTGGCGGCTTATGAGCGGGAGCTCATTGGCTTGGTACAAGCGGTGCGTCACTGGCGACCTTATCTTTGTGGTCGGTCTTTTCGGATCCGCACGGACCACTACAGCCTCAAGTTCATGCTGGATCAGAGGCTCTCGACCGTGCCGCAGCACCAGTGGATCAGTAAACTCTTTGGGTTTGACTTCACCGTTGAGTATCGTCCAGGCCGCCTTAACACCGTCGCCGATGCCCTGTCTCGCCGAGACATCGACACCGTCGATGACCCTTCTGAGGGGGCGGTGTTCTGCATCTGCTCGGGGCCCTCCTTCGCCATCTTCACCGACATCCGGCGAGCGACTGCATCTGCGCCAGATGCCCTCCGCCTTCAGCAACATCTGGCTGCAGGGGAGTAGGATGACCCATGGCGCTTCACCGATGGCTTGCTTATCCATGGGCGTCGAGTCTTTGTTCCCGAGCATGACGATCTCCGTCATCAGGTGCTGTTGCTCGTCCACTCGGCGGGCCATGAGGGTGTGCAGAAGACGCTCCAGCATCTCAGTGCCGACTTCTACATTCCCGGTGATCGTGCCCTGGTCCGTGATTGGGTGCGATCTTGTGAGACGTACCAACGCAACAAGACGGAGACTCTGCGCCCGGCTGGATTACTCCAGCCATTGGAGGTACCATCGCAGGTCTGGGCGGACATCTCCATTGACTTCATTGAGGGACTGCCTAAGGTGAGCGGCAAGTCCGTCATCCTCACGGTGGTCGATCGCTTCTCGAAGTATGCTCACTTCATCGCGCTCGGGCATCCTTACACAGCGGCCTCCGTCACTCGGGCCTTCTTCGACGGTATTGTCCGTCTCCACGGGTTTCCCTCTTCGATCGTCAGTGATCGGGACCCCGTGTTCACGGGCCACATTTGGCGCTACCTCTTTAGGCTGGCGGGAGTTAAGCTCCGCCTGAGCACGGCCTTCCACCCTCAGACAGACGGCCAATCCGAGGTCGTGAACAAGGTGATTGCTATGTATTTATGCTGTGTCACAGGTGATCGTCCTCGCGCATGGGTGGACTGGCTCTCGTGAGCGGAGTACTGCTACAACACCTCTTATCACTCTGCCCTCCGTGCCATGCCTTTTGAGTTTGTTTACGGCCGGTTGCCTCCACCGATTCTTCCGATTGATTCGGCTTTGGCGAGGACCGAGGCGGCCGGTGCTCTTATGCGGGACCGGGACGAGATGTTGGCCGAGGTCCGACAACGTCTCCTTCATGCCCAGCAGTTGGCCAAACACTACTATGATGGCAGCCATCGCGAGGCGGAGTACGCGGTGGGTGATTGGGTGTGGTTGCGTCTTCTTCATCGCTCTACGCAGTCACTGGATCCACGCGCGCGGAGGAAGCTAGGACCTCGTTATGCCGATCCTTTTGCTGTGATGGAGTGCACTGGGAAGGTGGCTTATCGCCTTCAGCTTCCGCCGGGTGCACGCATCCACGATGTTTTCCATGTGTGGCTGCTCAAGCCTTTTCGTGGGGAGCCACTCGCGGTTCCTCCGGCACTGCCACCTATCACCGACGGGCGTCTTCTTCCGGAACCGGCGAAGGCGTTGAAGGCTCAACTACGTCGTTGCTCCTGGTACGTGCTGATTCAGTGGGCTGGACTTTCTGAGGAGGACGCCACTTGGGAGCAGCGCGAGGAGTTCCGCCAGCACTATCCAGATTTTCAGCTCGAGGACGAGCTGTTTGTGCAGGCGGGGAGAGATGTTATGACCGGCCGGACCTACGCCCGTAGGAGGTCCATCGGGCAAACTTAGCCCGCAAGTTATCTTAGTTTTTCTTCATAGCATGGTTATATAAACAAGTTGTAAGACTATTTTGAGATTTAAGCAATAAGACTATTCTATTGCCCGGCTCCCAGAGGAGCCGGAAACCCTAAACCCTAGCCGCCTCTTCCTTCGCCGCCACTTCACCCAGCGCCAGGACGACGCCTCGCCGCCGGCCGCCGCGTGCCAGCCCTTGGCCCCTGCCCTTTTTCCCCTACAACCTACGCCCAAGGCAGGGCAGAACCCTATCTCCTATCACCTTGGTACCCTAGCTCCTATCAGGAATGCTACCTAACATATTTATCAATGCAATTTTCTTTATTGTGGCATGAATGTTCAGATCCGAAAGATTCAAGACAAAAGTTTAATATTGACATAAAAATAATAATATTTCAAGCATACTAACAAAGCGATTATGTCTTCTCAAAATAACATAGCCAAAGAAAGCTCATCCCTACAAAATCATATAGTTTGGCTATGCTCCATCTTCGTCAGACAAAATATTCAAATCATGCACAACCCCGGTTTCAGCCAAGCAATTGTTTCATACTTTAGTATTCTCAAACTTTTTCAACTTTCACGCAATACATGAGCGTGAGCCATGTACATATCACTATAGGTAGAATAGAGTGGTGGTTGTGGAGAAGACAAAAAGGAGGAAGATGGTCTCACATAAACTAGGCGTATTAATGGGCTATGGAGATGCCCATAAATAGATATCAATGTGAGTGAGTACGGATTGTGTCAGGGATATGATTATTAGGTATAAACCGGACATTGTAAACCGGAGTAGTAGTATCGTATTTAGTTTTACTATTTTAGTAGATATTATGGCCCAGGAGATTTTAAGGCCCATGTATAGAAATATGGTTTGTAATCCGCCAAGAGATGTACTTGAGAGATAAGAAAGGAGAGCAGAGACCGAGGCGGACACAATTATGAGCCGGCCTCGGGACTCTGTAAACCGACCTAGGCGTCACCTCTATATAAAGGGACGACCCGGCACCGGTTCAAGGACAAGCAACAATCGATACGTCGAGACGCAGGCAAGCGATTCTGCTCCCTGTAAACCGACGCCCAAGCAATACCAAACCAACTAGACGTAGGCTTTTACCTTCTCAAAGGGGCCGAACTAGTATAAAATCCTTTGTGTCCTTTGTGCGCCATGAATCCTTTCAAGCTAACCCGTGCGATGGTTCCATCATCAAGTCCGTTAAACCGGACATCTGCCGTGTTAATTCCACGACAGATTGCCATGCAACAGATGCACTAGAGCTATAAATGTATGAAAGCTCAACAAAAGAAACTAAGTGGGTGTGCATCCAACTTGCTTGCTCACGAAGACCTAGGGCATTTGAGGAAGCCCATTGTTATAATATACAAGCCAAGTTCTATAATGAAAATTCCCACTAGTATATGAAAGTGACAAAACAAGAGACTCTCTATCATGAAGATCATGGTGCTACTTTGAAGCACAAGTGTGGAAAAAAGGATAGTAGCATTGTCCCTTCTCTCTTTTTCTCCCTTTTTTTGATTGGCTTCTTTGGCCTTTCCTTTTTTTCCTCACACGGGACAATGCTCTAATAATGATGATCATCACAATTCTATTTCTTTTAAAACTCTAGGATTACAACTCGATACTTAGAACAATATATGACTCTACATGAATGCCTCCGGCGGTGTACCGGGATGTGCAATGAATCAAGAGTGACATGTATGAAAAAATTATGACTGGTGGCTTTGCCACAAATACAATGCCAACTACATGATCATGCAAGGCAATATGACAATGATGGAGCGTGTCATAATAAACGGAACGCTGGAAAGTTGCATGGCAATATATCTCGTAATGGCTATGGAAATGTCATAATAGGTAGGTATGGTGGCTGTTTTGAGGAAGGTATATGGTGGGCGTATGGTACCGGCGAAAGTTGCGCGGCACAAGAGAAGCAAGCAATGGTGGAAGGGTGAGAGTGCGTATAATCCGTGGACTCAACATTAGTCATAAAGAACTCACATACTTATTGTAAAAATCTGAAAGTCATCAAAACCAAGCACTACACGCATGCTCTTAGGGGAAAGTTTGGTAGGAGTTAACCATCGCGCGATCCTGACCTCCACACAAAGGAAGACAATCAAAGAAACACATCATGCTTCAAATTTGTTACACAACGGTTACCATACGTGCATGTTACGTGACTTGCAAACCTCAACACAACTATTCTTCAAATTCACAATTACTCTACTAGCATGACTCTAATATCACCATCCTCATTTCTCAAAACAATCATCAAGCATCAAACTTCTCATAGTATTCTACGCACTTTATATGAAAGTTTTTATTATACCCATCTTGGATGCCCATCATATTAGGACTAGTTTTATAGCCAAAGCAAATTAACATGCTGTTCTAAAAGACTATCAAAATAATATAAGTGAAGCATGAGAGTTAATCTATTTCTTCAAAATAAAACCACCACCGTGCTCTAAAAAGATATAAGTGAAGCACTAGAGCAAACGACAAACTACTCCAAAAGATATAAGTGAAGATCAATGAGTAGTTGAATAATTATGTAACTATGTGAAGACTCTCTAACATTTAAGAATTTGAGATCTTGGGAAATTATTCAAAAAGCAAGCCAACCAAAATAAAACAAAATGACGCTCTAAGCAAAACACATATCATGTGGTGAATAAAAATATAGCCTTAAGTAAAGTTATCGATAGACGAAGACGAATGAGGGGATGCCTTCTCGGGGCATCCCCAAGCTTAGGATTTTGGTTGTCCTTTAATTTTACCTTGGGGTGCCTTGGGCATCCCCAAGCTTAGGCTCTTGCCACTCCTTATTCCATAGTCCATCAAATCTTTACCCAAAACTTGAAAACTTCACAACACAAAACTTAACAGAACATAGTGAGATGTGTTAGTAAAACAAATACAATCCTTACTTGTAGGTATTGTTGTGAACTCATTCTTGTTTCATATTGATGTAATATCTATTGTATTCCAACTTTTCCATGGTGCATACCCTATGATACTACCCATAGATGCATCAAAATAAGAAAACAACACAAGAAAGCAGAATATGTCTTAAACAGGGTACTCTGTAAAGATGCGAATTGATGTAAAACCTCTACATTTCTAGCAATTCTGAAAAATTAGGAAAGTGTGAAATTTGTAGGTCAGAGTTCTGTAAAAAATTCAAGAATTTATCATGTTCCAGTAATCAGAAAGAATTCAAACATTAGGCGCAAAAGTTTCTGTTTTTCAGCAAAACCAATCTACTATCTTCCAAATCATCCCAAAGGTCTTACTTGGCACAAACACTAATTTAAAACATGATAACTCATCTAACGAGAGGCTAGATGACATATTTATTGAAAAATAGGAAAGAAAAATATTGGGTTGTCTCCCAACAAGAGCTTTTCTTTAAAGCCTTTAAGCTAGGCATTGAGATTTCAATGATGCTCACATGAAAGTAAAGAATTAAAACACAAAGGGAGCATCATGAATTGCATGAGAAGCACATTTAAGTCTATCCCACTTCCTATGCATAGGGATTTTGTGAGCAAACAAATTATGGGAACAAGAATCAACTAGCATAGGAAGGCAAAACAAGCATGACTTCAAGATTTTCAACATAAAGAGAGGAAACTTGATATTATTGCAATTCCTACAAGCATATGTTCCTCCCTCATAACAATTTTCAGTATCATCATGAATGAATTCAACAATATAACCAGCGCATAAAGCATTATTTTCATGATCTCCAAGCATATAAATTTTACTACTCCCATCATAAGAAAAATTCTTCTCATTCATAGTAGTGGGAGGAGCACATTCAACAAAATAACTATCATGAGATACTTGATTGACATAATCAAATTGAATATTAAAATCATGATGACAAGTTTCATGGTTATCATTATTCTTTATAACATACATGCGATCATCAGAATCATCATAGATAGGAGGCTTGCTACCATTATAACAAATTTGGACATCGAAACTTGGGGGACTAAAAATATCATCTTCATCAAACATAGCATCCCCAATATTGTTGCAGTGCATATCATTAGCATCATGGATATTGAAAGAATTCATACTAACAATTTTGCAATCATGCTCATCATTCAAATATCTAGTGCCGAACATTTTATTGCATTCTTTTTCTATCACTTTGGCACATTTTCCTTTCCATCATTTTCACGAAAGATATTAAAAAGATGAAGCGTATGAGGCAACCTCAATTCCATTTTTTTGTAGTTTTCTTTTATAAACTGAACGAGTGATAAAACAAGAAACTAAAAGATTCAATTGCAAGATCTAAAGATATACCTTCAAGCACTAACCTCCCCGGCAACGGCGCCAGAAAAGAGATTCGTTGACGGGATGTGAGTGCCGCTTACCTAGCCTCCCCGACAACGGCGCCAAAAAAGATATTGATGTCTACTACGCAACCTTCTTCTTGTAGACATTGTTGGGCCTCCAAGTGCAGAGGTTTGTAGGACACTAGCAAATTTCCCTCAAGTGGATGACCTAAGGTTTATCGATCCGTGGGAGGCGTAGGATGAAGATGGTCTCTCTCAAACAACCCTGCAACCAAGTAACAAAGAGCCTCTTGTGTCCCCAACACACCCAATACAATGGCAAATTGTATAGGTGCACTAGTTCGGCGAAGAGATGGTGATACACGTGCAATATGGATGGTAGATATAGGTTTTTGTAATCTGAAAAATATAAAAACAACAAGGTAACTAATAAGAAAAGTGAGCACAAACGGTATTGCAATGCTTTGAAACAAGGCCTAGGGTTCATACTTTCACTAGTGGAAGTTCTCTCAAGAATAATTACATAACTGGATCATATAACTATCCCTCAACATGAAACAAAGAGTCACTCCAAAGTCACTAATAGCGGAGAACAAACGAAGAGATTATTGTAGGGTACGAAACCTCCTCAAAGTTATTCTTTCTGATCGATCTATTCAAGAGTCTGTAGTAAAATAACACGAAGCTATTCTTTCTGTTCCATCTATCCTAGAGTTCGTAATAGAATAAGACCTTAAGACACACATCAACCAAAACCCTAATGTCACCTAGATACTCTATTGTCACCTCAAGTATCCGTGGGCATGATTATATGATATGCATCACACAATCTCAGATTCATCTATTCAACCAACACAAAGAACTTCAAAGAGTGCCCAAAAGTTTCTACCAGAGAGTTAAGACGAAAACATGTGCCAACCCCAATGCATAAGTTCACAAGGTCACTGAACCCGCAAGTTGATCACCAAAACATACATCAAGTAGATGACGTGAATATACCACTGTCACCATAGATAAGCACGTGCAAGACATACATCAAGTGTTCTCAAATCCTTAAAGACTCAATCCGATAAGATAACTTCAAAGGGAAAACTCAATCCATTACAAGAAGGTAGAGGGGGACAAATATCATAAGATCCAACTATAATAGCAAAGCTCGTGATATATCAAGATAGTGCCATATCAAGAACACGAGAGAGAGACAGAGAGAGAGAGAGAGAGAGAGAGAGAGAGAGAGAGAGAGAGATCAAACACATAGCTACTGGTACATACCCTCAGCGCCGAGGGTGAACTACTCCCTCTTTGTCATGGAGAGCATCGGGATGATGAAGATGGCCACCGGTGATGGATCCCCCTCCGGCAGGGTGCCGGAATAGGGCCCCGATTGGTTTTTGGTGGCTACAAAGGCTTGCGGTGGCGGCACTCCCGATCTAGGTTTCTTTTCGTGGGTTTCTGTATTTATAGGAATTTTTGGCGTCGGTCTCACGTTAGAGGGTCTCTGAGTCTTCCACGAGGCAGGGGGTGCGCCCAGGGGGGTAGGGCTTGCCCCACACCCTTGTGGACGGCTCGGGACTCTTCTGGCCCAACTCTTTTACTCCGGGGGCTTCTTTGGGTCTATAAAAAGTCATCAAAAATTGGCACGTCAATTGGACTCCATTTGTTATTCCTTTTCTGTAAAACTCAAATACAAGGAATAAAACAGAAACTGGCACTGGCTCTAGGTTAATAGGTGTCGGTGTACTAAGGTAGGGGTACCCCAGTACCCCAACTTGTGCACGGGCAGTTGCAGCTTCCCGCGGCAAGGTTTACTGCGTGCTCGCCGGAGACCTTCCTGCCCCCTATTAAACCATTCAAAAACAAAGTATACAAGACATAAGACCGAGATCCCGGCAAGCGGAGCTTGCCGGGAAGGCCGTACCAGGCTTAAGACTGTTCCACTAACCCAAGGCCCTGGCAAGAGGAGCTTGTCAGGAAGACTAGAAGACATCGCATCGGCGCTATACGCGCCCCGGCAAGGGGCCCGGGGAGCGGCAAGTTCCCGGGCCCGGCAAGATCAAGGCCCCGGCAAGGTACTTGCCGGGAAGGCTGCGCTGTGTGCCCGCGCTCCAGCTCATCGGCCCACGCGTCGCCCTGGGGCCTATCCAGGGACGCGTGGCGGATGGCTGTGCAGCCTGGGGTACACGGTGGCACTCCACGACGATGAATCCGTCGCCGTGGCAGACGGAGACGCTAAGGCGGGAGCTTTTGGGGTCGACGGCGACGGGCATTAAATGCCCTTGTCCCCCACTGTTAAAGTAGGTATAGACCACTGTTCTGTACTGTAGCTCCACTGTTCCCGCACTGTTACAACTACCACCTCTTTTACATTTTTACCCCTTTCTCCTACGTTGACACCTGTCGGTGACCCCTTGCACTATAAAAGGAGGCCCATGCACAACGTGGAGGGGGTTCGAAACCTAGATTACTCTCACGCACGGTGTAGCTGCTTCTTCAAGCTCCCGAGCGCCCAACTTAATACACAACCAAGCAGGAGTAGGGTTTTACGCATCCGTGCGGCCCGAACCTGGGTAAAACTGCCCGCGTGTTTGCCTCGATCTGCTCTTTGTGCTCCCTCCGCCCTCGTACCGCACAGACAAGGGGCTCCGGTCCCATAGGTGTTCGTGGCGGACAGTTTCCCCCGACATCTTTGGCGCGCCAGGTAGGGGGCGTCGAGGTTGTGCGAACCTGATCCGGCGTTCGCGCGGGCGCATTCTTCATCAACCTCTCCAGCTTCATCAGCAACTTCGTCAGCGACAACTCCATGGCCCCGAAGAAGAAGCCTTCGGAGGTTGGAGGCCCGTCTGCGTCTCACCCGCCGCCACCAGAGCCAACGGTGGGCGGGGGAGACGCCGTCGGAAGGGTGGTTGCCGGCGAAGACACTCACGGTGCCACCAGATCCAAGAACAGGACGGACGACCGGACCTCGGTCTCCGTGGACGCGCCACGTCCGTCACAGCACACGACGACCCCGCAGCGCCATACCACGGGAGGTGGTATCCGGTTGCTGGGACAAGGCCAAACTGGAGGTTCGCGGGACGCCCCGGACCCCCGTCCGGGCACAAGCAAAGCGAAGGCGCCGGCGCGGGACCCCGCTCCTTCTAACGTTGTTAGAAGTCCGAGCGTATCCCGCTCCTCGCACCGCTCACCCGCGTTCCCCTCTACTCCAGCAGAAGCGCTCGCAAGGGCGCAGCTGCTCCTCGATTTTCCTCCGGCGGCCGACAAGGCCGAAGAATGGAGGGCCACTATCCGGAGCCTGATAGACTTCGCCAACAACGACTCTCCGCAGCAGCCGTCGACCTCACGGCCGCGGCAAGCTGAGAAGACGAAGGCTATCGGCGACAAGACTGCTGGGGGTGCGACAAGCGTGCACTCCCCGCCGCAGAAGCAGAAGACGCCGCCCCGCCGGAACAACCCCGACGACGGCTCCACAGCCTCGTCGGACCCGCGGGTCCGTCGGGACCAGCGCCAGGTCCTCGACGACCGGCGAGATGAAGACGCTCGAACCACGATCGAGCGCCGCCGAGAAGCTCGGCGACAATCCGACAAGAGAGCTGGGAACACTGTCGACGCGCACGCGCCCGGTGAACCAGGCGACTTGCCGTACGCGGCAGGTTGCCCTGCGTTCACCCGCGAGCTGCGGCGCGTCCAGTGGCCCAGCATGAAGAACTTTAAGCCCGACGTACCGGAGAAGTACGACGGCAAGACGCACCCCTCGGAGTTTCTCAGCGTCTACACTATCGCAGTGCAAGCTGCCGGGGGGCGCGACGAGAAGATCCTAGCCAATTACTTCCCGCTCGTGCTGAAGCCGAACGTCCGTTCGTGGCTCATGCACTTGCCGGAAGGCTCTATCTCTTCTTGGGCCGACCTCTGCCATCAGTTTGTTGGCGCCTTCACCGGCGGCCACAAACCCCATGGCCAGGAGAGCGACCTCCACATCTTGGCCCAGAAGGAAGGCGAACCCCTGCGCAAATATATCCAACGCTTCAGCCGGGTGCAGCACAACATCCCTGACGTTCACCCTGCTGCGGTTATCAGCGCGTTCCATCAGAACGTGCGTAACCGCCGCATGCGTGAGGAAATGGCGATGACCAAGATTAGGGACGTCAGCGAGCTCTACGCTCTTGCTGACAAATGCGCCCGCGCGGAAGAGGGGAGGAAACTCCCCGGGGAGGATGCTGGCGCAGGGGGAAGCGTCAGCGACGACGCCGCCCCGGCAAAGAAGAGCCGGCGGCGGAACAACAGGAAGAAGGGCAAGAAGGAGGTGCTTGCCGTCGAGAAGTACGGCAAGGAGGCCCCCGCCAAGCAAGCGCAGGCTGGCGGCTCCGGCAAGGAGCCTGCCCCTGCAGCGGCGGCCGACAAGCCGGGTAGCTCCGACAAGCAATACTGTAAGATTCACCGCACCAAGGGTCACGATCTCTCCAACTGCAAGCGCGTCGAGTACCTCGTCGAGCAGCAAAAAGCTGAGTACGAGAGGCGCGACAAGGAGAAGGCCCAAGGTGGCGGGGAAGAGCCCAGCAAGAAGCGGCCGTTCAATGGCCGGGGAGGACGCCGCGGCAAGGCTAAGCAGCGGCAAGGGGACCGACCTTCCCGGGGTCGCGACAACGACGAAGACGACGATGAAGACATGGAGGATGACGAGAACAGCGAGCAAGAGTTCCAGAAGGCCACGGAGGTCCTGTGCGTCGACGGTGGCGCCTCCCTGCACACCTCCCACCGCCAGCTAAAACAGTGGGTGCGTGAGGTGAATGCAGCGGAGCCGCCCGTGGAGTCGCGCAGGCTCCTCAAATGGTCCAGCACGCCCATCGTTTTTGATCTTGAGGATCACCCTGACCGCACCACCGCGGTCGGGTGCTTGCCGATGCTGGTTTCTCCCACCATCCGCAACCTCAAGGTCACCAAAATGTTGGTTGACGGCGGGGCCGGGCTGAACTTGATCTCCTCTGCTGTGATCAAGAAGCTCCAGATCCAAGATGGCGAGCTCGAAGAGACCGGTTCATTCCAAGGAATCAACCCGGGAAGGAGCAAGCCCAAGGGAAAGATCACTCTGCCGGTGACCTTTGGCGGGGAGCTCAACTTCAGGACTGAGCGCATCACCTTTGACGTCGCTGATATTCCATTGCCATACAATGGAATACTCGGCCGTCCCGCCCTCGCCAAGTTCATGGCAGCTTCTCACTATGCCTACAACGTGCTGAAGATGCCGGGGCCGATAAGCATCATCACTGTCCACAGCGACAAGAAGGATGCGCTTATTTGCGCCGACAAGATTTACCGGGATGCGGCAGCTGCGGCCGAGAGGGATACTCTTGCCGCTGAAGCTCCCGGGGGGAAGAAGACGAAGACCAAGTCCGGCAAGTGCTCTGGGACCCACTCCGGCAACCGCACCTCTTCGGAGTGCTGCGCTGCCGTTGAGGACGTCCCATCGAGCTCCACCGGCAAGAGCAAGAAAGGAATGGCTGCTCCTCCGGCAACCAAGAAGGTATCCGCGAAGGAGGATGGCACTGGTGGTACCTTCACCATCAGTGCCACCCTTGACAGCAAATAGGAAAGCGCGCTCGTCGCCTTCCTGCGGGCGAATGTCGATGTGTTTGCTTGGCAACCATCCGACATCCCCGGTGTTCCCAGGAAGGTGATTGAGCACAAGCTTGCTGTCTGTCCTCATGCGCGGCCCATCAAGCAGAAAGTGAGGAAGCAAGCCGTGGAGCGCCAAGAGTTCATCAATGAGGAGATCAAGAAACTAGAGGCAGCAGGTCTAGTTAGAGGTGTGATCCATCCGACGTGGTTGGCAAACCCAGTCGTCGTGCGGAAGGCCAACGGGAAGTGGAGACTGTGTATAGACTTCACCGATGTCAATAAAGCATGTCCCAAGGATCCATTCCCTTTGCCGCGCATCGACCAGATCGTTGACTCCACTGCCGGATGTGAGCTACTCTGTTTTCTTGATGCATACTCAGGCTATCATCAGATTTTCATGGCCAAGGAAGATGAAGAGAAGACTGCATTTATCACTCCATGTGGCACTTATTGCTTTATCCGCATGCCATTTGGATTGAAGAATGCAGGCTCAACTTTTGCAAGGGTAGTATACACTGCTTTTGAGCCACAGATTCACAGAAATGTAGAAGCTTACATGGATGACATCGTGGTGAAGAGCAAAAGCAAGGAAACCCTGATTCAAGACTTAGAAGAAACGTTTCAGAACCTGCGCAGGATACAGCTCAAGTTGAACCCCGAGAAGTGCGTCTTTGGAGTCCCCTCCGGCAAGCTTCTCGGGTTCTTTGTATCACAGAGAGGGATTGAAGCCAACCCCGACAAGATCAAAGCCATCAAGCAGATAGAGGCCCCGAAGCGCGTCAAGGATGTCAGAAGGCTTGCAGGTTGCGTTGCTGCCCTCAGTAGGTTCATTTCAAAGTCCGCAGAACGCGCCCTACCTTTCTTCAAAATCTTGAAAAAGGCAGGTCCCATGAAGTGGACTCCGGAAGCGGAGGCGGCGTTGCAGGATTTGAAACGATACCTGTCCTCCACTCCTATACTTGTCGCACCTAGACCACAGGAAAAGTTGTTGCTATACTTAGCGGCAACCAACCAGGTGGTTAGTGCTGCGTTAGTAGCGGAGAGGGAGTCCGACGAGGAGTCAGCATCACCGGCAAGCGAATCTAGCGACAAGCAGGGGGCTGTCCCGACAAGCTCTGGTCCCGACAAGGAAGACTCTGCGCAGGAACAAGGAGAGGTGCGGAAGAAGATGGTGCAGCGCCCAGTGTATTTTGTAAGTTCCCTTCTCCAGGGAGCTAGATCAAGATACTCTGGTGTGCAAAAATTGCTTTTCGGCCTCCTCATGGCCTCGAGGAAGCTGCGCCATTACTTCCAAGCCCATGAGATAACAGTGGTCACTCGCTTTCCGTTGAAGAGGATATTGCACAATCCAGAGGCAACAGGCAGGATCGTCGAGTGGGCACTGGAGCTGTCAAGCTTTGGACTCAAGTTTGAAAGTACTTCAACCATACAGAGCCGAGCTTTGGCAGAATTCATTGCCGAATGGACCCCGACGCCAGATGAAGAAATTCAAGAAACAAGTGCACCCGTGCAAGAGGCGACAAGTGAATGGTTAATGTATTTTGATGGTGCCTTCTCGCTACAAGGCGCCGGTGCCGGCGTGGTACTCATCGCGCCCACCGGAGAGCACCTCAAATATGTTATCCAGATGCACTTTCCCAGGGAGCAAGCGACAAACAACACCGCAGAATATGAAGGCTTGCTTGCCGGCCTCAGGATTGCGGCCGAACTTGGGATCAGAAAGCTGATTGTGCGGGGAGATTCTCAGTTAGTGGTCCGACAAGTTAACAAGACCTATCAGAGCCCTTTGATGGAAGCATATGTCGATGAAGTGAGAAAGCTTGAAGAGCACTTTGAAGGTCTGCAGATGGAGCACGTCCCGAGAGCTCAAAATGAAATTGCAGATGGCCTCTCAAAGTGCGCCGCGATGAAACTACCTGTGGAACCAGGGACCTTCTTACTCAAGCTGACTCAGCCATCCGTTACACCATCAATTGGGCAGTCCAAAAAGAGAAAATTGGTCTCCGGCGACTACTTACCGGCGGATCTTCCTGAAACCGCCGCCAAAGTTCCCAAGATCAACGACAACGCTGAGGAACAGTTTGCTCCTGCAAGCCCTCGGGCTTGTGCAGTTGAAGCAAGTGTTCCCGACAAGCCTCGCCCCGGCGAGCTTGCCGGGGGACCGTCAGCTCCGGCAGGACCAGAGGTCTTTGCCGTGGAAGCTGAGGTTCCCGCAGCGGCCCTCGAGCCTTTAGTCCTTGCCGTCGAGCCACGGGCTCCGGCATGGGCACAGCAGATCGTCCGTTTTCTGCAAACTGGAGAACTTCCCGACGACCCTCAAGAGATAGAGAAGATAACCAGGCAGTCAAGTATGTATCAGTTCGTGGATAACGAGCTGTACAGAAGGAGACTCAACGGTGTCAGGTTGAAGTGCATCTCCAGAGAAGATGGACAGAAGCTGTTGGCGGAAATACACGGAGGCATATGCGGCCACCACATTGGCGCAAGGGCACTTGCCGGGAAAGCTTTCCGGCAAGGGTTCTTTTGGCAAGAAGCCCTCCAAGACGCGACTGCACTAGTAACCAAGTGTGAAGCGTGTCAGTTCCATGCGAAGCAAATCCATCAGCCAGCTCAAGCTCTCCAAACAATCCCTTTATCATGGCCCTTCTCGGTCTGGGGGCTCGACATCCTCGGCCCTTTCCCTCGAGCTGTCGGGGGCTTTGAGTACTTGTACGTTGCAATCGACAAGTTCACAAAGTGGCCAGAAGTGGAGCCCGTGAGGAAGGTGACAGCACAGTCAGCGGTCAGGTTCTTCAGGTCGATTGTTTGCCGTTTCGGGATCCCTAACAGGATCATCACCGACAACGGTACGCAATTCACTAGTCGCACCTTCATGCAGTACGTCCAAGACCTTGGCGCCAAGGTCTGCTTCGCTTCTGTTGCTCACCCGAGGAGCAACGGTCAAGCGGAGAGGGCAAATGCTGAAGTGCTGCGCGGACTCAAGACAAGGACCTTTGACAGGCTGCGCAAGTGCGGAAGAAATTGGATAGAGGAGCTCCCGGCGGCTCTTTGGTCAATCAGAACGACAGCAAGTCGAGCCACCGGTCAGACACCTTTTGCTCTAGTCTATGGAGCAGAGGCAGTTCTCCCCACGGAACTCGTATACGGATCTCCTCGAGTACTCGCTTATGATGAGCTCGAGCAAGAGCAACTGCGCCAAGATGACGCATTGCTCCTTGAGGAGGGACGTCTCCAGGCTGCTGTACGAGCTGCTCGATACCAGCAAGCTTTGCGCCGCTACCATAGCCGCAAAGTCAAGGCCATGAGTCTCGAGGAAGGCGACCTTGTTCTTCGGCGTGTTCAGTCCGCCAAGAATTCCAACAAGTTGACGCCGAAGTGGGAAGGCCCTTATCGGGTGAGACAAGTTACGAGGCCCGGCGCTGTCCGCCTCGAGACCGAAGAAGGCTTACCGGTGAGCAATTCCTGGAACATAGAGCATCTTCGCAAGTTTCACCCCTAAGGCGCGGTTGCCGTGATCCGCTCCGGCAACCACCCTTTGTACAAAGCCGGGCGCAGACCCCGTGCATCAATAAAGTTTTCGTGTTTCTCGCATCGATTGCCTTTTGCATGCTTCTCTTTGCTATTTGCATGATTCTGTTTGGCATTTGATGCAACACTCAAGTACACGGTAAGCATCAGCACGCCGAAAGGCCAGATACTTGTTTCCCTCTCCTTTTTCTTTCCTCTTACACAGAAGGAACGTTCCTCGCGCACAAGTTTGCCGGGGGGGGGAAGGAGTTGGAGGAGGAACCAAGTGTTGTTCAAGAAAGAGAAGCCTTACCGGAAAGCAAGCAATATGAGCAAGCAGCATATGAAAGATAAGTTGTTAGAATTTGACCAGTTCAAATTTTAAATTTTGATTGTCTTCCTTGAACGATCACATTTTGTATGGAAAACCTGTGCGCGGAGGAACCTACCCGTAGCTTGCCGCACCCTTATCTTGTTTTCGAGTTCACTCAACGATTTAAGTGAGCTGCGACAAGTGTCGCGCCCTTGTTTCGTTTCCGAGTACGCTCATCAAGCTAAGTGCGTCGCGGCTAGCTGCGGCGAGGTTGCTTCCCGGCAAGGACCTTGGCCAGCAGGCTGCTCAGAGTCCAGCACTCAGCGCTCGCGGCAAGGCTCCCTTGCCGGCAAGCTCCCCGGGAGCGTAGGGTGAAAGACATACAAAATCAAAGATTGAAACAAGGAAGATAACATTGCACTGATTGATTAAAATAAAGTGAATATCTTACAAAGGATAGTTTGTCGCGATGGACTAATAGGTTCATAACATAATGTGCAGCAACAAAAAGATAAAGATAAATGGAGCCCTAGTCTACACGGTCGCCTTCCTTCCTGCCAAGCTTTGCCACCTTGGCGATGATGTGGCCGACCTGCTCCTTCAGGGCCTCCGTGTCTGCATCTGCCGGCAAGCTGCGAAGAACATTCGTGAGGTTGATTCCCGGGTTGCGGTACACGATCTTCGTCAGCACCCGCTCCAGAGTTCCCGCGCAGAGCCGGCGCGACTCCTCGGCCAGCTGCGCGGGGATGCGGTTCCGGAGACCTGCAAGAGCCGGAGCGACGCCTCTGAAGAAGAGGCTGAGCTTGGCGCTGTGCGGGAGATCTGGATCCGGCGAGTAGATAAGATGTTCGACCTTCAACGCCAGCAACTCCTGGTCAATATTGGACGCAGAAGAAACCAGCTCTTCGGTCCACACTTCAATAGTCTGCCGGAAGAGCTCGGATGCCTTGTTGACGCTCTCCACCAAGGTTCGCTCCTTGCGGAGCTCATCCTTCAACTTGGTCTCCTGGGCCCGGGCAGCATCAAGCGATTCCTTCAAGGTGGTGACTTTCAGCTCCAAGTCCTCAATGGAGTCCTTGGCGGCCTTCAGCTCGTCACCCCTCTTTGATAAACTCACCTGGAGCTCGGAGTTTGTGTGAGCATCCTTCTCGCGCTCCAAGATGAGCGCGGCAACCTTCTCGGCGCTCACCTTCATCGCCTTCTCCAGTTGTTCGACCTTGGCGGCGAGCTCTTTCTTGGCGTCCTCCGCGGCAACCGCGGCGGCTTTCGCCTCCTCCAGCTCCCCGCCAAGGGCAGCCTCGCGAGCGGCAAGGTCTTCTTCATGAGAGTCCAGCTCGACCTTCCGCTGCGCGAGCTCTCCCTCTCGCCGGGACATCTCCACCCCGGCGAGACGCTGCTGTTCATCGGCTTCAGCCTTCTCGAGCACCCACTCTTGGTACTCGCCGGCGAGACGCTCACGCTCCTCCGCCACCTGGCGGAGGGCAGCCTGATTGGCGGCGCTGAGCTCCGCCGCACGCTTCTCCATCTCTGCCGCGGCCTTGGCGGCAAGAGCCTCCCGGGAAGCGAGCTTTGCTTGCCTGGCCCGGTAAAGGGCCAGGAGCTGATGAAGCAACCGCTCCTCCTCGGGCCCCTCACCTCCACCGGGCGCCTGGACGATCTTCAGGCCTGCGGAGGCGAGGACTTCTCCGTCGAACGCCTCGCCCTCCGCAGGAGCTCGCGACGAAGACCCCCACGGCATCTGGATGAAGACGCCATTGGGGGCCTCGAGATAGAACCTCTGCTCCTCGCCGGCGGAGGGACCGGTGGCCGGTGCAGCATCCGATGCTCCCGCCGCCCCCGGGTCGGCGGTGCGGCCACCGTCCCCCTCCCCGGCCGCTGCGTCTGCAGCCGGAGCAGTCTCCTGCGCGGCCGGCTCGGCGGCCTCGGCTACCTCCTCAACGACAGGGGCGTCGCCGCCGCCGCCCTGCGCGCCCTCCTCCTCAAGGTCGATGACCTCCGTATCCATGGGCGCAGGAGGAGGAAGATCTAAGAAGAAGAGAAAGAAATTCAAGACTCAAGCAAATATCCAAAAAAGAGACGAGCCAAGAAGACAAGTTACAAAGATCACCTTGGCGGACGTCCTCAGCGGCGGGCTCCCTCGCCGGGGAGCTCGGCCTCGTCGGAGTAGTCGCCCTCGCCGGGGAACTTGACCTTGGCGGGGTGGCCGCCCTTGCCGGGCTACTCGTCCTTGGCGGGGTACTCTGCCTTGGCGGAGTACCCGCCCTTGACGGAGCACTCTCCCTTGCCGGAGAGTTCTGCCTTGGCGGGGATGGCGGGGCCTGCGGCTCCTCAGCGGTGGTCTCTGGGCGCTCTTCCCGCTGCGGCTCCTCCTCTGCACAGAACAAGACAAGAAGCGTTAAGACACGAAGACGAAACCAGATCCAAAGGCGTACCCCGACAAGCAAGAAAAGAGAAAACCCCAGACTTACGCTGGGGGCTGCGCTGCGGGCTGCGCTGGGGGCTGCTCATCGGAGCAGTGCTCGAGTCCGGCAGGCTTGGCTCTGGCACGCCCTCTGCTGCCGCCGCTGCCGAGTCCTCCGCGACCTCGGCCTCGGGCGCCTTGGCCTTCTTCGCTGCGCGATGGGCCAGGGTCCTGAAATCAGAACAGAAGACAGAGTCAGCATCAGCGGAAAAATCAAGACAGAAATCAAGAAGACATGAGGTCCCGAATCCTTACTCTTGGTCCTCCTCGTCGTCCTCGCTCAGGGCGGAGAAGTCATACTCCACCGTGGGCGCGTCGGCGCGGGGAGCGGAAGATGAAGACTCCCTCGCGCGCTTGGTGTTCACCGGGGCTGGGGGCTGCGAAGACCCAGCCCCTGTGGCTGCCGGCGCCCGAGGAGTGGGCGGAGCCGTTGCTCCGCTCCGAGAAGACCCCTGCCGGCTCGCTGCCGGCCTGCGGGGCGCCTCCGTCGTGGTCCGCGCACGGGCCGCCTCCGCTGCGGCTGGTGCGCCGGACGGCCTTGGCGCGGCTTGACTCCCCCGAGGAGCCGCCCGCCGAGGTGGCTGTTGCCGGGGGGCCTGCGCTCTTTCCCCCGTCGCCGCCTTGCAGAGGCGCTTCGCCGGGGACTGCCTCGGGCTTGCCGGGGGCGGGGAGCTCTCCGACGAGGAGAGGTCGTCGGCGTATAACTCCGTGGATCCGCCGGAGTCTTCGGCCTCCTCCTCCTCCTCCTCCTCTGCCCCGGCCGGCTCGCTGGGCCCAGCGTCCAGCACTACGGCCCTCTTTCCCTTGGCGCCTCCGCCCCTCGCGGCGCCTCTGCTCCCTCCGGCGGTGCCCTCCATTGCCGCAGCCTCCGTCGCGATCCCATGGATCCCGGAGTGCCTCAACGAGGGGACCCCGGCGAGCGCGTCGGGTAGAAGGTTCAGCAACCGGCGGATCTCCGCCTCCTCCGCCTGGGTGGACGCCTCCTCGGCCTCCGCCTCCTCCGGCGAGAACCCGAAGACTCCTGCCGCCGCGGCTGCGGCGGCCTCCTCAGCCCGAGAAGCTATATAGGCGATTTCCTGGTCGGTGGTGTCCCGCGTGTGCAGCTTGAGGTCCTCCTTGTTACTCGCCACCTCGGTGAGGTTGTCGTAGAAGTTGAGGACGTCGATGGGCTTCGGGGCGATCCACGAGCGGTCCAAGCCATGCGAGTCGCACATGGGCATCATGGCAAGGATCCGGTCCCTCGCGGCGTTGTTGCAGAGCGGCACCACTTCCCGGGGAGTCCTGAACCACTCAGGGTGCGTCGGGTCATACTTGAAGAGTTCTCGTACCATTCCGCGCAGCTCCAGAGTGGTGAAGTTGAAATTGAGCCCGGGGCGCAACCTCATGATATCCGCCGGGCCGCCGTACTCCCAGGCCGGCCTCTTCCGGTCTTGGAGAGGGGCGATGCGCCGGCGGAGGAAATCTGCGCCCACCTCGGCAACCGACAGCCGGGCCATCCGAAGACGAAGAATCCGGACGAGGGCGATGTCGAGCTTGACGTCGTCGGAGTCTAGATCACTCCAATCCCTGCCGCGCACGATAGGCGTTGTGCGCGGCGCAGTAAAGGCTTGTGGCTGGTCTTCTACAATCCAGCACCACTCCGCCCGCCATTCCTCCCACTTGCCGCGGAGCTCCCCCGGCAAGTACGCCCCTTTCTTATTGAGACGAAAGACCCAAGAAATTCCTCCGGAGAGGGGGGCATCGGCCTCAGCTCTAGGAGTGAAGAAGTGTCTAAAGAGGTCTACATTGGGGTGGACTCCTATGAAGTTTTCGCACATATGTGCGAAAACAGCCATGGTGAGAATGGCGTTGGGGGTGAAGTCAAGCAGATGGAGGCCATATGTGTTCATGATATCACAGAAGAAGTTCGAAAAAGGAGGACAGAGACCACAATGGAAAAAGGCAGCAAAGAAGGGGTACCCGCCGGGATAGCTGTCCTTGGCGGCGGCCGGGTATGCTCGCGTGCGGGGATGAGCATCGGTTCCCTTGGACCAGAACAAGTAATACTTGTTCCAGAGTTCCTGCACGCCGAGCTTCGGCGGGAAGACGGCGTGCCGCTTCCGGTAAGCGATGAGCTTGGCCGCTTGCTCCGATTTCTCCTTCTTGGATTTCTCCGCCTTCGCCTTGTCGGTCTTTGGGGCCATGGTGGACGCGGCGGAAGGAAGGGGACGAGGAGCTCGGCGGCGGCGGAGGTGTGGAGGCGGAGCGCAAGAAGGAATCTTTTGCAGGTGGAAGACGACGTAATGAGAGCACAAGGAGGGGAACCGCGCCCGCTGCCTCTGCTTTTATGGGGGAGTGGGGGGCGTTTCGCCCTTTCCATTAAGAGATCGTGGGCACGTCCCATCCCACGGCGCCGCAATCGACGCGTGCCGTTACCGTGGGGTGCGGCGGATATGGAAGTGGATTCGGCGCGCCGCGGGCCGCGGGTGCCCGTGCACTGTTTTGGGCCTGGCCCAACAGCGCTCGACACCGTGTGTGGCCCAGGCCCGGGGGCTCCTGTCGGTGTACTAAGGTAGGGGTACCCCAGTACCCCAACTTGTGCACGGGCAGTTGCAGCTTCCCGCGGCAAGGTTTACCGCGTGCTCGCCGGAGACCTTCCTGCCCCCTATTAAACCATTCAAAAACAAAGTATACAAGACATAAGACCGAGATCCCGGCAAGCGGAGCTTGCCGGGAAGGCCGTACCAGGCTTAAGACTGTTCCACTAACCCAAGGCCCTGGCAAGAGGAGCTTGTCAGGAAGACTATAAGACATCGCATCGGCGCTATACGCGCCCCGGCAAGGGGCCCGGGGAGCGGCAAGTTCCCGGGCCCGGCAAGATCAAGGCCCCGGCAAGGTACTTGCCGGGAAGGCTGCGCTGTGTGCCCGCGCTCCAGCTCATCGGCCCACGCGTCGCCCTGGGGCCTATCCAGGGACGCGTGGCGGATGGCTGTGCAGCCTGGGGTACACGGTGGCACTCCACGGCGATGAGTCCGTCGCCGTGGCAGACGGAGACGCTAAGGCGGGAGCTTTTGGGGTCGACGGCGACGGGCATTAAATGCCCTTGTCCCCCACTGTTAAAGTAGGTATAGACCACTGTTCTGTACTGTAGCTCCACTGTTCCCGCACTGTTACAACTACCACCTCTTTTACATTTTTACCCCTTTCTCCTACGTTGACACCTGTCGGTGACCCCTTGCACTATAAAAGGAGGCCCATGCACAACGTGGAGGGGGTTCGAAACCTAGATTACTCTCACGCACGGTGTAGCTGCTTCTTCAAGCTCCCGAGCGCCCAACTTAATACACAACCAAGCAGGAGTAGGGTTTTACGCATCCGTGCGGCCCGGACCTGGGTAAAACTGCCCGCGTGTTTGCCTCGATCTGCTCTTTGTGCTCCCTCCGCCCTCGTACCGCACAGACAAGGGGCTCCGGTCCCATAGGTGTTCGTGGCGGACAGTTTCCCCCGACAATAGGTTAGTCCCAAAAATCATATAAAATAGCATATAAATGCATATAAAACATCCAAGATGGATAATATAATATCATGGAACAATAAAAAATTATAGATACGTTGGAGACGTATCAAGCATCCCCAAGCTTAATTCCTGCTCGTCCTCGAGTAGGTAAATGATAAAAACAGAATTTTTGATGTGGAATGCTACCTAACATATTTATCAATGCAATTTTCTTTATTGTGGCATGAATGTTCAGATCCGAAAGATTGAAGACAAAAGTTTAATATTGACATAAAAATAATAATACTTCAAGCATACTTACAAAGCAATTATGTCTTCTCAAAATAACATAGCCAAAGAAAGCTCATCCTTACAAAATCATATAGTTTGGCTATGCTCCATCTTTGTCACGCAAAATATTCAAATCATGCACAACCCCAGCTTGAGCCAAGCAATTGTTTCATACTTTAGTATTCTCAAACTTTTTCAACTTTCACGCAATACATGAGCGTGAGCCATGGACATAGCACTATAGGTGGAATAGAGTGGTGGTTGTGGAGAAGACAAAAAGGAGGAAGATGGTCTCACATCAACTAGGCATATTAATGGGCTATGGAGATGCCCATCAATAGATATTAATGTGAGTGAGTAGGGATTGCCATGCAGCAGATGCACTAGAGCTATAAATGTATGAAATCTCAACAAAAGAAACTAAGTGGGTGTGCATCCAACTTGCTTGGTCACGAAGACCTAGGGCATTTGAGGAAGCCCATTGTTAGAATATACAAGCCAGGTTCTATAATGAAAATTCCCACTAGTATATGAAAGTGACAAAACAAGAGACTCTCTATCATGAAGATCATGGTGCTACTTTGAAGCACAAGTGTGGAAAAAAAGATAGTAGCATTGTCCCTTCTCTCTTTCTCTCCCTTTTTTTGATTGGCTTCTTTGGCCTTTCCTTTTTTTCCTCACACGAGACAATGCTCTAATAATGATGATCATCACACTTCTATTTCTTTTACAATTCAAGGATTACAACTCGATACTTAGAACAAAATATGACTCTACATGAATGCCTCCGACGGTGTACCGGGATGTGCAATGAATCAATAGTGACATGTATGAAAAAATTATGAATGGTGGCTTTCCAACAAATACAATGTCAACTACATGATCATGCAAGGCAATATGACAATGTTGGAGCGTGTCATAATAAACAGAATGCTGGAAAGTTGCATGGCAATATATCTCGGAATGGCTATGGAAATGCCATAATAGGTAGGTATGGTGGCTGTTTTGAGGAAGGTATATGGTGGGTGTATGGTACCGGCGAAAGTTGCGCAGCACAAGAGAAGCTAGCAATGGTGGAAGGGTGAGAGTGCGTATAATCCATGGACTCAACATTAGTCATAAATAACTCACATACTTATTGTAAAAATCTGAAAGTCATCAAAACCAAGCACTACACGCATGCTCTTAGGGGAAGTTTTGGTAGGAGTTAACCATCGCGCGATCCCGACCTCCACACAAAGGAAGACAATCAAAGAAACACATCATGCATCAATTTTTTTACACAACCGTTACCATACGTGCATGCTACGGGACTTCAAACCTCAACACAACTATTCTTCAAATTCACAATTACTCTACTAGTATGAATCTAATATCACCATCCTCATATCTCAAAACAATCATCAAGCACCAAACTTCTCATAGTATTCTACGCACTTTATATGAAAGTTTTTATTATACTCATCTTGGATGCCCATCATATTAGGACTAGTTTTATAGCCAAAGCAAATTACCGTGCTGTTATAAAAGACTCTCAAAATAATATAAGTGAAGCATGAGAGTTCATCTATTTCTTCAAAATAAAACCACCGCCGTGCTCTAAAAAGATATAAGTTGTAGCGACCACGATCTGAATGGACCGAAGTCTCTGTGTTTCTGTCTCATCCCTGGATCAGTAATGCTGACACACAAACACAATACTTGAAGGATTTATAACAGAGTGGCAATCACACACTTATTACATCGAATGTCTCAAAAGAGAACTTATTGCATAAGTCTATGGCATAAGGCCATCTAACAAAATAACAACGGAAGGCTTGGAAGATAAGTGAGTCCATCAACTCCAATGACATAGCTGAGTGCATGACAGATGACCTAGGACGTCTTACTCTTCGTCTGAAAAGTCTGCAACATAATATGTTGCAGCCCAAAACGGGTCAGCACATGGAATAAGCTGTCAAGATAACACAGCAGAGCAAGTAACAGAAATAAAGGCTAACACTATATGCATATTTGGGTGGTGGAGGCTCTAAGGTTAAGGTTTTTTCATAAATCCAATTTTTCCCTACAAGAAAGGAATACATTTATTTTAACTATCATTGTAGTTGAAACATCATTGAGAAGGTACCTCCAACTCAATCCCAATTGAAGTAGTCATCATTAACCCAACAAATTAATTATGGAGTGTTGAGATCAACCAATAATTCAAGTACCAGATACTCAAGATTGTCCATAACCGGGGACACGGCTAATCATTATTAGTTTGTACACTCTGCAGAGGTTTGTGCACTTTTCCCCACAAGACTCAATCTCCTTCGTTGGATTTATCGCACTACATGGTGTTTGAGAAACGGATGACCGAGACACAGTGTCAGGCTCACTTCTGAGAAATAAATCACAGAATAGCCTTAAGTCACACTAGCTCCCAAGCACAGCCAGTGGACAACCTTGATATAGATAACCAGTACAATAATATTACACAGGGTTGAGTCAGGGTGACTCAATAATTTATTACAACATCTCAACGCTCTAGGCGGGCGGAATATGACAGTGGGTAGTGGAACTCAACACTGATATACTAGCATAGGGTCAAGCGTCAGTGTGAGGCTTGACTAATTTATTGGTGTGGCGGAAGCTTGACGGATGGTACAAGTGATAGACTCCAAGACACAGGTGTGCTGACTGGAAACCTTCTAAGCGTCGGCCTCGCTAGCGCAATTCTCCTCCAACAGTTCGTCCTCCTCCAAGTCTGGCCAAGTAAATAGCCAGGGACAAGCCAGTGAGTACTTTGAATGTACTCGCAAACATTATGAACATAAGGTATACTGAAGCGAAAGCCATGATAAAATACTATATGCATGCAACAAATATCAAGACTTGGCATGATGAAACATGGTTAGTTCAAAATAAATATTGGTCACTATAATATAAAAGTTAAAAGGAATGCCAGTCGGATATCAAGCGACATCACGGTAGGACTTGAAAAGAAATGCCAGTTGGGTATCCACAAGAGTAGTGGCGTGAGAAACCGCCTGACACTCGAGGGACGCCTCAAAAGGACTTTAAAAGAAATGCCAGTTGGGTGTCCACAAGAGTAGTGGCGAGATAAACCGCCTGACACTCGAGGGACGCCTCAAAAGGACTTTAAAAGAAATGCCAGTTGGGTATCCACAAGAGTAGTGGCGAGATAAACCGCCTGACACTCGAGGGACGCCTCAAAAGGACTTTAAAAGAAAAGCGAGTGTCCGGGGTAGTCTAGCCAGCCCCTGTGACACTCTCGAAGGTAATAATAAAATCACAAGGTTAGTCCATAAGCATAATATTCACCATAAATAAATTTATGATAATATACTGACTGTGACAAAAATGTCCTGCAAACATAACATGCTCAAGTATCCTATTTTCCTCCAGAGACTGACACCGAGACCGATACTTGACCCACCCAACTAAATCCTTGACCGTGGACGCGGCTATTCGAATAGATATAACTCTGCAGAGGGGGTACTCTTTACCCACGCGTATGGGCTTTCCTTAGACAGTACCGTGCACTGACTAATACCCAATACGGACTTTGGGTTGAAAACACGCCTGACGCATACGCACCGACCGGATGCCAGGACTCACCCAGAGCATCGCTCCAGAAACCTTAAGTCAGGGAGGCTACAACCTCCGAAAAGCATGGGATCACTATTAAACGCGCGGATTACAAGGGGTGCCCCCCTCTCGGCTACAACCGGAAACACCCATGCCCCTGACCCGATGACAGGCTACAACCTTCATCGTAGTATCTGTGTGGCGTGCACCCGTACAGGGGTTATCAACTTACTAGGTCGTACCCTCCTTTCGGAAGGACCCGTGGCAGCACGGTGTACAGCTAGGTGTATAGAGCAAGACTCGATCTAGGCAGACTCAGGAGGTATTGTCAAAATAACACCAATGTTCTTTATCAGTACCACACGACACCACTGTGTCAACAAGGGACCATGCCTACTAGCATGTCCCAACCAGCAGCAGCATCTCTGCCTTCACGTAACCACTTATATGCCAGACAAGCTAGTGTGACATGCAAGCCAAGGTAAAACAAACATGACATGACCATGCATGCACATGTGATATAACATGCAACGTATGTGATGCACTACTAAAAACATGTAGCCATGCAAGAAAGCAACATCATATCTCAAGTTCAATAATGCTTGCCTTGTCCAAAGTAATCAGGAGAAAACCCTTCAGAAACCCCAGCAAAAGTTCCTTCTTCTTTTTCTGAAAAATTCAAATTTGAATTCGAATAAGAAAATCAACACAGAACAGAAAAAGTTCTCAAAATATTTTTAAATAAATCTTAAAATAAACTAGAGCAGAAAAGAAAATTTTAGCAAAAAGAATCAACTCATTTGGATTTATATTTTAAAAGTTATTAGCTTTTCAAAACCAGGGGTTTTTCTGTAAAACAGAAGTCCCTAAGTTGTTTTAAAAGAAAACGTTTCGGATACGAGTGCGTCTTCCAGTGTAGAAGACGTAAAGCGCAGAGTGCGCTTCCACTTAAAACGGAAACAGAGAGAGAGAGAGCTGACGGGTGGGGGCCACCCGTCAGGTTTAAAATTTGAACGCGCTCGCGCGCGAGTACAGAGAAGCGGCGGCGATCGCCGGCGACGATCGCCGGGGTCTCAGGGCCCGGCGCTGGTCGCAAAGTGACCAGCGTGGACTTCCGCATCCAGGGGTGGTGGAGGTGGCCACCGGCGGTCACCTGAACGGCGGTGAGCTCGTCGCCGGCGGACGGTGATTCGGGTGAAGTGGTGGCTCGTCGGAGAGGGCTCGGGAAGGGAAATTGACTTAGGGATTCGGCATGGTGGTGGAAAAGGGGAGGATCGACGGAGTTTGGGCTGCTCTGGTGGTGTAGGTGCTCGGTTCGGTTTGAGGACAGAGGCGGCGGAGCGGTGGCCGGAGAGGGAGAAGATGACCCCCTCGGGGCCTGGTGGGTGGTCAGGAGGGAGTGTGGGTGGTGGTGGAGGCGAGTGCTGGCGCTAGAGGGGCTCGGGGACCCTTTTTATAGGCGGTTCGAAGATAGCCGAAGCGGGTGAAGATCGCCGGAGTTAATATGGTCGCCGGGGTTGGTTCTGGCCGGTGGTCTGGGCGATGGGGCATTCAAGAGGCCCGTGGTGCTCGTCCGAAGCTTCCGCGTGGACGAGCTCGTGCCTGCTTGACACGTTTGCGATGTGCTGTCCGCACGGGCGCGGCGGAGCGGCCGGCTCCGGCGACTGTCAAACGGGCCCCGTGCGGCGTGGCCGGTGTGTCCTTTGCGCGTAGGGGCGAAGGAAGATGACGCGTGGGCAGGGAGGTAGGTAGGAGCGTTGAAGTGGAGTAAAAGAGCGATTGATGGCCGAGGCGTTCCGCTCGGCTCCGCCGTGGACGAGCCCGGGGAGGCTGCACCGGCCCGGTGCCATCTCACCGGAGTGGAGTGGCTGGGCGCTGGGCCAGGGGGAGCTGCGGCAATGAAAGCGGGCGACATCGCCGTGCGGGAGAGGAAGATGAGGGGTGCACGGCATCGCCGGCCCCTGTCGGCTGAAGAATTCAGTTAACTGAATTTTATTCAGTGTGGAACAGTATGCCTGCCAACTGTTTGATGAAATGTTTTGAGGTCTTAAACAACTTGGTTGATCATGGGGTCTTGTGTGGTGGTGTGTAGTTACTCAAAAATGAGTTTGCCAGGAGGCCAAGAATTTTGGTGAAGTTTGGAAATGGTTTGGGGCAGAAATATGATTTCTGGACCAAATTTGAATTGAATTTGGTTTGAAATTTTTGAACTGTGGGACCAAAGATTTTTGAAGAAATGGGTTAAGGGTACCATATATATGTAGGGATAATTTTGGTAGAGGCAGAAGAGTCATAGAAAATATAGTTCCTTTGTAAATGTCAAGAAACTATGATTAATTCAAATTCCACTTTTGGAATTCAAAATATGTAGAAAGAATATTTTTGTGGAGTGGGGAGGAGTTGAATAATACCACAGAAGGTGTGCATGACTTGAGAGGTAATTTTTGTAGTGACAGAAAATATTTGGAGAAGTTTTATGGTGTTAGAAGAGGTGGAAAGGACTTTTGCCCTTGAAAATAAATAACCAAAAACCAAAGATTCTTTAGAGAGAAAAAGTTTTGAAAACCTCCAAAACAATTAAATCAAATAAGTCCACCCTTCAAACAGAACCCTCCAAGAAATTTTTTAAATCTTAGCAAAAATTTGAAAAGTTTTCAAAATTCCAAATAAATATTTTTGGGGTGTGACACACAGTCTTTCAGAAGCATTTACTCTTTACCCCGGGTGGACTGGTACACCTACTTTCCCTACATCTGCTAGTCCACCACTGAAATAGCTCACTCAACTTACTCATACAATGCCAGAGCCCATAATGGAATTGTAGCTGCATACGGAAGTTTCTAGCATGAATAGTTTTATGATCCCTTTGAGCTTGGGTGGCATTCCATAGGATAATCACACGGTTCCTCCGGGATTTCCTAGGACAACACTGGATTCTCCAGGTGCCCTGCAACCAATCCACCCAGATGTGTATTCAAGTAGCCACCTTAAGTTGAACCATTCATTAACAACTCACATCTGTCATGGATTCTCTCAAACTCAAACCACGTCTACGAGCATAGCATAGCAACCTAAGCATAACGTAGAAGTAACCCCCAAGGGTTTAAAAATAATGCAGGAAATAGGTTCTACCTCAATCTACTTCCCAGACCCACAAGTTAAGAGATCCTACTCAGGCAATGTGTGAGGGTTTGATCTAATGCATAAAAACTGGGTAATAAAGGGGTATGATCAAAGTGTTACTTGCCTTGCTGACGATTCGCAAAACCTAGGGACTCGTAGTAGCACGCTTCGCACTCTGGGAATTCTATCGCAAGCAAACAATAGCATACATAAGCAATCAAGCAAGGATGCACAGATAAAACTCCAAATAGGAACTTCTAACCAGAAAGTTCAACTTAAGAACTCTGGTTTGCAAAAAGAACCAAATCAAACGGAGCAACAAAACTCAAACTGCAAAAGAAACAAGATCCGTTTACTAGATTTGTCTAAGGTCAAATTTTACAGCAACAAAACCTTGTTCAAGTTGGCTAAATGGAAAGAGGGCTTCGAGATGAAGATCTGGGCGTTTGAATCGCCTGGTTCCGACTCTTGAGCGAAAAGAAAAACTAAAAACAAGATCAGGGCAGAAATAGTGATAAAAAATAATCGCGGAAAAAGGCCCCTAAAAAGAAAACTGACGAACAGGTTAACGAACGAACGTTCGTTGTCTTTGACTAACAGGCGAACAACGTTCCTTAAAAGAACGTACGTACTAACGTCTGCTAACTAACTAAACTAAAAAACCGAACCGATCTATTTAGAAAAACAGATCTAGGGTTCCGAAAATAGAACCGATCGTTTTTTTTAAACCGGCGGCAACCTCGTGAAACGGGACGGCGGCGGCGGCGGCGATCTCGGGCGGGGCTGTAATGCATAGGATGGGACTATACCTCCTACGTGTCGAGGCACAACTTTAAGGTATAAGCCCATTCTGGAATGATCTCAAGTTCGGTATCTTTGCATGACTCATGTAAAAATAGGGATGAAATTGCAAAAGGATAGTTGGCTTACACTCGCCACGCACACAATACATTACGTAGCAAATCATCATCCAAATAACATCACAACCTGACTACAGGCGAAGATCCAAATGAAAGATACCAAAATACATAAAGCCACAGGTCCGAATCGCCCCTAGTAGAAACCACCACTGACCATCGGGATAGTGCACATAGTATCGGCTACGTTCTTCATCGTACTCCCAGTACAGCTCTGTACCGTCACCTGAGTAGTTCACCATAGTACCTGCATCTGGTGTGGTGTAGAATCTGTGAGCCACGGAGGACTCAGCAATCCCGTTCCCGGGTAGCACAACTATCTAAGCCTTGGGTGTGTAACAGGGCTGAAGAAAGATAAAAGGTTGCAGCTGCACTAGCACTAGCTTATGTATTTAGAGCGAGAAGAGAAGTGCCACGAGCGACAAAGTGATCACGAAGTGATCCTATCTAAGCACGTCAATCATAACCCCACCGTGTTCACTTCTCGAACCCCTTTTCAGAAAATGACCGTCACGGTTACTCACGCTGGTAGTGTGTTCTGAACATGGTGTGAAGTTTTCTACAACCGGATATTAACAAATTCCCATCTACCACATAACCGCGGGCACAGCTTTCGAAAGTTCAAAACCATGCAGGGGTGTTCCAACTTGGCCCATTACAAGCCCACGATCCACGAAGTCGCAACTCCAAGGTGGGAAGGCCCAAGTATCCTCGGAATCCCATGCTCAAGATACTCCGACTAAGGTAAAACTAATCCAGCAAGACCTCCCGGTGTGCCGACACCCTGACAGTAGCCGCGCGCATCTAGTCTCAAGCCACGACCGGATGAGCACTATGTACAGATACCGAATACCCCAGCAAGCTGGGTGGCACCGCAAGTGGCTCTAGTTTGGACCAACACTCAAATCGAGCACTGGCCCAGGGGGGTTGATTAATTAATCCTCGAGTTAATTACTCCCTCGGCAAGTTTTTAGTTGTTAGGCAAATGGAGTACCAAAGTCGGGCCTCGCTGGAAGAGTTTAAGCGCTAAGCGGGTTATCGAGGGGGTCCCATAACCCCAACCGTGTTAGGAACGCATAATCAAGGAACATAACAGCGGTTTATACGGTTCCTAGGGCGGCATGAGTGGAACAAATCACCAAGCAAGAAGCTTAGCCTTCCACCCATTACCAATATATAGATGATTTAATTAAAGAGTTTATATAGTGTGGTATCCCAACAAAAGCTTCAACATGAAGCAAGAATCTTCAAATCTTCTCCTGCAACTAGCAACGCTATAAGAGGGGCTGAGCGAAGCTTACTTAGCCAATCAAAGGGTTGCTAGGTTGGGTGTTTAGACAGATTTATGGTTACAATAGTAGGCTGACAAACAAACATGGGCATCGAGGCAATAAGCTAAAGAGCGAGACTTCTAGCAATAGGCAAAGATAGTAATGATATCTAGGTCAGGTCATCTTGCCTGTCGAGTCGTCGATGTGATCGTAAGACGGCTCCTCGTACTCAACCTCGGTAGTAACCTCGTTCTCGTACTCGTTCTCGGCTTCCGGCTCTACTCAACACAAGAACACACGAGGCACGAAATCAAACAAGGTGCAATGCACAATCTATAGGATGCACGTATGATGCACTTAGGATGCACTGCAGATGCACTTATGATGCATTACATGACAACATAGGAAGCACACCAGAACAACACAAGAACAAGACAATATGCTCAAGCAAGTAGGATGCAAGACAAGTCTATATAGGATGCAAAACATGGCAAGGTAGGAAGCACAGAGAAACAACTCAAAACAACAAGTTTAAATGAGGCCGGAACTACATATAACAAATCCGGTAAGTCCTCGTATGCATAGTTTGAAATTAGTCCAGATCTGAACAAACATTAAGTTAAAGTTGTTAAACAGCAAGTTAACATGCACCATGATGATCTACATGAAAATCTAGTCAAGTTTCATATAAAGTTTGTTTAAAACGGAGCTACGGTCCAGAAGATATGATCAAAACAAGATAAGCATGGCAACGGTGCAAGATGCACCCAAACATCAAGCAACCATACTCCAAACATGTTAACAAGATGATATTATGATTCTACATGCAAAATCACACAAGTTTCATGTAGGGAACACTCAAAACGGAGCAACGGGCTAAAAGATACACCCAAAACAAGAAACAATGCAAAGCTGTAATTAACAGCCACATAGCAACTTTGGAGCAAGAAATATATACTCTACAGCACTCAAACATGGTGACAAGAAGCATGGACATGAAGTAGACATATCCTACAGCAAACAACTCCATTGGAGCATCTCCATAGGAGGCATGGATCAGTAGCAACAAGCTACAACATTTTGATCATGACGTTAAAAACCTGACAGTAATATTTTATAGCAACTTGGGAGCAAGATTTAAATAAGCTACAACAAGCCATATGAACAAGTGAGGACATGGATGGATATCCAACAACATATACAGCAAGGAATGATCAATGGCCACCCCAAAACTAACATGGATTTGCCTAGGGCATCAAGCAAACATAGCATCAGGATATGACAGATTCCAGACTTTGTGAAATTTCACTAAGTGTTAAAACAGTAACATTAGCATGGCATGTTTGCGAGCATGTTTAAGTCACCTCAAGGCATATCATGGCAAATGGTTTGCACCACAGCAAAGAACACATGATGGAGAATATAAAACATATGGGCATGTGACATGGGGACAAACACATCAATAGCAACGAGCTCCTCAACTAGGCATCTCGTAACAAGTTACAAAACCTAACAGCCAAATGCACTTTTGCAACAGAGATAAACATGGCAATATGAACTCTAACATGCATGCTATAGCAACCAACATGTAAAGCATCTCATGATGAACATTTTGACATCTCATTTGCTTCATTTGGATAAACATGCACCAAGTTATCACATCTCAAACATGGCATGAAAATAACAAGTAGCAGCAGTTTATATCAAGTAGCACTCTTGTCACGAAGATTAAGACATCTAGATGATCTCAAACAAGCATGGCACAATGGAACAAATTGTAGTACACATCACCACGATCATTTTGACATATCATATGCACAAATCGGACATACACACAAAAAGTTATCGCCATCACAAAATGATATCAGACAACAAAATTCAAGAAGGACTTAGCAAAAAAAAAAACAGGGGGGATCACCTCGCGGATCGGGTCTGAACCGCGGATCGGGTGCGGATTGCGGAGCAGTTGCGGGTCGGACCCGTTAGGGTTTCCAGACCGCGGCTGGATCGGGATCAGGGCTCCCGATCTGGAGCTGACGATGATCGGCGGCGGCCTCGCTTCGGCGAGAGCGGCGGGGCTCGGCGGCGAGGGCCCGGCGGGGCATGGTGGTGGAGGCGCGGCGGGGGTGCGGCGGCCGGTGGCGAGGGGGCGGCGAGCTGCGGCCGCGGAGGAAGGCGGCAGCCGGCGAGCTTGTGGCGGCGGGGCGGCGATCTCCGGCGGCGGGCGAAGCACCAGGCGGCTGGGCGCGGCCGGCGTCGGGGCGCCGACGCGGAGGCGGAGGACGGAGGGGCACGCGGGGGCGCGGCCCGGAACGGCGGCGGTGGCGGGCCCTCCTCGGGTCTCGCGGGCCGGCGCGATGGGACGGCGGCGGCGGGACAGGTGCAGGCGCGGATTAGTCCGGCGCGTTCGGGCGGACGTGTCCCGTCCATCCAGACGTGTCCGGCGGCGGTGGAGGTTTGGATCTAGGGTTTTGGACGAAAAATGACATGGGGGGACGTTTTTATAGGCACAAGGAGTTAGGAGAGTCCAAATGGGGAGCGGTTTTCGGCCACACGATCACAAATCGACGACCGAGATGATGGGAAGGGTTGTGCTGGGTTGGTAGGCTGTTGTGGAGGGGGTCTTGGGCCTCAAAGAAGAGGTTCTTTTAGCCCACTAGGTTAACCGTTGGAGTACCAAACGAACTCCAAACGCGATGAAACTTGACAGGCGGTCTACACGTACCAAAACAATATCGCACGACAAGTCTCACGCCATTTCGGAAACGTTACACGTCCACACACGAAAGAAGGACTCGGGGATGCCACGGGCACGTGTGAGAGCGTCGGAACTCGAAACGGACAACGGGAAGAGACGAGTGGGACAGGATGCAAGTGACAACACAAATGCAATGCAATGCACATGACAACATGACATGAATGAAATGCACACATGCACACGACAAAACGAAGAACTCGAAATGAAAGAAGAGCCCAGAATGGAATTGATGAAGCCAAAGTTTATATATTGCCATATTGGGAAAGTGTTACATCTGGGGCATTACAAACTCTCCTCTACTACGAAAAGATCTCGTCCCAAGATCTAGGACTGGAGGAAGGAAGGGTACTCGGAACGAAGGTGATCTTCTCGTTTCCACGTAGCTTCTCGGTCGGTATGGTGTGACCACTTAACTTTCAAGAACTTGGTTGACTTGTTGCGGGTCTTGCGCTCGGTTTCTTCAAGAATAGCAACGAGGTGCTCTCGGTAAGACAAGTCTTGTTGAAGATCAATCTCCTCTAACGGAATGGTGCGTTCAGGTGTCTTGAAGCACTTGCAGAGTTGAGACACGTGAAACACATCATGAAGATTAGCGAAGTTGGAAGGGAGCTCAAGTTGATAGGCTAGATCGCCTCTTTTGCCAAGGATCTTGAAAGGGCCCACGTATCTCGGAGCAAGCTTTCCTTTGATACCAAATCTTTGGGTGCCTTTCATAGGAGAAACACGGAGATAGACATGATCACCAGTGTTGAAGGCCAAATCAGGATGCTTGCCGTCATAGTAGCTCTTCTGACGCGACTGAGCGGCCTTGAGATTCTCATGTATGACTTTGCACATTTCTTCGGCTTCTAAGATCAAGTCATTGCGAAGAAGTTGACGTTCACCAGTCTCGGACCAGTTGAGAGGGGTACGACACTTTCTGCCATAGAGGATTTCAAATGGAGCTTTGCCGGCACTTTCTTGGAAACTGTTGTTGTAAGAGAACTTGGCAAACGGAAGGCAATCTTCCCACTTCATGCCAATAGAGATGACACAAACTCTGAGCATGTCTTCGAGGATCTGGTTCACTCTTTCGACTTGACCACTAGTCTGAGGGTGAAACGCAGTGCTGAAACAGATCTTAGTGCCCATGGCTGACTGAAAGGAGTCCTAGAACTTGGATGTGAACAAACTTCCACGGTCTGAGGAGATAACTTGAGGAATGCCATGTAACGACACAATTCTGGAAGTGTACAACTCTGCCAGTTGAGCTGCATTGATGGATTCTTTGACTGGAAGGAAGTGAGCTACTTTGGTTAGCTTGTCAATCACCACAAAGATAGAATCATTCCCCTTCTTGGACTTGGGAAACCCAGTGACGAAATCCATTTCAATGTGGTCGAATTTCCACTCGGGAATAGGAAGAGGTTGGAGGAGACCGGCTAGACGTTGATGCTCTGCCTTCACTCTTCTGCAGACATCACATTCGTTCACGAATTGGGCAATCTCCCTTTTCATGCGAGTCCACCAGTAAGATTGCTTGAGGTCTTGGTACATCTTGGAACTTCCAGGATGAATCGAGAGGAGGGAGTCATGTGCTTCGTTCAATATGAGCTTCCTGAGATCACCCTTAGGAACCACAAGTCTGTCCTCAAAGAACAAGGTGTCCTTCTCATCAACGCAATAGGACTTGTATTTGGGAGTACCCTTAGCAATACCATGTTTCACTTTCTGCACCATAGCATCACTGAGTTGGGCCTCACGGATCTGATCTTCCAAGGTAGGAGAAACTTGAAGATTTGCAAGAAAGCCTTGCAGAACAACTTGGAGGTTGAGCTTCCTGAATGCTTCACAAAGCTCAGGCTGAAACGGCTTGATAAGGAGACTGTTGCAATATGCCTTTCTGCTCAAGGCATCTGCAATGACATTGGCCTTGCCAGGTGTGTATTCGATGCTTGGATCATACTCTTGGATCATTTCAGCCCAATAAGTCTGGCGAAGGTTCAGGTTCGGCTGTGTGAAGATGTACTTCAAGCTCTTGTGATCGGTGAAGATGTCGACTTTTCTGCCCAACAGAAGGTGTCTCCACATGATCAAGGCGTGTACCACAGCTGCTAGCTCGAGATCATGTGTGGGGTAGTTCTTCTCACTTGGCTTCAATTGACGAGAAGTGTATGCCACAATTTTCTTGTCTTGCATTAGCATACCACCAAGTCCTTGAAGAGAAGCATCACAGAATACTTCATAGGGTTTGAACTCATTTGGGGGGGTAAGAATCAAAGCAGAGATGAGCTTTTCTTTGAGAGTTTTGAATGCCACATCACAATCCGGAGACCAGTTGTACTTGACATTCTTCTGCAACAAGTTGGAGAGAGGCTTGGTAATCTTCGAGAAGTTCTCAACGAACCTTCTGCAATAGCTAGCAAGACCAAGGAAGCTTCAGAGTTGCTTGACATTCTGAGGAGGTTCGCAGTTGACAATGGCTTCAACTTTCTCGGGGTTGACCGCAATACCGTCAGCGGAGATGATATGGCCCAGATACAAGACCTTATCGAGCCAGAATTCGCACTTGGAGAACTTGGCATAGAACTTATGTTCACGGAGTCTGTCGAGAACCAGACGGAGGTGCTTTTCATGATCCTCTTCATTCTTGGAGAATACCAAGATGTCATCCAGATAAACAAGCACGAATTCGTTGGTGTAAGGGTTGAATATGTAGTGCATCATTCTCGAGAAGGTGGGTGGAGCATTTGCGAGGCCAAAAGACATGACTGTATATTCATAGGAGCCGCAGCTTGTTATGAATGCAGTCTTGTGAATATCTTCTTCACGGATGCGGATCTGGTGATAACCCATCCGGAGATCGAGCTTTGAGAAAACTTTAGCTCCTTTGAGCTGCTCAAACAATTCATTGATGTTGGGGAGCGGATACTTGTTCTTTATTGTCTTCTTGTTCAATGGCCGGTAATCAACGCAAAGGCGCTCCGTGCCATCCTTCTTCTTGACAAATAAGACACCACACCCCCAAGGAGAAGTGCTAGGCCTGATTAGACCCATACGCTCTTGCTCATCGAGTTGTTTCTTCAACTCCTTCAACTCTTCAGGGGAAAGCTTGTACGGATGCCGGCATGCTGGCTCAGTACCAGGCTCGAGTTCAATGACAAATTCACCTTGACGATGCGGAGGCATGCCTGGAAGCTCTTCAGGGAAAACATCTTCATATTCATTGACCACCGGAATTTGAGAGATGGCATTACTCTCGCCCTTGTCATTGAGAGAGAATAGCCTGATTGTGTTATCTCGAGAGGCGAAGATAATCATGTCTTCGTCGAAATGAGTAAGCTTGACTTCCTTATTTGCACAATCAATGTGAGCATCATGCTGAGAAAGCCAATCCATCCCAAGAATAAGATCAATGTCGGAGTTGCCGAGAACAACCGGAGAAGCCAGAAAGCGGTAATCACCCATGCGAATAGATACATTCGGAACAACTGAGTTGGAAGTCATTTGCAATCCCGGAGAAATAATCTTTAAAGGTCTAGGAATGCTCTCCGAAACCAATTCATGCTTAGCAACAAATGGTCTTGAAATGAAGGAAAGCGATGCACCCGAATCAAACAATACTTTAGCAGGTATAGAGTTAACTGGAAGATTACCAAGTATCACATCTGAAGAATTCTCTGCTTGAGCTGCATTCATCAGATTCACTCTTGCAACCTTGGGATTGTGCTTGACAATAGCAATGCTGGTAGGTGGAGGAGGCGGAAGGCGCCTTGGGTTGGGGCACTTGTTAGCATAATGATCCTTCTGGCCACACTTGTTGCACACCACTTCTGAGAGAGGACGGTGATAAGGAGCACTTGACTTTGAAGCTTGAAAGTGATTCTTGGACTGATTGCTTGGGTTGGGTGGGTGGGAGAAACCACGGCCACCAGAATGCTTGTTGTTGGGAGGTTGGATCACTGGAGGAGGTGGAAGCCAAAACTTCTGTTGCTTTGCGACCACTTGGGAAGAAGAGGAGGAGTGAACGACATCTCTGATCCTCTTTTTGGAAGCTTCCATCTTGAGCTGGGCTGCCTCTTGCTTAAGTGCCATGTTATAGAATTGATCAAACTCATCAGGCTTGAACAAGGTGAGTGCTAGTTGGAGTTCATCCTTCAGACCACCACGGAACTGATAGATCTTGCTCTTGGCATCTGGGATGTCTTTCTTGGCATAGCGGGCAAGGTTCTGGAACTTGACATTATATTGGTAGACAGTCATTGAGCCTTGCTTCAGGTTGCGGAATTGCTCACGCATACCCTCGATGACACTTGTTGGAATGTGGTGAGTGCGAAAGTCCTTGCAGAAGTCATCCCAGGAGATTACACGTCCCTCTCTGGAATCTTTGTACTGCTGCCACCAATCAGCTGCTTGGTCGTTGAGTTGGAAGGCTGCAAACTTCACATAGTCCTCGGGCCTGACGTTACTGCACTCGAAATGCTTCTTGATATCTGTTATCCAGTCTTCAGCATCTAGAGGGTCCACACAGTAGCTGAATGCCTTTGGTTGGTTTGCCAGGAACTGGTTGAGCGTAGCAAAGTGAGGTTGGTTGAACAAATTACCTTGGCCTTGGTTCCCATGAGCACCCTGATTTGCTTGATTTGCTTGAATGTTCTGCATCATTTGCAAAAGCATTTGGGTGTTCTGGTTCGTCGCTTGCATAATTGCTCTCCAGGCCTCAGACGGAGGAGGATGGGAAGGAGGACGATCAGGAACCTCTTCACCCGCTGGGTTAGCGTTGGGAACCCTTTTAGGAGCCATCCTGAATGAGATAACAACTATTAGCCATTGATTGAGAGAAATATATAAGCTGAATCAACGGCTAGAAATTGCAACATAGTCTTCACAAGAACATTCGAACAAGATGAACGAATGTAATCCATAGTTTAATAGTAACAACAATCTTCATGAGAAGCCACTTGGGAGAACAAAAAGGTAAATAAAAACAACAAGGAGCAAATAAAACAAATACAAGATAGAAGATTTGTTCGACATATTCGTGCTGAAAGCTTATGGAACGTGTTACAAAAGGGTTTTGCAATCCCCGGATCAGCATAGCCAAGGACCCTTTAAGATGCAACTCCCGATTGGAACAACGGCCATAAAACCACTTCACTCAATGTAGAACCCCAAACTCCATATCATGCATTCGTTGGAAGAATGCCTACGAACTACAAGATGAATCCACCTATTAATTTCCGAAAGTTTCCAATTATGCAATCAGGTGTTGGGGATACAGGGGAAGCATCACGCACTCAACTCTAATCCTACATCCAGCTGTATCCATCCTTCAACACATAACCAGTTATTTCCGGAAACCGTCCACCTCGGACCTTCGAAACGCATCTACTATACAAGTTACGGCAATACTCCCGAACCACCTCCCCAGTACTGGGTGATGTCGGGGTTATCTTGCCACTAACCGCATAGGAAAGTTTTCGATGTCGGCCGTCTTAAGTATTCCAGAACTGATGCGATATATTTGTGACGACAACACCTTGGAGCTCAACTCCCCGGGACACTGCCACAACCCCTAAATGACAGGAGGCATCGAGAACAATGTTCTCGTCACAACGACATCGAAACAATCCAAACAATACCCGCGTGATCCTAAAAAAAAATTTGGTGAAATTTTTGGGAGTAGAAGAGACAAGAGTAATCGTCTGGAGTCCTCACCAGAGTGAAAAGAGATGAGGAGCAAAAGAAATCCTACTCTCCGATATATTTTAAGTGTGTGCCTAGACTCAACCGTCAACGATTCGATCAATCAGTGGGGGCTTCTAGGTCGGAGAAGGCTCTGAATACCAACTTGTAATGCCCAGGATGGGACTATACCTCCTACGTGTCGAGGCACGACTTAAAGGTATAAGCCCATTCTGGAATGATCTCAAGTTCGGTATCTTTGCAGGACTCATGTAAAAATAGGGATGAAATTACAAAAGGATAGTTGGCTTACACTCGCCACGTCACACAACACATTACATAGAAAATCATCATCCAAATAACATCACAACCCGACTACGGGCGAAGATCCAAATGAAAGATACCAAAATACATAAAGCCATAGGTCCGAATCGCCCCTAGTAGAAACCACTACTGACCATCGGGATAGTGCACATATTATCGGCTACGTTCTTCATCGTACTCCCAGTATAGCTCTGTGCTGTCACCTGAGTAGTTCACCATAGTACCTGCATCTGGTGTGGTGTAGAATCTGTGAGCCACGGAGGACTCAGCAATCCCGTTCCCAGGTCGCACAACTATCTAAGCCTTGGGTGTGGAACAAGGCTGAAGAAAGATAAAAGGTTGCAGCTGCACTAGCACTAGCTTACGTATTTAGAGCGAGAAGAGAAGTTCCACGAGCGACAAAGTGATCACGAAGTGATCCTATCTAAGCACGTCAATCATAACCCCATCGTGTTCACTTCCCGAACCCCTTTTCGGAAAATGACCGTCATGGTTACTCATGCTGGTAGTGTGTTCTGAACATGGTGTCAAGTTTTCTACAACCGGATATTAAGAAATTCCCATCTGCCACATAACCGCGGGCACGGCTTTCGAAAGTTCAAATCCCTGCAGGGGTGTTCCAACTTGGCCCATTACAAGCCCACGATCCGCGGAGTCGCAACTCCAAGGTGGGAAGGCCCGAGTATCCTCGGAATCCCGTGCTCAAGATACTCCGACTAAGGTAAAACTAATCCAGCAAGACCTCCCGGCGTGCTGACACCCTGACAGTAGCCGCGCGCATCTAGTCTTAGGCCACGACCGGATGAGCACTACGTACAGATACCGAAGACCCCAACAAGCTGGGTGGCACCGCAAGTGGCTCTAGTTTGGGACCAACACTCAAATCGAGCACAGGCCCAGGGGGGTTGATTAATTAATCTTCGGGTTAATTAGTCCCTCGGCAAGTTTTTAGTTGTTAGGCAAATGGAGTACCAAAGTCGGGCCTCGCTAGAAGAGTTTTAGCGCTAAGTGGGTTATCGAAGGGGTCCCATAACCCCAACCATGTTAGGAACGCATAATCAAGGAACATAACAGCGGTTGATACGGTTCCTAGGGTGTCATGAGTGGAACAAATCACCAAGCAAGAGGCTTAGCCTTCCACCCATTACCAATATATAAATGATTTAATTAAAGAGTTTATATAGTGTGATATCCCAACAAAAGCTTCAACATGAAGCAAGAATCTTCAAATCTTCTCCTGCAACTAGCAACCCTATAAGAGGGGCTGAGCGAAGCTTACTTAGCCAATCAAAGGTTTGCTAGGTTGGGTGGTTAGACAAACAAACATGGGCATCGAGGCAATAATCTAAAGAGCGAGACTTCTAGCAATAGGCAAAGATAGTAATGATATCTGGGTCAGGTCATCTTGCATGTCGAGTCGTCGATGGGATTGTAAGAAGGCTCCTCATACTCAACCTCGGTAGTAACCTCGTTCTCGTACTCGGTCTCGGCTTCCGCCTCTACTCAACACAAGAACACACGAGGCACGAAATTAAACAAGGTGCAATGCACAATCTATAGGATGCACGTATGATGCACTTAGGATGCATTACATGACAACATAGGAAGCGCACCAGAACAACACAAGAACAAGATAATATGCTCAAGCAAGTAGGATGCAAGACAAGTCTATATAGTATGCAAAACATGGCAAGGTAGGAAGCACGAAGAAACAACTCAAAACAACAAGTTTAAATGAGGCCGGAACTACATATAACAAATCCGGTAAGTCCTCATACGCATAGTTTGAAATTAGTCCAGATCTGAACAAACATTAAGTTAAAGTTGTTAAACAGCAAGTTAACATTTACCATGATGATCTTCACGAAAATCTAGTCAAGTTTCATATAAAGTTTGTTTAAAACGGAGCTACGGTCTAGAAGATATGATCAAAACAAGATAAGCATGGCAACGGTGCAAGATGCACACGAACATCAAGCAACCATACTACAAACATGTTAACAATATGATATTATGATTCTACATGCAAAATCACACAAGTTTCATGTAGGGCACACTCAAAACGGAGCAACGGGCTAAAAGATACACCCGAAACAAGAAACAATGCAAAGCTGTAATTAACAGCCATATTGCAACTTTGGAGCAAGAAATATATACTCTACAGCACTCAAACATGGTGACAAGAAGCATGGACATGAAGTATACATATCCTACAGCAAACAACTCCATTGGAGCATCTCCATAGGAGGCATGGATCAGTAGCAACAAGCTACAACATTTTGATCATGACGTTAAAAACCTGACAGTTATATTTTATAGCAACTTGGGAGCAAGATTTAAATAAGCTACAGCAAGCCATATGAACAAGTGAGGACATGGATGGATAGCCAACAACATATACATCAAGGAATGATCAATGGCCACCCCAAAACTAACATGGATTTGCCTAGGGCATCAAGCAAACATAGCATCAAAATATGACAGATTCCAGACTTCGTGAAATTTTCACTAAGTTTTTATAACAGTAACATTAGCATGGCATGTTTGCGAGCAAGTTTAAGTCACCTCAAGGCATATCATGGCAAATGGTTTGCACCACAGCAAAGAACACATGATGGAGAATCTAAAACATATGGGCATGTGACATGGGGACAAACACATCAATAGCAACGAGCTCCTAAACTAGGCATCTCGTAACAAGTTACAAAACCTAACAGCCAAATGCACTTTTGCAACAGAGATAAACATGGCAATATGAACTCTAACATGCATGCTATAGCAACCAACATGTAAAGCATCTCATGATGAACATTTTGACATCACATTTGCTTCATTTGGATAAACATGCACCAAGTTATCACATCTCAAACATGGTATGAAAATGACAAGTAGCAGCAGTTTATATCAAGTAGCACTCTTGTCACGAAGATTAAGACATCTAGATGATCTCAAACAAGCATGGCACAATGGAACAAATTGTAGTACACATCACCACGATCATTTCGACATATCATATGCACAAATCGGACATACACACAAAAAGTTATCGCCATCACAAAATGCTATCAGACAACAAAATTCAAAAAGGACTTAGCAAAAAAAAACAGGGGGGATCACCTCACGGATCGGATCTGAACCGCGGATCGGGTGCGGATTGCGGAGCGGTTGCGGGTCGGACCCGTTAGGGTGTCCAGCCCGCGGCTGCATCGGGATCGGGGCTCCCGATCTGGAGCTGACGACGGCTGGCGGCGGCCTCGCTCCGGCGAGAGCGGCGGGGCTCAGCGGCGAGGGCCCGGCGGGGCTCGGTGGTGGAGGCGCGGCGGCCGGTGGCGAGGGGGCGGCGAGCTGCAGCCGCGGAGGAAGGCGGCGGCCGGCGAGCTCGTGGTGGCGGGGCGGCGATCTCTGGCGGCGGGCGAAGGACCAGGCGGCGGGACTTGGTCGGCGTCGGGGCGCCGACGCGGAGGCGGAGGGCGGAGGGGCGCGCGGGGGGCGCGGCCCGGAACGGCGGCGGCGGCGGGCCCTCTCGGGCCTCGCGGGCCGGCGCGGTGGGACGGCGGCGACGGGACAGGTGGCAGGCGCGGATTGGTCCGGCGCGTCCGGGCGGACGTGTCCGGCGGCGGTGGAGGGTTGGATATAGGGTTTTGGGCGAAAAATGACACGGGGGACGTTTTTATACGCACAAGGAGCTACGAGAGTCCAAATGGGGAGCGGTTTTCGGCCACGCGATCACAAATCGATGACCGAGATGATGGGAAGGGTTGTGCTGGGTTGGTGGGCTATTGTGGTGGGGGTCTTGGGCCTCAAAGAAGAGGTTCTTTTAGCCCACTAGGTTAACCGTTGGAGTACCAAACGAACTCCAAACGTGATGAAACTTGACAGGCGGTCTACACGTACCAAAACAACATCGCACGACAAGTCTCACGCAATTCCGGAAACGTTACACGGCCACACACGAAAGAAGGACTCAGGGATGCGACGGGCACGTGTGAGAGCGTCGGAACTCGAAACGGACAACGGGAAGAGACGAGTGGGACCGGATGCAAGTGACAACACAAATGCAATGCAATGCACATGACAACATGACATGAATGAAATGCACACACGCACACGACAAAACGAAGAACCCAAAAAGAAAGAAGAGCCCAAAATGGAATTGATGAAGCCAAAGTTTATATATTGCCATATTGGGATAGTGTTACATCTGGGGCATTACAGGGGCGGCGGCTCGGGCGGGGCGTCGGCTGGCAGCGGCGGCGCGGCAATCGGCGGGGCAGTGGCTGGCGGCGAGATGCGGGCGCGGCTAGGGTTTCGGGCGGCGCGGGGCTGGACGACCCGTAGGTCGGTGCACTTTTTTTTAAAAAATAAAGGCCCCGGCCTGGGGAGTCCGGGTCGGGTACGGCCCATAGGTCGGTGCACTTTTTTTTAAAAATAAAATAGTCCCGACGCACAAAAACATGCGAAAAAAATACTAAACGGATACCAAAAATTCCTAAATAAATTTTCACAGTCCTCTAATAATATTTAGGACCAAGTGAAAATTTTTCCAGGACCTAAATGCAATTTTGGAAAACACTCATTTTTTCTATGCAAATAAAATCGCAAATAAATCCGAAAAAGATCCAAAAGTGATTTTAATATTTTTCCTCCAATATTTCTTTTATTTTGGAGAAGTCATATTATCTTCGCTCGTATATTTTATTAAGAAATATTTTTAGGAGAGAAAATAAAATAAAATCAAAGTGATCCCCGTACCGGTATTCGAGAAAACTCAAATACGAAAATGGTAGAATTCCCAACTCTCTCCGTAGGTCCTTGAGTTGCTTAGGATTTTCGAGGATCGCCACGCACAAGTGCAATAAAATATGCAATGCAGTATGATCTATGTATAACATTCCAAATTGAAAATTTGGGATGTTACATAAGTGAAGCACTAGAGCAAACGACAAACTACTCCAAAAGATATAAGTAAGATCAATGAGTAGTTGAATAATTATGTAACTATGTGAAGACTCTCTAACATTTAAGAATTTCAGATCTTGGGATATTATTCAAATAGGAAGCAAAACAAAATAAACAAAATGACGCTCCAAGCAAAACACATATCATGTGGTGAATAAAAATATAGCCTTAAGTAAAGTTACCAATAGACGAAGATGAATGAGGGGATGCCTTCCCGGGGCATCCCCAAGCTTAGGCTTTTGGTTGTCCTTGAGTTTTACATTGGGGTGCCTTGGGCATCCCCAAGCTTAGGCTCTTGCCACTCCTTATTCCATAGTCCATCAAATCTTTACCCAAAACTTGAAAACTTCACAACACAAAACTTAACGGAATCCTTACTTGTAGGTACTGTTGTGAACTCATTCTTATTTCATATTTATGTAATATCTACTGTATTCCAACTTTTCCATGGTTCATACCCCATGATACTACCCATAGATGCAACAAAATAAGCAAAGAACACAAGAAAATATAATCTGTCTTAAACAGGGTACTCTGTAAAGATGCGAATTGATGTAAAACCTCTGCATTTCTAACAATTCTGAAAAATTAGGAACGTGTGAAATTTGTAGGTCAGAGTTCTGTAAAAAATTCAAGAATTTAGCACTTTCCAGTAATAAAAAAGAATTCAAACACTGGGCGCAAAAGTTTCTGTTTTTCCAGAAAAACCAATCTACTATCTTCCAAATCATCCCAAAGGTCTTACTTGGCACAAACACTAATTTAAAACATGAAAACTCATTTAACGAGAGGCTAGATGATATTTTTATTGAAAAATACGAAAGAAAAATATTGGGTTGTCTCCCAACAAGTGCTTTTCTTTAAAGCCTTTTAGCTAGGCATTGAGATTTCAATGATGCTCACATGAAAGTAAAGAATTAAAACACAAAGGGAGCATCATGAATTGCATTACAAGCACATTTAAGTCTAACCCACTTCCTATGCATAGGGATTTTGTCAGCAAACAAATTATGGGAACAAGAATCAACTAGCATGGGAAGGCAAAACAAGCATGACTTCAACATTTTCAACATAAAGAGAGGAAACTTGATATTATTGCAATTCCTACAAGCATATGTTCCTCCCTCATAATAATTTTCAGTAGCATCATGAATGAATTCAACAATATAACCATCACATAAAGCATTATTTTCATGATCTCCAAGCGTATAAATTTTACTACTCCCATCATAAGAAAAATTATTCTCATTCATAGTAGTGGGAGGAGCACATTCAACAAAATAACTATCATGAGATACTTGATTGACATAATCAAATTGAATATTAAAATCATGATGACAAGTTTCATGGTTATCATTATTCTTTATAACATACATGTGATCATCAGAATCATCATAGATAGGAGGCTTGCTACCATTATAACAAATTTGGACATCGAAACTTGGGGGACTAAAAATATCATCTTCATCAAACATAGCATCCCCTATATTGTTGCAGTGCATATCATTAGCATCATGGATATTGAAAGAATTCATACTAACAATTTTGCAATCATGCTCATCATTCAAATATTTAGTGCCGAACATTTTATTGCATTCCTTTTCTAGCACTTTGGCACAATTTTCCTTTCCATCATTTTCACGAAAGATATTAAAAAGATGAAGCGTATGAGGCAACCTCAATTCCATTTTTTTGTAGTTCTCTTTTATAAACTAAACTAGTGATAAAACAATAAACTAAAAGATTCGATTGCAAGATCTAAAGATATACCTTCAAGAACTAACCTCCCCGGCAACGATGCTAGAGAAGAGCTTCGTTGACGGGATGTGAGTGCCACTTACCTAGCCTCCCCGGCAACGGCGCGAGAAAAGATCTTGATGTCTACTACGCAACCTTCTTCTTGTAGACATTGTTGGGCCTCCAAGTGCAGAGGTTTGTAGGATAGTAGCAAATTTCCCTCAAGTGGATGACCTAAGTTTTATCGATCCGTGGGAGGCGTAGGACGAAGATGGTCTCTCTCAAACAACCCTGCAACCAAGTAACAAAGAGCCTCTTGTGTCCCCAACAGACCCAATACAATGGCAAATTGTATAGGTGCACTAGTTCGGCGAAGAGATGGTGATACAAGTGCAATATGGATGGTAGATATAGGCTTTTGTAATATGAAAATATAAAAACATCAAGGTAACTTATGATAAAAGTTAGCACAAACGGTATTGCAATGCTTTGAAACAAGGCCTAGGGTTCATACTCTCACTAATGGAAGTTCTCTCAAGAATAATAACATAACTGGATCATATAACTATCCCTCAACATGAAACCACTAGTAGAAAACAGGGCATTGGTCCAGCCCATTAGCCCCGGTTCAATCTAGAACCGGGACCAATGGGGGTACTGGACCCGGTTCGTTAGCCCAGGGGGCCGGCCGGGCCACGTGGGCCATTGGTCCCGGTTCGTCTGGACCTATTGGTCCCGGTTGGAGCTAAAAACCGGGACCAATGGCTCTTGCTCCTGGCCCACCACTATTGGTCCCGGTTTGTTTTATGAACCGGGACCAAAGGCACCCCTTTAGCCCCGGTTTGTAGCACCAACCGGGACCAGTGAGTTGCCTATATAAACCCCCTCACTCAAGAGCAGAGCTCACTGCTCTGTTTTTTTTTCTGGCCGAGGGGGAGAGGGGTTAGTGGTGCTCTAGCTCACCTCCTATGCACATAACGTGTTCGGTGGAATGCCCGAGCCACACTAGTTAAGCTTTTCTCCTCTCGAAGCTCTATTTTCTCCGAGATTTGTCTAGGTTTAGCGGTCCGTCACGTCCCGTCCCCGTCTTCGCCGCCGTCGATCGCCCCCGCCGATCTCGTCACCGGCACCACCGTGGTGAGCCTCTTGTTATGTCCATGCTTTTCTTACTTTTATTATTGCTTTAGATAGATATTTGTCTAATTTTCTTACGTTTATTATTGCTTGTTATTATATAGTGCGATGGTTTTGATATCCGCCCACGTGGGCCCTCGTCCGGTCTACGATTCGGATGTGGTATATTATCTTTAATTTATAACTATTTGTTTTAGTGCTTATGATAGTTATGCCGACCAACCTGACATGCATAGATGTTTTATTATGTCTAGGAGGTAGTTGAACCGGAAATTCCTACGGACCCTCTTGTGGAGAGGTTAAATTTAGTTGAAGAGGAAAACATTTCGTTAAAGAAAAAATTGGAAAAAATGGAGGAGGAGAAGATGGAATTGGAGTTGCATGTTGCGGAAGTTATCGATGATCACAAGATCAATATGGAACCTATTGTCGAGAGGTTAAATTTAGTTGAAGAAGAAAACAAATTCTTGAAGGAAAAAATAAAAAAAATTGTGGACGAGAAGATGATATTGGAGTTGCATGTTGCGGATGTCGTCGATGATCACAAGATCAAGATGGATGCAATGCGGTTGAAGATTAAAAAGATTAGAAAATATGCCATTAATACCGAGGCTTGGTATCATTATGCCGTTGGATCAATTGTTACCTTGGTTGCGATTATGATAGCATTTGTTTTCGCGTTGAAATGTTTTACATAGTTTCGATGTGTATGGAGAGCTATATGTTGTTAGATGAGAACTATATATGTATGTACTTTGGTTTTAATGTGATGATGAACTTTTATCCATTTGGTCACTTAATTATCTATTTATGATGTTCTGTAATGGTTTTTGACACACTTAATTATATATAAATGCACGCAGATGAACCGCCAATGGATGTACGGTGACAGACACACCTCCGAGTACATTAAGGGCGTGCGTGAGTTTCTAAATGCGGCAGAGGCAAACAAGCAGAATGGTTTTATGTGTTGTCCTTGCACTAAATGTGTGAATACGATGTCTTACTCTAACCGAAAAATCCTTCACTCCCACCTGCTTTACAAGGGTTTCATGCCACACTATAATGTTTGGACGAGGCACGGAGAAATAGGGTTTATGATGGAAGACGGCGAAGAAGAAGAGTACGATGACAACTATGTGCCCCCTGAATACGGTGATGCTGCAATGGGGGGAGCTGGTGAAGATCAAGAGGAACCAGACGATGTGCCCAATGATGCTGCAACGGGTGAAGCTGCTGAAGATCAAGAGGAACCAAATGATGATCTTCGCCGGGTCATTGTCGATGCAAGGACACAATGCGAAAGTCAAAAGGAGAAGCTGAAGTTCGATCGCATGTTAGAGGATCACAAAAAGGGTTGTACCCCAATTGCGAAGATGGCAACACAAAGCTCGGTACCGTACTGGAATTGCTGCAGTGGAAGGCAGAGAATGCTGTGGCTGACAAAGGATTTGAGAAGCTACTGAAAATATTGAAGAAGAAGCTTCCGAAGGATAACGAATTGCCCGACAGTACATACGCAGCAAAGAAGGTCGTATGCCCTCTAGGATTGGAGGTGCAGAAGATACATGCATGCCCTAATGACTGCATCCTCTACTGCGGTGCATACAACGATCTGAACGCATGCCCGGTATGTGGTGCGTTGCGGTATAAGATCAGACGAGATGACCCTGGTGATGTTGATGGCGAGCCCGCCAGGAAGAGGGTTCCTGCGAAGGTGATGTGGTATGCTCCTATAATACCACGGTTGAAACGTTTGTTTAGAAACAGAGAGCATGCCAAGTTGATGCGATGGCACAGTGAGGACCGTAAGAAAGACGGGAAGTTGAGAGCACCCGCTGACGGGTCGCAATGGAGAAAAATCGAGCGAAAGTACTGGGAGGAGTTTGCAAAGGACGCAAGGAACGTATGGTTTGCTCTAAGCGCGGATGGCATTAATCCTTTCGGGGAGCAGAGCAGCAATCACAGCACCTGGCCCGTGACTCTATGTATGTATAACCTTCCTCCTTGGATGTGCATGAAGCGGAAGTTCATTATGATGCCAGTTCTCATCCAAGGCCCTAAGCAACCCGGCAACGACATTGATGTGTACCTAAGGCCATTAGTTGAAGAACTTTTACAGCTGTGGAATGGAAACGATGTACGTGCGTGGGATGAGCACAAACAGGAGGAATTTGACCTAAAGGCGTTGCTGTTCGTGACCATCAACGATTGGCCCGCTCTCAGTAACCTTTCAGGACAGACAAACAAAGGATACCACGCATGCACGCACTGTTTAGATGACACTGAAAGTATATACCTGGACAAGTGCAGGAAGAATGTGTACCTGGGCCATCATCGATTTCTTCCGACCAACCATCAATGTCGAAAGAAAGGCAAGCATTTCAAAGGCGAGGCAGATCACCGGAAGAAGCCCGCCATGCGTACCGGTGATCACGTACTTGCTATGGTCAATGATTTACATGTAATCTTCGGAAAGGGCCCCGGCGCACTAGCTGTTCCGAATGACGATGAGGGACACGCACCCATGTGGAAGAAGAAATCTATATTTTGGGACCTACCCTACTGGAAAGACCTAGAGGTCCGCTCTTCAATCGACGTGATGCACGTGACGAAGAACCTTTGCGTGAACCTGCTAGGCTTCTTGGGCGTGTATGGAAAGACAAAAGATACAGCTGAGGCACGGGAGGACCTGCAACGTTTGCACGAAAAAGACGGCATCCCTCCGAAGCAGTATGAAGGTCCTGCCAGCTATGCTCTTACGAAAGAAGAGAAAGAAATCTTCTTTGAGTGCCTTTTCAGTATGAAGGTCCCGACTGGCTTCTCGTCGAATATAAAGGGAATAATAAATATGGCAGAGAAAAAGTTCCAGAACCTAAAGTCTCATGACCGCCATGTGATTATGACGCAACTGCTTCCGGTTGCATTGAGGGGGCTTCTACCGGAAAACGTCCGATTAGCCATTGTGAAACTATGTGCATTCCTCAATGCAATCTCTCAGAAGGTGATCGATCCAGAAATCGTACCAAGGCTAAGGAGTGATGTGGCGCAATGTCTTGTCAGTTTCGAGCTTGTGTTCCCACCATCCTTCTTCAATATCATGACACACGTCCTAGTTCATCTAGTCGACGAGATTGTCATTCTGGGGCCCGTATTTCTACACAATATTTTCCCCTTTGAGAGGTTCATGGGAGTCCTCAAGAAATATGTTCGTAACCGCGCAAGGCCAGAAGGAAGCATCTCCATGGGCCATCAAACAGAGGATGTCATCGGGTTTTGTGTTGACTTCATTCCTGGCCTTAATAAGATAGGTCTCCCTAAATCGCGGTACGAGGGGAGACTGACTGGAAAAGGCACGCTTGGAAGGGACTCAATAATATGCAGGGACGGTTATTCTTGGTCTCAAGCACACTACACAGTTCTACAGAACTCTACATTGGTGACCCCGTATGTCGATGAACACAAGAACAGTCTGCGCTCCAAACACCCGGAGCAGTGCGACGACTGGATTACACGTGAACACATCAGGACTTTCAGCAGTTGGTTGGAAACACGTCTCAGAGGTGACAACACTGTTTGTGATGAGTTGTACTTGTTGTCCAGGGGACCATCTTCGACTGTATTGATTTACAAAGGATACGAGATAAATGGGAATACATTTTACACGATTGTCCAAGATCAAAAGAGTACCAACCAAAACAGCGGTGTCCGCTTTGATGCAACAACCGAGAGGGGAAAGGACACATATTATGGTTACATAGTGGACATATGGGAACTTGACTACGGACATGATTTTAAGGTCCCTTTGTTTAAGTGTAAATGGGTCAATCTGTCAGGAGGCGGGGTACAGGTAGACCCACAGTACGGAATGACAACAGTGGATCTGAAAAATCTTGGATACACTGACGAACCGTTCGTCCTAGCCAATGATGTGGCACAGGTTATCTATGTGAAGGACATGTCTACCAGACCGAGAAAAAGAAAAGATAAGGAAGCGAATACATCATACGATGAGCCAAAGCGCCACATAGTTCTTTTAGGAAAAAGGGACATCCTGGGAGTGGATGGCAAGACAGACATGTCTGAAGATTATGAAAAGTTTCATGAAATTCCTCCCTTCAAAGTCAAGGCTGACCCAAGCATCCTGATAAACGATGAAGATTATCCATGGTTACGGCGCAATAAGCAAATGACACAAGCGAAGAAAAAGTGAAGAGTTATTTCCGCAACTATTATGATGATACCATGCCAACTTTGTAACAAACGAGTATGATACCATTGTCCGTTTGTACTATTCAAATTTCAATACTACTTGCACTAACAAAACAAAACAAAACAAAACAAACTTAAAAAATAAATAGCAACAATAAGTATTTTGTTGTAAGTATAAACAAAATAAAATAAATAAAGCAACAAAGAAAATAAATAAAGAAAGTAAAATAAATAAAGCAACTCTAAATACAGCAAAAAACAACTTAGAAATAAACAAAGAAAATAAAATAAATAAAGCAACTCTAAATACAGCAAAAAACAACTTAGAAATAAATAAAGCAAAAAAGGAAAAAAAAATTGGGCGCTGCCCAGTGAGCCTGCAAGGCCTATAGCACAGGATCCACCTGTAATATAAGGCCCAGCAAGCTCACAGGGCAGCACGCAGAGTTAGGCCCAGAAGCCTGCATTTGAGAGGAGCTCGAGATGGAGGGAGCAGCAGCCCTTATAAACCACTCTCGAGCTCCCTCAGCTAGCGAGGTGGGACTAAACATCCCACCGCACCCGCGCCAGCACAGGGCCTTTGGTCCCGGTTGGTGGCACCAACCGGGACTAAAGGGTGGCATTAGTCCCGGTTGGTGGCTGAAACCGGGACTAATGCACCCCTTTAGCCCCGGTTGCTGCCACCAACCGGGACTAAAGGCCCCACCTTCCCGCCCTTTGGGCTGCTGAAAAGGGACCTTTAGTCCCGGTTGGTGGCAGCAACCGGGACTAAAGGGGGGCATTAGTCCCGGTTTCAGCCACAAACCGGGACTAATGCCCCTCCTATATAACCAGGACTTGCGAAATTTTCGTCAGTTTCCTTCTTCTCCCCGCCCCGACGCCTCCCTCGATCTGCTCCGTCCCCGTCGCCGTCGCCGTCGCCCCCGTCGCCCCCGTCGCCCCGTCGCCGTCGCCCCCGACGCCGCCTCGTCGCTCCGCCCCGCGCCGTCGCCCCGCCCCGCGCCGTCGCCGCGCCCCGGCCGGCCCGTCGCCCCGCGCCGCCGCGCGCCCCGCCCCGCCGCCGTCGCGCCGCCACGCCCCGACGCCGCCTCGTCGCCGCCCCGCCCCGCCGCCGTCGCGCCGCCCAGCCCTGCCGATGTGAGGGCCGGCTCCCTTTTTTTTTATATGTTTAATATTGCTGTATATATATATATATATAGTTGCTGTGTATATATATGTATATATGTGTATATTTTTTTATGTTTATATAAATTGCAGTATATATAGTTGCTGTATATATAGTTGCTGTATTTATATGTATGTGTATATCTTTTTTTTTCTTAGGAATTTGCTAAATATATATGTTAAATATATATTTATGTGTATATAAATATATTTTTTCTTAGGAAGTTGCTGTATATATGTGATGTGTGTATATGTGATGTATATATATGTGTATGTGGCTATATAGTTTTTTGTTTATATATGCTAAATATATATAGAAAGTTTTATATATATATATGCAAAAGTTACAAATTTAGAAAAAGAAGGATAGGAAAGAAGAAAATAAGAAAGAGGAAAGAAAGAAGAAGAGGAGAGGAAGAAGAGGAGAAATAAATAAGAAGAAGAAAAAAAAGAAAAAGAAGGATAGGAAAGAAGAAAATAAGAAAGAGGAAAGAAAGAAGAAGAGGGAGAGGAAGAAGAGGAGAAATAAATAAGAAGAAGAAAAAAAAGAAAAAAAGAGGAGAAGAAGAAAGGAATAGAGGAGAAGAAGAGAAATTTTCTCTTCTTCTCCTCTATTTCTTTCTTCTTCTCCTTTTTTTTTCTTTTTTTTTCTTCGATCTTCTCCTCTAGCGGTTCCTTTTTTCTTCTTCTTCCTCTTTTTTTATCGGATATGTCTATGTCGATATACACCCTCTCCCCGATAACTTCGACATTAGGGGGGGCCGGGGTCGAGGGTCGTCGAGGGACCGAGGCCGAAGGTCGAGGGGTCGAGGGTCGTCGAGGGAACGATCGAGAGGCCGAAGGGCGAGGGGTCGAGAGGTTGCCTAGCAGTCGGGGGTCTAGGGTTGTGGATCGCCGAGCAGTCGGGGGTCAAAGTATTGAAGAATTCCATGACTTCATCATTTGCCAGAAGTAACCGGGGCATTTTGGTACAAAGTTATGCAAAGATATTTTGGAACGGAGTTCCTGATAGAATATTCCGTCTTTTGTTACGAATTATCCTATCGGGGACTCCGTTCCAAAATAACTTTGGAGAGCTTCGTACCATCATGCTACTGTTACTTTCGCCTAATGATGAAGTATTGGTTTGTTGAATCCTTTGACACTCGACAAAATGTGACATGAGGGGGTCTAGGGTTGTGGATCGCCGAGCAGTCGGGGGTCGAGGGGTCGAGAGAGGTTGCCTAGCTAGTGTCAAAGTATTGAAGAATTCCATGACTTCATCATTTGCCAGAAGTAACCGGGGCATTTTGGTACGAAGTTATGCAAAGATGTTTTGGAACGGAGTTCCTGATAGGATAATCCGTCTTTTGTTACGGATTATCTTATCTGGGACTTCGTTCCAAAACAACTTTGGAGAGCTTCGTACCATCATGCTACTGTTACTTTCGCCTAATGATGAAGTATTGGTTTTGTTGAATCCTTTGACACTATAGCTAGACAAAATGTGACATGAGGGGGTCTAGGGTTTGTGGATCGCCGAGCAGTCGGGGGTCGAGGGGTCGAGAGAGGTTGCCTAGCTAGTGTCAAAGTATTGAAAAATTCCATGACTTCATCATTTGCCAGAAGTAACCGGGGCATGTTGGTAGGAAGTTATGCAAAGATGTTTTGGAACGGAGTTCCTGATAGGTTAATCCGTCTTTTGTTACGGATTATCTTATCTGGGACTCCGTTCCAAAACAACTTTGGAGAGCTTCGTACCATCATTCTACTGTTACTTTCGCCTAATGATGAAGTATTGGTTTTGTTGAATCCTTTGACACTAGCTAGACAAAATGTGACATGAGGGGGTCTAGGGTTTGTGGATCGCCGAGCAGTCGAGGGTTGAAGCTAGTTCTACGTTTGCCATTAATATATCCATCTATCATGTTTGAATAATAATTGGCATGTTGTAAATATTTGTAGAAACAATGGACGACAACACCCGAGACCTAGCACAAGAAGCGATGTTGATGGACATAATCGCAGACGGACAAAATGCCATCAGGTCGTTTCTCAACGACACCGATGAGCAGGTCGAACAAGAGCTGCGGCTGGAAGATCTAGGCTATGATATTGATGAATTCGGTGACCCAATGCACATGGAAGAAGTAGACCGTGAGGACGGCTCCGGTGACCCAATGCCGGTGCAAGAAGGAGACCGTGATGCTGGCTCCGGTGACCGAACCGAGTCCGGCCCGGAGGTATATATGTTAGTTAAGCATGTGCTGACTAGTTAATTGATTCATTCATTAACTCTCGTCTTTGTTCCTTTTCTAGCCCTCCGGATCGAGCAAATCTTCGGTAAAGAGACGAGGAGCGAAGAAAAAGTTGAGGCCGGATGAAAAGTTTGAGATCTCAGAAATCTCGCGCTCCGGCGAGCCGATTGCACCCATCCGCACAAAGAACGCATTTGTTAATCAGTGCGGGGTTCTGGTTAGGGACAAGATCCCGATCAGCATCCATCAATGGTTAAAGCCGGCTGCAAAAGACGCTCAGGTGACTTATGTCACTGATATGCAGAAAGAAGATCTTTGGACTGAGCTGAAGTCAAACTTTGTCCTACCGCGAGAGGTTGATCCGGCGAAGCCAGTTATAGAGGACTTAATCAAGTCTTATGCACTTTCGAAGATGGCAGACCAATTCAGGGCATGGAAGAAAAAACTGAATACGTTTGTCAGAGAGAAAACGACTCCAGAATTCGTGGGCATATATGAGAAGATCAAAGATGACTGGCCCGCATTTGTGGCCCATAAGAAGTCGGAAAAGAGTCAGAAGATGTCGGAGACAAACCGGATAAATGTTGCAAAGAAGATGCATCACCATCGCACGGGGTCGGGCGGCTACCTCGTAGCCCGGCCTAAGTGGGCCAGGGCTGGGAATGATCTGCTTCAGAAAGGGATCGAACCAGAGACAATGCACTGGCCAGAACGTTGCCGGACTTGGTTCTTCGGGGCTGGCGGATCCTTGGACCCTGTAACAGGGTGGTGCATTTGGACGGACAAGCAATTGGAAACACCACTCAGGAAGATGCGGCAGTATATCAAAGCAGCGCATGCAGGGACGTTCATCCCCGACAGAGAGAACGACGAGCTGACAATGGCCCTCGGGAATCCTGAGCACCCTGGACGGACACGAGGCACGCCAGGCTCCCTTCCGTGGCGTGCTGGGTTTCCGGACGCAGGAGGCTACAAATGCCACGACAGGAGGAAGAAAATGGAGATGACCGAAATCCAGGCGCTGCAGGCCAGAATACAAGCGATAGAGGAACGGGAAGCAGATCGGGAAAGAATTGCCGAAGCTTCCCCCGAAGCTACCCCGCCATCTCAGCGGAGAAGCAGCGTGGCTTCCACCGAGCTGCTTCAGCCAGAGCTTGCCTTGACGGCTACTGCCAGGAATCCTGTGGATGCTATCACGCAGGCACAAAATTGCCACCTTATGGCACAGTGGATGAATCTGAAGGTCAAGGCGGCTGCTGGCTCTGTTTATCCTTCTGGACCAGACGACACTTTTCACTGCCGGCCGATTCCAGAAGGATATGCTAGGGTGATGGTCGACGAAATAACGGAGGGATTTGAGGAGCTCCAGCTTGACCACCCTACCGGTGAAGGGGAGACTCGGCTGGGTTCTTCACTGAAGACTCCATGCCTATGGCGGAAGGACCTAATCAACATTCTGAACTGGACGCCTCCGCCTCCTCCTCCGACGACGACGAGTCAGGGCACTCCGCCTCCTCCACCGCCTCCTCCTCCGGCGAGTGACCATCAGGGCACTCCGGCTCCTTCTCCGGCGAGTGACCATCAGGGCACTCCGGCTCCTTCTCCGGCGCGTGGCGGCACACCGCCTCCTTCGCCGCCGGCGCGTGGCAGCACTCCGCCTCCTTCGCCGCCGGCGCGCCCGAGCAGACAGCCAGCTCCTCCTTCGCCTAATCAGCAAGGGCGGAAGAGACCTGCCGCCGCTCCGGCTGCTCCTGCTCCGGCGCCTAAGCAAGTAAAAAAGACAGCCGCTTCGTCTGGTCCGGCGACGTCTACCAGTACAGCCAGAGGCGGGAGGCGATGTAGATTCGGTCCTTCTCTCACGCCTCTAGAGAAGTTACCGTACGAGAGGTCCGACGAGGAAAACACGAAGATCGCTGAAGGCGAAGTGAACGACTTTTTTGAAGGGTTGAAAGCACAGAGACATCCACCTCCGGAGGAGAAGATAGATGCGGTGAAAGCAAAGCGCACTCTTGCTGCCCCGAAGCAACCAGCGAAAAGTAAGCCGAAGGGCAACTATGACCGCATTATTCAAAAGACATTTCAAGATGCCAAGCGGTCCGGAAGTACAAAAAGTGATCAGAGGTTAGCAGAAGGGCGAGCTGGGAAACAAATTGCCCAGCTCGGCGAACAAGCGAACCAATCGTGCCCCCCGCTCAAGGTGTCTAGCGACATGGTCGCTAATGATCCGAGGATGGTGCCCGGTTATACCAATCTTGCAGATTACGCGTCCGACGATGTACACTATGATTTCATGGACGTGCAGATAGAAAGATACGAGTACAAAAAGCCTCTCGTCAAAAATGAAAGATCTCTATCAACGAATATGCGAAGATTGCATGATTGGTACATGAAAATCTGCAGAGAGTCTGGGGGGAGGAATAACTTGTATTTGAGAGTTAAACCGGAGCATGACCTCGTTGGAATTGAGCTGTTGCCTGTTCCATTTGAGGAGTTCTATCAATTTTTCAATCAATTGGCCCTCGATAAAACAACGATCACCTGCTAATGTCTGTAAGTAGTACTACTTCTGTCATTAAGTCTCTCTATATAGCTGATCTTCATTGCATGTATTTATAATTATCCTCACTATATTATGCAGATTGAAGATCGTCGAATTGAAGAAAAGACAAGTAGGTGATATTGGGTTTATTAACACATACCTCATAGATGCAACCGAGGTTAAATTGCGTCCCGGCGATACCGAGACCAACTTGCTACGATCGTTGGTGGTAAATGAAAACAAAGATATAATACTCTTTCCTTACAACTTCAAGTGAGTGTTAATGTCTTGTGCATATTTGGTTTCCCTTATATATCAGTCAAGTTTATAGTGATGTAATTGATGATCTCATGCATTCGTGCGCAGCTTCCACTATATTCTCTTAGAGATTAAGCTTGAGAAGGGAATAGTAACTGTCTTCGACTCTAAACGTAAAGATCCCGAGGAGTATGTGGACATGACTCAAATGCTAGCCAGGTAAGTTAAATCGATCAATATTATCCACCATGCATATATATCAGCAACTTCATTTCTGATATCAACTAATTGTTTCCTTTGTCTGGCAGGGCTTGGAAAAAATTCATCAAAAAAGCTCCGGGACTGCCGAAGAAAATACAATTTAGATACCCGAAAGTAAGTACTATATAGTAGCATGTTCCGCGCGCGCATCTCCTATATCTTGATTCAAGCGCTAGTTTCATCAATACCAATTTGGCATTCTTGCTTATCAGTTTGATTGAGCTCTATTTCTTGTAAAGTGGTTGTGGCAGGAACCCGGGAATGATTATTGTGGATACTACATTTGCGAGTCCATCCGCCACACGACCTGTGAGCGGGGCTACACTGATGAACAATTTGAAGTGCGTAAGCAATCAATAATATTCACAAATTTATAGCATCATTTCATGTATTGACCCCCTACTTCAAATTAGATGTTTCGGATGCGGGATGAACTCCTAACACCAGATCGTCTGCGAGCAATTCAAGAGGAATTGGCGGCATTCTTCCTTGAACACATGATCGCTGAAGACGGAGAATACTATGTGGACCCTGCATCCATGTGTTAGGAGATTATTATTGTAAGAGATAATTATTGTATATATGTGCCGGTAGTGTCGGATAGATATACGAGAACTTGTTGTTCGACCAATCTCTCGGAGAAGGAGAGGTGGTCGATATTACTTCTCTCTGTATGCACATATATATATGTTGATTATATATACGAGATCTTCTGTTCCTTCGTTTGCTTAGTAGCTAGCAGCTAGCTAGCTAGCTAGCGTGACTCTAGTCCTCTCCATATACGTATGTGTAGTATGTAGCGTCGACCAAGCACGAACATAAGAGAGAACACTTCTCTCTATTAATTAGCTAGCTAACACAATATATGAAACACCTAAATTAACCCCCAAAACCTAAAACCCCCCCTCCCCTTTCAAAAAAAAAACAAAAACCACAGCCACAGAAATGCTGACACGTGGATGCCTTTTGGTCCCGGTTGGTACCACCAACCGGGACTAAAGCCCCTCCTGCCTGGACTCGGTGCACAGGCCACGTGGACACCCTTTTGCCCCGGTTCTGGATTGAACCGGGACTAAAGGGTCAGAGCATTAGTACCGACCCTCTTGCCCCGGTTCCAGAACCGGGGCTAAAAGGCCAAATGAACCGGGGCTAAATACCCTTTATCTACTAGTGAACAAAGAGTCACTCCAAAGTCACTAATAGAGGAGAACAAACGAAGAGATTATTGTAGGGTACGAAACCACCTCAAAGTTATTCTTTCTGATTGATCTATTCAAGAGTCCGTAGTAACATAAAATGAAGCTATTCTTTTCGTTCGATCTATCCTAGAGTTTGTACTAGAATAACACCTTAAGACACACATCAACCAAAACCCTAATGTCACCTAGATACTCCATTGTCACCTCAAGTATCCGTGGGCATGATTATACGATATGCATCACACAACCTCAGATTCATCTATTCAACCAACACAAAGAACTTCAAAGAGTGCCCCAAAGTTTCTACTAGAGAGTCAAGACGAAAACATGTGCCAACCGCTATGCATAACTTCCCAAGGTCACTGAACCCACAAGTTGATCACAAAACATACATCAAGTAGATCACGTGAATATACCATTTTCACCACAGATAAGCACATGCAAGACATACATCAAGTGTTCTCAAATCCTTAAAGACTCAACCCGATAAGATAACTTCAAAGGGAAAACTCAATCCATTACAAGAAGGTAGAGGGGGAGAAACATCATAAGATCCAACTATAATAGCAAAGCTCGTAATACATCAAGATCGTGCCATATCAAGAACACGAGAGAGAGAGAGAGAGAGAGAGAGAGAGAGAGAGAGAGAGAGAGATCAAACACATAGCTACCGGTACATACCCTCAGCCTTGAGGGTGAACTACTCCCTCTTCGCCATGGAGAGCGCCGGGATGATGAAGATTGCCACCAGTGATGGATCCCCCCTCCGAGAGGGTGCTGGAGCAGGGCCTCGATTGATTTTTGGTGGCTACAAAGGCTTGCGGCGGCGGAACTCCCGATCTAGGTTTCTTTTGGGGGGTTTTTTTGTATTTATAGCAATTTTTGGCGTCGGTCTCACGTCAGGGGGGTCTCTGAGTCGTCCACAAGGCAGGGGGCGCACCCATGGGGTCAGGGCTCGCCCTCCACCCTCGTGGACGGCTCGGGACTCTTCTGGCCCAACTCTTTTACTCCGGGGGCTTCTTTTGGTCCATAAAAAGTCATCAAAAATTGGCACGTCAATTGGACTCCGTTTGGTATTCCTTTTCTGTGAAACTCAAAAACAAGGAAAAAACAAAAACTGGCACTGGGCTCTAGGTTAATAGGTTAGTCCCAAAAATCATATAAAATAGTATATAAATGCATATAAACCATCCAAGATGGATAATATAATCGCATGGAACAACTAAAAATTTAGATACGTTGGAGACGTATCAAGAATCCCCAAGCTTAATTCCTGCTCGTCCTCGAGTAGGTAAATGATAAAAATAGAATTTGTGATGTGGAATGCTACCTAACATATTTATCAATGCAATTTTCTTTATTGTGGCATGAATGTTATATCTGAAAGATTCAAGACAAAAGTTTAATATTGACATAAAAATAATAATACTTCAAGCATACTAACAAAACAATTTTGTCTTCTCAAAATAACATAGCCAAAGAAAGCTCATCCCTACAAAATCATATAGTTTGGCTATGCTCCATCTTCGTCACACAAAATATTCAAATCATGCACAACCCCGGTTTCAGCTAAGCAATTGTTTCATTCTTTACTATTCTCAAACTTTTTCAACTTTCACGCAATACATGAGCATGAGCCATGGACATAGCACTATAGGTGGAATAGAGTGGTGGTTGTGGAGAAGACAAAAAGGAGGAAGATGGTCTCACATCAAGTAGGCGTATTAATGGGCTATGGAGATGCCCATCAATAGATATCAATGTGAGTGAGTAGGGATTTCCATGCAACGGATGCACCAGAGCTATAAATGTATGAAAGCTCAACAAAAGAAACTAAGTGGGTGTGCATCCAACTTGCTTGCTCACGAAGACCTAGGGAATTTGAGGAAGCCCATTGTTAGAATATACAATCCAAGTTCCATAATGAAAATTCCCACTAGTATATGAAAATGACAAAACAAGAGACTCTCTATCATGAAGATCATGGTGCTACTTTGAAGCACAAGTGTGGAAAAAAGGATAGTAGCATTGTCCCTTCTCTCTTTTTCTCCCTTTTTTGATTGGCTTCTTTGGCCTTTCCTTTTTTTCCTCACACAGGACAATGCTCTAATAATGATGATCATGCAAGGCAATATGACAATGATGGAGCGTGTCATAATAAACAGAATGGTGGAGAGTTGCATGGCAAGAAGGTCCTGTGTGGCTACCGCCTCAAGCACCACACCGCAACCGCCTTTGGCGCCTTTGTACATCCCCTACCAACCAAATGGACAATTCTTCCATTTCCAATGCATGCAGTCGATGCTTCCAAGCATCCCAGGAAATCCTCTTGCTGCATTCTGGGCTAGGATCCGAGCAGTGTCTTCCGCATTGGGTGTTCTCAAGTATTGTGGCCCAAACACTGCCACCACTGCCCGAAAGAACTTATAGAAACACTCTATGCTGGTGGACTAGGCCATGCGCCCATAGTCGTCGAGTGAATCACCAGGAGCTCCATATGCAAGCATCCTCATCGCTGTCGTGCACTTCTGGATGGAGGTGAATCCAAGAGCGCCAGTGCAATCCATCTTGCACTTGAAGTAGTTGTCGAACTCCCGGATTGAATTCACAATCCTGAGGAAGAGCTTTCGGCTCATCCGATAACGGCGCCGAAATGTTTTCTCGCCATGAAGTGGAACATCGGCGAAGTAGTCGGAGTAGAGCATGTAGTAGCCTTCAAGACGAAGCCGGTTCTTTGCTTTCAACCACCCCGGATGCTCTTCTTCCTAGACGTCGGCCGCGGCTTCCTCCTTCAGCAGCGCGGCGAGCTCTTCCTCGTCATCTGAGTCCATCGCCGAGACAGGCAAAATGCCGAACACCTTGCGCTCGGTGGGCGCGTGCCCGCCACTAAACCGCGCCTCCGCGGCCGGAAACGGCGACCGGAAACGCCCAGCAGCTGTGGGAGGGGTTGCCGCGGCGGAGCGCTGCTATTTTCCGGCGGGGGATGGCTATCTAGCGGAGTAGGGCGGCGGCCGTCGCCGGGATATAGCTAGTGGTGGCCGAGGGCGCGGGCGCGGGGGGGGGGGTGCGAGGCGAGTCGGGGGAGAAAACCTTGACTTTTCCCCTATCGGTGTGGGCCAGGCGTGCTTTTCCCTAGCTCCGGAGCCCCCAACTGCTCCCCAGCGCGCCGGGTTCGGCCTGGGACCGCCGGGCAAAAAGGTACGAACCGGCGATTTTCAGTGTCCTGGGGGCGCGACTGGGCCGTTTTTTAGGCGCCGACGCCGAAAAAGTGGCCTGGGGGGGCCTGTTGGGGGCGCGGCTGGAGATGCTCTTACAACTCAAATATTACAACTCGAAGCTAGAACAAAATATGACTCTATGTGAATGCCTTCGACGGTGTACCGGGATGTGCAATGATCTAGCGTAGCAATGACATCAAAAAACGGACAAGCCATGGAAACATCATGCTAGCTATCTTACGATCATGCAAGGCAATATGACAATGATGGTGCGTGTCATGATAAACGGAACGATGGAGTTACATGGCAATATATCTCGGAATTGCTATGGAAATGCCATAATAGGTAGGTATGGTGGAAGTTTTAAGGAAGGTATATGGTGGGTGTATGGTACCGGAGAAAGTTGCGCGGGACAAGAGAAGCTAGCAATGGTGGAGGGTGAGAGTGTGTATAATCCATGTAATCAACATTAGTCATAAAGAACTCACATACTTATTGTAAAAATCTAAAAGTCATCAAAACCAAGCACTACAGTCATGCTCCTAGGGGAACGGTTGGTAGGAGTTAACCATCGCGTGATCCCGACCTCCACACAAAGGAAGACAAGCAAAGAAACACCTCATCCTTCAAATTTGTTGTACAACGATTACCATACGTGCATGCTACGGGACTTGCAAACCTCAACACAAGTATTCTTCAAACTCACAATTACTCTACTAGCATGGCTCTAATATCACCATCCTCATATCTCAAAACAATCATCAAGCATCAAACTTCTCATAGTATTCTACGCACTTTATATGAAAGTTTTTATTATACCCATCTTGGATGCCCATCATATTAGGACTAGTTTTATAGCCAAAGCAAATTAACATGCTGTTCTAAAAGACTATCAAAATAATATAAGTGAAGCATGAGAGTTAATCTATTTCTTCAAAATAAAACCACCGCCGTGCTCTAAAAAGATATAAGTGAAGCACTATAGCAAACGACAAACTACACCAGAAGATATAAGTGAAGATCAACGAGCAGTTGAATAATTATGTAACTATGTGAAAACTCTCTAACATGTAAGAGTTTCAGATCTTGGGATATTATTCAAACAGCAAACAAAACAAAATGATGCTCCAAGCAAAACACATATCATGTTGTGAATAAAAATATAGCCTTAAGTAAAGTTACCGATAGACGAAGACGAAAGAGGGGATGCCTTCCCGGGGCATCCCCAAGCTTAGGCTTTTGGTTGTCCTTGAATTTTACCTTGGGGTGCCTTGGGCATCCCCAAGCTTAGGCTCTTGCCACTCCTTATTCCATAGTCCATCAAATCTTTACACAAAACTTGAAAACTTCACAACACAAAACTTAACGGAACTTCGTGAGATGCGTTAGTAAAACAAATCCAATCCTTGCTTGTTGGTACTTTTGTGAACTCATTCTTGTTTCATATTGATTAATATCTATTGTATTCCAACTTTTCCATGGTTCATAGCCCATGATACTACCCATAGATGCATCAAAATGAGCAAACAACACAAGAAAACAGAATCTGTCTTAAACAGGGTACTCTGTAAAGATGCGACTTGATGTAAAACCTCCACATTTCTAAAAATTCTGAAAAATAGGAAATCGCGAGACATTTGTAGGTCAGAGTTCTCTAAACAATTCAAGAATTTATCACGTTCCAGTAATCAGAAAGAATTCAAACACTGGGCGCAAAAGTTTCTGTTTTTCAGCAAAACCAATCTACTATCTTCCAAATCATCCCAAAGGTCTTACTTGGCACAAACACTAATTTAAAACATGAAAACTCATCTAACAAGAGGCTAGATGATATATTTATTGAAAAATAGGAAAGAAAAATATTGGGTTGTCTCCCAACAAGCGCTCTTCTTTTAAGCATTTTAGCTAGGCATTGAGATTTCAATGATACTCACATGAAAGTAAAGAATTGAAACACAAAGGGAGCATCATGAATTGCATGACAAGCACATTTAAGTCTAACCCACTTTCTATGCGTAGGGATTTTTTGAGCAAACAAATTATGGGAACACTAATCAACTAGCATAGAAGGCAAAACAAGCACGACTTCAAGATTTTCAACATAAAGAGAGGAAACTTGATATTATTGCAATTCCTGCAAGCATATGTTCCTCCCTCATAATAATTTTCAGTAGCATCATGAATGAATTCAACAATATAACCATCACAGAAAGCATAATTTTCATGATCTCCAAGCATATAAATTTTACTACTCCCATCATAAGCAAAATTCTAATCATTCATAGTAGTGGGAGGAGCAAATTCAACAAAATAACTGTCATGAGATAATTGATTGACATAATCAAATTGAACATTGAAATCATGATGACAAGTTTCATGGAGATCATTATTCTTTATAGCATAAATGTCATCATCATAATCATCATAGATAGGAGGCTTGCTACCATTATAAAAAATTTGTACACCAAAACTTGGGGGACTAAAAATATCATCTTCATCAAACATAGCATCCCCAAGCTTGTGGCTTTGCATATCATTAGCATCATCGATATTCAAAGAATTCATACTAACAACGTTGCACTCATGCTCATCATTCAAATATTTTGTGCCAAACATTTTATTGCATTCTTCTTCTAGCACTTTGGCACAATTTTCCTTTCTATCATCTTCACGAAAAATATTAAAAAGATGATGCATATGAGGCAACCTCAATTCCATTTTTTGTAGTTTTCTTTTATAAACTAAACTAGTGATAAAACAAGAAACTAAAAGATTCGATTGCAAGATCTAAAGATATACCTTCAAGCAGTAACCTCCCCGACAACGGCGCGAGAAAAGAGCTTCGTTGACGGGATGTGAGTGGCCCTTACCTAGCCTCCCGGGCAATGGCGCAAGAAAAGAGCTTGATGTCTACTACGCAACCTTCTTCTTGTAGACGTTGTTGGGCCTCCAAGTGCAGAGGTTTGTAGGACAGTAGCAAATTTCCCTCAAGTGGATGACCTAAGGTTTATCAATCCGTGGGAGCGTAGGATGAAGATGGTCTCTCTCAAACAACCCCGCAACCAAGTAACAAGGAGTCTCTTGTGTCCCCTACACACCCAATACAATGGCAAGTTATATAGGTGCACTAGTTCGGTGAAGAGATGGTGATACAAGTGCAATATGGATGGTAGATATAAGTTTTTGTAATCTGAAAATATAAAAACCACAAGGTAACTAATGATAAAAGTGAGCACAAACGGTATTGCAATGCTTCAAAACAAGGCCTAGGGTTCATACTTTCACTAGTGGAAGTTCTCTCAACAATAATAACATAACTGGATCATATAACTATCCCTCAACATGAAACAAAGAGTCACTCCAAAGTCACTAATAGCGGAGAACAAACGAAGAGATTATTGTAGGGTACGAAACCACCTCAAAGTTATTCTTTCTGATCGATCTATTCAAGAGTCCGTAGTTCAATAACACGAAGCAATTCTTTCCGTTCGATCTATCCTAGAGTTTGTACTAGAATAACACCTTAAGACACACATCAACCAAAACCCTAATGTCGCCTAGATACTCCATTGTCACCTCAAGTATCCGTGGGCATGATTATACAATATGCGTCACACAATCTCAGATTCATCTATTCAACCAACACAAAGAACTTCAAAGAGTGCCCCAAAGTTTCTACCAGAGAGTCAAGACGAAAATGTGTGCCAACCCCTATGCATAAGTTCACAAGGTCACTGAACCCGCAAGTTGATCACTAAAACATACATCAAGTAGATCACCTGAATATCCCATTGCCACCACACATAAGCACATGCAAGACATACATCAAGTGTTCTCAAATCCTTAAAGACTCAATTCGATAATATAACTTCAAAGGGAAAACTCAATCCATTACAAGAAGGTAGAGGGGGAGAAACATCATAAGATCCAACTATAATAGCAAAGCTCGTGATACATCAAGATCGTGCCATATCAAGAACACGAGAGAGAGAGAGAGAGAGAGAGAGAGAGAGAGATCAAACACATAGCTACTGGTACATACCCTCAGCCCCGAGGGTGAGGTACTCCCTCTTCCTCATGGAGAGCTCCGGGATGATGAAGATGGCCACCGGTGATGGATCCCCCCTCGACAGGGTGCCGGAACATGGCCCTGATTTGTTTTTGGTGGCTACAGAGGCTTGCAGCGGCGGAACTCCCGATCTGGGTTTCTTTTTGGAGGTTTCTGTATTTATAGGAATTTTTGGCATTGGTCTCACGTCAAGGGGGTCTCTGAGTTGTCCACGAGGCAGGGGCGCGCCCAGGGGGGTAGGGCTCGCCCTCCACCCTCGTGGACGGCTCGAGACTCTTCTGGCCCAACTCATTTACTCCGGGGGCTTCTTTTGGTCCATAAAAAGTCATCAAAAATTGGCACATCAATTAGACTCTGTTTGGTATTCCTTTTCTGTAAAACTCAAAAACTAGGAAAAACAGAAACTGGCACTGGGCTTTAGGTTAATAGGTTGGTCCCAAAAATCGTATAAAATAGCATATAAGACATCCACGATGGATAATATAATAGCATGGAACAATAAAAATGATAGATACGTTGGAGACGTATACCTGCCTCCCTCCATCTCTTCTCACCGATCTGTTCTTGTATAATATAGTTTTTCACTGTTTTTAGTAAGTGTTTAATAGAACTAGTTTATTTATAGTAAGTGGTTAATAGAACTAGTTTATTTAGTAAGTACTTAACAGAACTAGTTTATTTAGTAAGGGTTTAATAGAATTAATTTACAGAGATAGACCTATATTGGCAAATTTAGTTATGTTAGGATTATATAAAAGATATTTTGAAATGTTTTTGTTCATATTTTCAACCATTGAAATGCAATGAGCATCAAGTTTGAATGCTAATATGATGTAGATATAAACTGTTATATCTAGTGTTGCTCAAATAGGATATGTGCTTGCCCAAGTGGCCATGTTTGCAGGGAACACCTCTGAGTAGCCTATGTTTTGCTGGAGTGTTGATTAATTTTTGCTCCGGCAAATTTCAGGCACTCGATATGTCCTTTTTTAGCAAAGGTCATGCCAGATTTTTTTCGTGAATTTTGGCATGACTTGTGCTAGAATGTGTAGGAAATATCGAGTGGCCAGGATAGTCAACCCATGATGAATAATAATGATATAATTTAGTTTTTATTACATATATTTAGTTTTTGAAGTTTAATTTTTGAATTATGAACATAGGAAATGACGCCTGACGACGATAGGCTCCCGGAGTGCGACTGGTGCGGCGATGACCAGGGTCTGTGCGATATGCCTCACCTGGTAGAAGGTCGACACTTCAGTATTAAGTTCAAGGAGACCTTCGATGTTGAAACGATACGGAACGATGACAAGTGTTTTTTCGTAATTAAGCACGACTTCTGCATCTTCAACGTGTAATTTCTGTCTTTAACAATTGACTAGCTTATCCCATGCCATGCAAGACAAGGTTTTTGAAGAGGATGGATTTTGAAGATCATGAAAACATGGAGACAAAGATAGTTCTTCTAAGGACCCATCATGGTTATAATTTAGCTGTAAATTTATACAATTCTCAGAGCGTATCCCATTTTGGTTGCCCAAATTGGGAAGCACTTTGCAAGACGTATGATTTCCATGAGGGTATGCTTGTCACCTTGGATCTTGGTGGTCCTGACATCGACGAAGATAATATGTATATTTCGGTCCTTGTTGATACACTTTCAATTCTACCACTATGTGAGCTTATCAAACATATTTATTAAGTAGTTTATATTGTTTATTTCAAAATAGTTGACAACTTATTTTCATTCTTCAAAAAATGTACGAAAGATGGTAGACAAAACCTACTACACTGATGGCGCGGAATTAACTTATCGGGAGAAAGATCATCTTATCACATTTATTAATGATCATGAGAATTACAATATCTATTATCAAACTCGTACACATTATGGTCAATACGTGCCACTAGTGCACGTGTTGAACTACGGTAACATCCATGGAGATGTCATGGTAAGAATTTTTTTACTATTACGACATCCGTGCATCTTTTGCATAAATTCTCCTAAAACTAAAGTACATTGCTAACTACAAAATTATTACTAAGTTTTTCAACAGAAAATCCCGAAGGATTGTGTGCCTCATCTGATGTTTCCGAAAGGTCGCCTTGATGTTATGAGCTTCTGGCCAGGTCATCCTACGCATTACTGTTGTTCATACCTGATTTCTAAAACAGATGAAGACATGACAATCAAAGATTGGAAAAAATGTATGGTCAATCGTAGGGAGGTACTTGGAAGCAACATTGGGCGAAGCGTAAGAATTGGAGACATGATAATCTCCATTCTCCATAATGGAGAGTCAGGCCTATCTTGTTTTATGCTATTTTAGCTAAGAGAGGGCAGTAGGTCATATGAGAGAGGAGTAGGTTCTAGGTACAATGTGTTATTATGTGCTACAATGTGTTAGAGTTGATGATGATGAGGAGGAGGAGTTGTGATTATGACTAGTAACCAACTTGTTATATGATGTCTCATTGACGAAAATGATGATCATGAGGAGTTGTTATATGACAATGATGTATTATGATGATAAGTTGTTAATGATATGATGATGATGATGATGCTGAGTTATTATATCATTGGGTGAAAGAACCACAGATTAGTTTCAAGTGGATGGATCCTAAGTGACCAAGTCATGGATTATCATGATAATCCATGACTTGGTCACTTAGGATCCATCCACTTGAAACTAATCCACGGTTCTTTCACCCAGTGATGTAATAACTCATTATGATGTAAAAACAATCTATAAATTGCTACTGCATCAAAACTTGTATAATGGTGTATGAATATGACATAAAATGAAAAAGAAACAGAATACGCAATAATAGTACTAGCACTTTCTGCAAAATGCGCTGCTAGTATTTACTAGTAGCGCTTTCTGCAATAATGGTAGTAGCGATTTCTGCAACAGCATTTGAGTAACATATATAGTGGTTACAATATTTGACAAAAGGAGGATCTTCGTAACACAGTTTTGACAACCATATGGTCCATATCGACATAATTTAACATAGTAACAACTATCACATTTTAAGAGGCTAAGGGCCAACAACCATATGGTCCATATCTACATACTTAACATATATAGTAACAACTCACACATTTTAAGAGGCTGAGGGCCAACAACCACAACTATCCACTAGAAACAGATTGATCACGGTGACTTGGCATCTCGTCAATGAAAAGGAAGAGCCCTCATGTGCCTTGGTAGCTCATGAGTAGAACAGTGTCTCCAATTTTCCAATATGGATGCATTGCCACTAGAAGCGAGAACTTGTTAATTTGAATTGTTCCATTTCCGCGGGAAGTGCACTACCTTGCAATCACTTTGGAGTTATTAGCAGGCACAAGTGTAATTCGACCTCGCCGGGAAATCGATCCAGGAACTGCTATAGGGGCAATTTCTGTTGACATGTAGAATAAAAAACAATTGTAACATATCGTTGAAGATATATATAGTTTATGAGCATCAACAATAAAATAAGACTTTTTACCAGCGTTTTATGCGCACAATTGGTCTTGTTCAGTGTGTGCACCATAGGTCTAATTAATCCCATCCAAAAACCAGCGTTTATATGATGTGCTATCTCTGTCAGATAATCAACAAAGTTTATGACATGCCGTAGGTCCTTCCAGTGAAATTTGGTACACTTAGTAACATACAGATCGTTCACTATGCATCCAACATATCCTGCTCAAAAGGTGGAAATGTATTATTTATACAGAACATGGCAGAAGAATATATAGTGCGCATAAATTGGTAAATATAATTTGTTACTGCCTAGGAATGGAGTCAGATTATGATATCACAATTGGTTGCTTAAATAATGATCAATTGGTTGCTTAAATAGTAATATGGCAGCAAGGAGAAAGTTGAAAGGACACTAACCTCGATCAGACTTTGATCGGCTGATGACGTTGGGGAAGTAAACATCCATGTTAATTAGACCAGGATGTGGTGCACGCACTAGAATTTTATTGTCAGCTTTCAGTTCATAACACTTAGACATTTTTCTCCAAAGGTCCGCATTAAAATATGAGTGACCATCTTTATCAAGTTTTACGCTAACCATCATTGTAAATCCATGCTGCGGTGTCAATATGACATCCTGTGACTCATCAGCAAAGTAAAGCCCAAGATTTCCTTCTACTCCTGTTCTTGCGAAGCAAGGGATGTACTGCTTGAAATGAAAATTAAGATCGCAAATTAGATATATTGAAATAATAGAGCAAGATGCAAATATGGGAGTAACTGATAGAACAGATCCATCTATTTTACCTATATATATATATATATATATATATATATATATATATAAAGAGAGAGAGAGAGAGAGAGAGAGAGAGAGAGAGAGAGAGAGGGAGATGAAAGCAAAGTACAAAAATATAAAATTAGAAATAGATAATGTAACAAAGATTTGATGCAAATATATAGATAATGTAGCAACATACGGTATATGTTCACAAATTCAGGCCATGCCGACCGTGGTAGGTTGAGATTGAACATACCGAGCGCTCCTTGAAGTCATCCGGAATGGCGAGATAGAACTTCGTTTCCGACTGGCCACGACCACAGTTGCCCGATTTGTGCTCGCACTTTGGACACACGAATGAACACCCACGAATTAGCTAGAACAAAAATGATTCCATGGCGATTTTTGCCGGTTGATTAACAGCGACGGACGGACTACGATAAGAAATGAGTGAATATTTTTCTAATTAAGTTGATTACCTTCTCCATGAGAAAAATCCCCGGCACAATCCCACAGAAAACCCCAGTCAACCAGAGTCTAGAATGTCGGTGCAGATAGCCAGCAGAAAGTGGTGGAGGCGAAATCCGGTGTTGTTTGGAGCGCGACCTACGCCCGCCGCCAACAGCCGTCGAGCTTAGGGTGCAGAGTTGCAGAGGAGTCCTCGGCGAGTGAGTGGGGACGAAGTGGGCGAGGGTTTTCTTTTGCTTTTGCATGTGTGAGTGAACACACATGGTTCGGAGAGGCGACGAAGATGAATCGTGTGCGATAGTAAATCACTGAAAAACATATCGCCTCAAATGCAACGTGTTCAAATTTGACATTTTTCTGAACTCATCATTTACCATATTTTGGGGATTGCTAGCAAAAATGCCCGTGCGTTGCAACGGGAGAAAAATACTCGCATGTGCCTATCCCAATAAGATATTAGCACCACCAAGTAAATCAATCTGGAAAACATAATAAAGTTTCTAGATGTGCTTACCGAATCATTTAACACAATTGCACATCAGGTCATTTCCCTATTGTTTCATATCGGAGCAAACATTTCCTAATTCATCAAAATGCTCAGGTGTAAAAACTAAAATATTTGTTGTGCTTTGAAAGCTGGTGACTTGCTTACTCCCCTATGTTTCAATTTCTTGGCACATTAGCCTATTGAAATGATAAAGCACATGTTGACTTTGCTTCAGTTAATTACATGTACCCATGCGATTCTAGGAACAAAAAGCGAGGAATGCACCCAAGTGCGCCATGGCAAGCATGGGAGCTCATGTCCCCCATCTTGCCTCTCCATCGACCACCATGTGATTCTCGAATCCATTGACTCCAATTCCTAGTGAGAAAGATTAAGTTTTCAAGATCAAATGGGAAGGTAAAATACAAACAATTATTTAGGAGTGCTATAACTATACTCATAGTGAAGCTGGAGGATCTACTCTCGAGACGAAGCTTGCACTCAGATGACGTGCCATCATATATATCCAATACAAATAATATAACAACTCTATTCTAGATAAAACTACATCTGACATGGTCGAATTTGCTAAAAGTTATGAAAAAATGAAGAACTTGAGTGTTCATAGATGTCTGTTTCTGTAGAGCCATCATAAGTGGTAACATTTGGACATTGCACCAGATCACTGATCTTTTGCTTGACAAGGCCGGAGATTCATTTGGTTGCAGTTCCATCACAAAGCAAATATATCAAATACCTATCATCTCCAATCTTGCTCAGATTGTTTCCAAGACACTACCCAGGTGACTTTCTTCATGCAACTATTAATAAATTGCTTTCCATTCTGAAATTTTCAAATACTTCAACTTATTCATATCAATCATCAAGCATATGTTTTTGTTGTAAACAATATTTTGTCTTCTAATTAATTTTCTCATGCATCAAAAATAATAATCTTTTCTCAAAAACAATTACCAACTTCTATCGAGGCACACTGCCCCATACAGAAGGTGTAAGACAACTGAAAGAGAAAAGTATTAGAGGAACTCATGTCAGTAATAGATGATGCACTACATAATCCATCATATTAATTCGTCAAGGATTCGATTTTTATTCAGGTTTCGTGTAGAAAAAAAGGAATATTTGCAATATATCATGGAAACGATCACTCAGCACCAGCTTTGGGGAAATAGTAACATGAGCAAACAAATTGAACAATATCTTACATGATCACTCATGTACTTTCTGACCAAGGGCTGACCCATCCGACTCCTCGCTGCGCCGGCCGAATGGTGACTGTGCTCTAGATGCGATCAACTAAATCAAAAGTTAAACAAGATTACATTTTTGTATGTAGTTAAGATTGCCAAAATCAACAATGATATACTCATGATAGGATGTGGCTGCGACAGCCAATTGAGAGCGTTGGCAACCAGCCATTTACTGGATGCCAAAGGGGCACCGACAATGACGATGTTCGTACATGGAGCTTAGAAAGAACATTATGAGAAATTTATTGGTCGTGACCATTGTTAATTCTATTGGTTGTAAGTTGTAACCAATGTTAACTTTAAATAAAAAATATGGAGCTTTAGTTCATATGCATCTAGTCACAAAAATTTGAGAACACATGTTTCAGTTCGTAGTCTGGTCACACAAAAATGCAGAACTCATGCTTCAGTTCATATTCATTAGTCACAATAAATTTATCTCGGATTTTAATATGGTGGTATCCTATTTTTTCGAGGGGCATATGCTGGCTACGGAGGTTCCCATGTCCTCGGAAGCGACAATAGCCCCCCGTGAGCTTGTGTCCTCGCTGGCTGCAGCAGCGTCAAAGTGAATCCTATCCTGGGGCGGCAGCGGGGGAGAATTGGAGTAGGACTACACTGAAAACATTACTGAAGAATAGCAAGGCCAACACAAATCTAAAGGCTACTGTAGTGGGAAAAAATAATAATTAAGTAGTTCTCAAGAAATTAAGAATCAAAATATTTCACATAATTTTTTATATGAATCTTTTATCATCAAAGTTGTGCATATACTTCTAGCTGAACAATACTATTTATACCAAAATAATACTAATAAAAAAAGTGGATTCACCAACCAAGCAACCACTGATAAGCTGATATCTCCACAAATCTAATCCCATATAGATATTCACTTGACAGGAACAGACTCAGGAATCATACAAAAGCTTCTGCTCACAAAATCATCTTTTGGGGCAGATTTCACAAATCACGTGCCCAACAACAAGCTGAACCAAACAAATACCATCATAAAAATACTTCCAAGTTTGAACCCAGAGGAAGGGAACGGAGAGGGAGAAGGGGAATAAGGGACCAAGGAACTCACGTTGTAGTCCATACAATGGCCACTGACGGTGATGCAACCGCAGGAGCAACAGCCTCGTGGTTTGCCGACTAACTGCTCCAAGGCACGCCTATGACGATGGGCAATGATCAGCTGTACAGAGCGCCGGAGATTCCAACCGCAGTGCACCTCATCAAGATAGGATTTGTTCTGGCTTGTCTTGTACTTCAAGTAGATCATTGTACTCCTATATATATGCTCACGAGGCTCAAGCAATACATCAACTATTCCATCAAACCTCTCTCTCCCTTCTAACATGGTATATATCGCAAGTCGATCCTAAACCCTAACCGCCACCGCTTCCGCACCCGCGCGCCGCCCCTGGGGCGGTCGGCCTCCATGACCGCCGCCGGGGGCCGCGCCGCCCGTACCTAGGGTTCGTCCGCCGGCCGTGTTGGCCGGCTGCCTTAGAGAGTCTTTTTCCCGAGCCATTGCTCCGGGTTTTTTCGCTCTCTCGCCGGTGGTTTTGATCGGCGTTTTTCTTTTTGGTTTTCCGATCTAATCTTGATCGGTTTGCGTCGCCCGCCGCCGCCGTCGACCCCATGCGCCTCTACTCCGACCCCGGCGCGACACGCCGGCCTCTCCTCCGACCCGCGGCCACGTGCGCCGAGGCGGCCCGTCCGGGCCAGCCGCCATCCGCGCGTCCGTCCGCCCGTCGCCCTGCGCCGGTCGTCACAGCCAAGCTCCGACCGGAACACCTGCATCAGCCCGACCCGGCGGCCTCGCGTCATGCGACGGCCAATCATAGCTGTCGCTCGCGCGCCGACCCGCCCATCGATCCATGTCACCCGCCTCCGCCGCGTCTGCACGGCGGCCCGGCGGTCTACCACGCCGGCCTCGTCCTCGGCTGCATCAGGCTCGTCGTCTGCCTCAACTCGGGCGCCGTTGCTCCGTTTGTCGCTCGGGCCTCGCTGCCCGGGCGCCGGCGCTGCTTTGGCAGCCCGGGTGCCGGCGCTGACGTCCCGTTCCGTCCGCCGTCGCCGGCCTCATCCAGGACTCCGCCATCACTCCTCCATCGAGCGGCGTCCCCGACCTCGCGCGCGATCGGCTTGATCACCCGCTCACCGTCGCGATCCGCCTCATCTACGCCGCGCGATCGACTTGGCCCGTCGGTCACGCGCGCCTCCGCAGGTCCCGTGAAGATCGTCCCGAGTACTGCGCGCCTCTCCGCCGATCGAGCATCGGGCTGCCGGTGCGTCGCCCCGTCGGGCCGCAGCGCCGCTGCCCCCGTGGTTCTCCTCGCGGCTACATCGACTCATGCTTCGCCGCTGCGTCGCCCCTTCGGGCCGTAGTGCTGCGATACGCGGTCCCCGCCGCCGCCTCGAGGCCGTCCCCGCGGTTGCACCGACTCGCGAACCGCCGTTGCGTTGTCCCTTCGGGCCGCAGCGTCGCGGCCCGCGGTCCCCGCCGCCGCCCCGAGGTCTTCCCGCCGTCGCCCCGACCCGCCTGCCGCCGCTGCGTCGCCCCTTCGGGCCGTAGCGTCACGGCCCGCGGTCCACTCCGCCGTCACCGCGCGTCGACCTCCCGTGGTATACGCCGCGCCATCTCCCTTGGCGCGGGAACGCCACCGTCCGCGCCGGTCTTCTTCACACTGTCAGGGTTCTTCGCCTACTTCGAGCACCACCACCGCAAACCTAACCTAGCCGCCGCCGCCGTCAGGCCGCCGTCGTCGCTCTTCTTTGGCCGTCGCCGCCGCTACCTTCGTAGCCACCGCCGTCGCCCGTCCACCCCCTTCGTCTTCGTCCAAGCACCAGCCCGTCGCCAGCGTCGCCGTCATCTACCCCGACCACTTCGTCTACTCCGACCACCGTTGGTGACGTCGGCCCCGGGCCGATGGACGCCGCAACCGTCGTCGAGTTCTTCTCTGCTGGCCCCTCTGACTTCTCCGACATGGCGTACAGCTCGTGCAGGTCCCTCGTCTACGCATGCCCGGTGCTAGCAACACCGATGCGTGCTTTCATCCACGACGTGTCCCCGGGCCTGGCAAGCCTGGTCGGCGCTTCGTCAACTTCGTCTTCGTACGTCTACGCATGCCCGGTGCTGGCAACACCGGTGCGTGCCTTCGTCTACGATGTGTCCCCGGGCTTGGCAAACCCGCCGCGACGCGTCGTCAACACCATCTTCTTCCCGGCGCACCACTACTTCGACACCACAGCGCCCATGCTAACTCGGCGCCCCCTTGCGCCTGCAGCTCCACGGCGACTTCCTCGACACCAGCTACCCCGACTCGACATCGACCACGGCATTCTTCGCACGGCTACCTCGACCACGGCTCCACCACATGCGTTCTCGGCTACATCGACAAACGGCACAAAGGGCTACCGCCTCCTTGAGCAACCTCGTTGGTTTCCACTCCAGTCACGACTCCGCGATGCGTCGACCGTTTTGACTGTGGGGGGTGTACGTCGGCTTGCCTTCGGATTCTTCTCCAGTCTCATCGTGTACGTCGCTACCGTTGTGACTGCGGGGGGATGTTGAGTATAATGTTTATTAGGAAAGAAGAGATAGACTAGGATTTGTTCTGGCTTGTCTTGTACTCCAAGTAGATCATTGTACTCCTATATATATGCCCACGAGGCTCAAGCAATACATCAACTATTCCACCAAACCTCTCTCTCCCTTCTAACAGTGGACACGGCGAGCATCCACGCCATCACTTCCATCGCCAGCGCCGGAAGATAAAGTGCCGCTGCGCCGGCTCCTCCACCCCTCCTCTTCCCTACGCGGCAACAAACGAGGCGATGCCACCGCCCGGAGCTCCTGCCTCCTGGACCGCATTGATCTCAATCTCCCATCTCAGGTGGCCACCTCCGACCTGAGCATCTTTTCCCTATGGATCTCGTTGTGGACAAAATAGAGGAGATTGGAATCCTCCCCCGACGAGCAATGCCAGTAATGGACTAATGGCAGTGTAGGCGGCAGTAGAGGTAGGGCGGATGGCCGGATGCGGCAGCGGTGGCTGCACCGTCTCCTCCACCCCTCCTTTCCCCATAGAGCAACGACCAATGTTATGCCGCCGCCCGGTGCTCCGCCTCGCTGGACCGGGTTGGTCTCGATCTCCCACATCAAGTTGGTCCTCCGTCCCGACTCTCGAGCAGCTCTTTCCCTCGAGATAAGGATCGCCGCTCGTCGACGTCGCCTCAGCCCACCGGGAGTGTCGTTGTCCGATGGGAGCCCCGTGTCGCTCGTGTTGGGAGAGGCCGGCATGGATGTCTTTTGGGACTCTACACAGGGGCTAAGAAGCAGTTTTTTATATTTACCTGGGCTAAGAAGAGAGTCGATTGCATAGGATTGTTTTTTCATAAATACTACGTGTGTGCGCTTTGTTTTTGGACTATCTCATCTTACGTGTAATGATAGGTTTCCTTTCTATGTGTAGCATATGTCTTCCCTTTTTCCTGACTCGAGCGGGACGTGCCAAAAATTCTTCGTTATTTCCCTATTTTGATCCGATCCTTTACTTTTAAATCACAGTCGTTAAATATTTACGATTAACATAAAATCGACAGATAAAAAAGGGTGACGTATGGAGAACTATGAAAGCTTCCGTCCTTTATTATTAGGTATATATGTGAATTTTCTAGGCATTATTATGCACATAATTCAAATTCGAACAATCGGTGCATGAAAAGATGCACAAGAACGGTCTGAAAAACCATGCCCGTTCTATTTAGTACATTCTCATGTCTTTTACAAGGAATGGGTAGATATTTCAAGGAAATGTGTGACAATAGTCAACCATAAACGCATCGTTTACTGGGTTAACAAATATACAAAAATGAAATACATGCTTGGAAAAATATGACGCCTGGTGTGGTGCCATGGTATGACCTCACCGTGCCCTGGTAAAAATGTCGTGATGCACGCCTTTCATAAAACGAACCTTCACCGAGGAAGTTTCATGGTTTCGTGGGGGAAATCACCAAGATTGAAGGGGGATCCAAATTTCCTTTGTCCTTTGTCCACGAGTTTTTTTCTATGATGAACATACAACCTGCAAATCATCGTTTTCAAATTTGAAACTTTTCCGGGTTCATTTGCCATATTTAGGGGTTTATGTGCATTTCCTAGGCATTAATGCGCATAATTCAAGTTCAAACAATCGATGCATGAAAGGGTCCACAAGAACGGCCTAGAAAACCATGCTGGTGCCATTTAGTAAATTCACATGCCTTTTACACGAAATGGACAGATATTTTCATGAAATGTGTGGCAATAGTCAACCACAAATGTTTGTTTGTTGGGTTTTCAACTATTGAAAAAATAAAATAAATGCTTAAAATACATGACACCTGGCATAGTGCCATGGTATGATCTCACCATGCCCTGGTAAAAATTTGAGAAGGTTTGGCTTATCTCGTCATGCACGCCCTTCATAAATCGAACCATCACGGAGGAAGTTCCATGCTTTTGAGAGGGGAAATCCCCAAGATTGAAGGGGAATCCAAATTTCCATCCTAGTTTGTCATTTAGTTTTTTTCCAACGATCTACATACCGCCTCAAATGCAACGTGCTCAAATTTGACATTTTCCCGGTCTCATTTACCATATTTAGGGGATTATGTGCATTTTCTTGGCAATAATGGAAATAATTCAAATTCGAACAATCGATGCATGAAAAGGTGCACAAGAACGGTCTGGAAAACCATGCTCATGTTATTTAGTACATTCTCATGCCTTGTAGAAGGAATGGGCAGATATTTCAAGGAAATGTGTGGCAATAGTCAACCATAAACACGTCGTATACTCGGTTAACAAATATACAAAAAATGGAACACATGGTTTGAAATATGACACCTGGAGTGGTGCCATGCATGGTATGGCCTCACCATGCCTTGGTAAAAATTGGAAAATGTTTTCCTTATGTCGTGATGCGCGCCTTTCATAAATCGAACCATCACCGAGGAAGTTTCATGGTTTCAAGGGGGAATCACCAAGATTGA
>LR738715.1:831014281-831119789 GCA_902687465.1 Secale cereale | reverse complement strand
TCCAAACTTCCTTTGTCCTTTGTCCACGAGTTTTTTCTACGATGAACATACAATCTGCAAATTACCGTGTTCAAATTTGGTACTTTTTCGGGTTCATTTGCCATATTTAGGTGATTATGTGCATTTCCTAGGCATTAATGCGTATAATTCAAGTTCAAATAATCGATGCATGAAAGGGTACACAAGAATGGCCTAGAAAACATGCTCGTGCCATTTAGTAAATTCTCATGCCTTTTACATGGAATGGACAGATATTTCGATGAAATGTGTGGCAATAGTCAACCACAAATGTTTGTTTGTTGTGTTTTCAACTATAGAAAAAGTGAAATAAATGCTTAAAATACATGACGCCTGGCATGGTGCCATGGTATGACCTCACCATGCCCTGGTAAAAATTTGAGAAGGTTTGGCTTATGTCGTCATGCACGCCCTTCATAAATCAAACCATCACCGAGAAAGTTCCATGCTTTCGAGAGGGAAATCCCCAAGATTGAAGGGGAATCCAAATTTTCTTCGTTCTTTGCCATGGAGTTTTTTCCTACGACGAACATACACCCTGCAAATCACCGTGTTCAAATTTGGCATTTTTCCGGGCTCATTTACCATATTTTGTGGATTATGTGCATTTTCTAGGCATTTTGCGCATATAAATCCAATCCAGCTACAGGTGCACGGGTGTGATGTCAGGGACGTGGATTGCCGTTCGATCGCGGCGCATCCAATGGTGCACACACGCGTCCGCGTGGCTGGGGTTAATGTCAATCATAGCGCGACACATAGTAGGCTCAGCGCACACTGTTTCCGGAAGTGACGGAGATGAACCGTGTGTGATAATAAACAAGCAAAATTGTAAGGGAAACCAAATTTCTGTTGTCGTTTGTCGTTTAGATCTTGAATACCACCGCACTGTACGGCTGCCCTGCCCCCATCCCAAAGCTCTCTCCATGTAACTGGTAAAGAAGCGATGGCATCCCGCCGCACTTCATTCCTCGCCGCCCGCGACCGCACACATGGTAAGGAAGCGATGGCATCCCGCCACGTCGAGTTCATCGCCGGCGGCGGCCAGACAGTTACATGGTCGAACTTTGAGGCTGCCATGGCCGAATGGGTGGTGGATCTAGAGGCGGCCAAAGCCGCACAGAAGGAGCGGAAAAGGCAGAAAGCAGTCAAGAAAAGAGAGTCCCGCCGCCGCGAGAAAAAAGAGGCCGCACGCCATGGTGAGGAGAGCTTGGCCGAGATCGAAGCACGGTGGGCTGCCACCTACAAGGCCGGGAAGGAGAACGCCGGCGTCTGGCTAGCAAGTTTGTAGTATTAACGTACTATGTCGGTAAGAGCATCCTTTGAGGGCTTTTAGCATTGATTAGCATGTGTGCCCGTGTGCATTTTTTTGCGTTAATCGTTAGAAGATCCCAAAACACATGGTTACTATGCCGTACCCGTCTGCGTTTTTTTGCGTTAATGACCCATAAGTCAGTTACATGTGCGGTATTTCCTAATAAACTAGGCATACCATTGACCAAAAAAAAATCAAGTACATGTGTAGATTTTTTTGGAGACGGGATCTGCCAACTTTCTTTTTTCTCGCACACGAGTATTTTATGTGCTTCATCTGCATTGTGTGTTTCCCCTGCCCAAGTTTCAAGTTTTGCACCGAAATTTTCATTAGGCGCGTGATTTCAGAATTTATTCCTCCAACCACATCCCCTTCCCCTCTATATCCCCCCTCCATCGCGCCTCCCCCTGCCGGCATCTCAAACCGCTGCTGCCGCAACCACAGCTTCAACCACATCTACGTTCTGCTCAGATCCAGTCAGGTAACCCACCGATTTCTATCACATCCCCGGCCTAATTGCTTAAATGGCGCCTGTGAAACATCCTCATGCCTCCAAATCCCCCCCGCCAGGAGCTGATGGCGGTCCATGGCACGATGGCCGCTGTGCGTGTTGACCCGGAGGAACACCTCGCCTCCGCCGTCATCGCAGACATGGTGCAGGCTCTGGCCCAGATGAAGTCCCCCATCGACTACCTCCCAGGACTTAACAGGTAAGATCTGACCAACTAAATCTTACCAATACCACTTGCAACGACTACGATTTGTACGGTTGGTGTATTAAGCATGTTCGTGCCTTGTTTATATCATTACTGCACACTTTGTGATGTTCAAATATTACCGTGTCCAGCTCAATTTCACCAATACCAGCAACAAAATTACAATACATGACTCAAGATATCACTAGAGATGCCGCCCATTTGCTATTTTTTGTGGATGCTAACCCTGTTGTACTTAACATGCCTGTCCATGTACTTACGCAGGGTCATAACGGCCGATGCTTTTGTTTGCCGTCGAGGTGAGCTGCATCCCATGTCTTACAGTATTTCACATAATTTGTGCAATTGCAGTTTAACTTCTACCATTTACTGGTTGCCTGTAGGTACACATGTCAGTGGCACTGATCCATGCTTCGACACGGAGGAACAGCTTGCCTCCGCCATCGCTGACTTTGGGCGAGCTCTGGCCATCATGAAGTGTCCCAGCAACTACCTCTCAGGACTTACCAAGTATGTACTCACCATTTCAATCTTACCAATACCAGTTGAAATTAATGGCTATGTTCTGTACGGTCGATGTATTAAGCATGTTCTAGTAAACATGCCTAACACATTTTTTCTACTTTCCCTACCTTTTTATAGACATCTAGGTCATTCTCTGCTCTGGCAGCACCTGCCTTGTGATGTTTAACTATGCCAATTGTATTTTTATCAGCACCGGTTTCAATGTCTATTAAGCCTATTGCAATTAACAGTTAAATCCATTTTTAAACAGTTGTATTTCAATGGCTACAAACTTACAAAACATGACTTTGGATGTTGTTAAGCCTATTGCAATTAACAGTTGTATCCATTTTTTAATCTGTCCATTTGCTACCATGCTATTCTCCACAATGAAGATATACTAGAGATGTTGCCCCATTTGCTATTTTGGTGGATGCTAACCCTGTTGTACATAACATGCTTGTCCATGTACTTACGCAGGGTCATAACGGCCGATGATGTTGTTTGTTGTTGAGGTTAACTGCATCCCATGTCTTACAGTATTTCACATCATTTGTGAAATTGCAGTTTAACTTCTACCATTTACTGGTTGCCTATAGGTATACATGTCAGTGGCACTGATCCACGCTTTGACCCGGAGGAAACAGCTCTCCTCCGTCGCCGCTGACTTTGGGCAGGCTCTGGCCAAGATGAAGTGCCCCAGCAACTACCTCTCAGGACTTACCAAGTATGTACCCACCAGTTCAATCTTACCAATACCAGTTGCAATTAATGGCTATGTTTTGTACTGTCGATGTACTAAGCATGTTGTAGTAAACATGCCTAACATGTTTGAGCTATTTTCCCTACCTTTTATGGACAACTGGGCCATTATCTGCTCTGGCAACACCTGCCCTGTGATGTTTAACTCTGCCAATTGCATTTTTATCAGTACCGGTTTCAATGGCCATTAAGCATGTTGCAATTAACAGTTGTATCCATTTTTAAAGAGTTGTATTTCAATGGCTACAAACTTACAAAACATGAATTAGGATGTTGTTAAACCTGTTGCAATTAATAGTTGTATCCATTTTTAACCCATCCCTTTGCTACCATGCTACTATTTCGAAATGAAGATATCACTACATATGTTGCCGTTTTATTACCATTTGCTATTTTTGGTGGATGTTAACCCTGTTGTAGTTAACACTAGCTTTCCATGTACTTACACAGGGCTACAATGGGCGATGATGTTGTTTGCCGTCGAGGTTAGCTGCATCCCATGTCTTATACACCATCTTTTCCTAAATGTAAGTATTTTTTGAGATTCCAATATAGACTACATAAGGAGCAAAATGAGTGAATCTAGAATTCTAGATTCTAATCTAAACTATATCTATAATTCTATATACATCCGTATGTAGTTCATATTGAAATCTAAAAAAAATACTTGTACTTAGGAACATAGGTAGTTGTATTTTACATCATTTGTGCAATCTCAGTTTAGCTTCTAACATTTACTGGTTGCTTGTAGGTACATATATGAGTGGTACTGATCCACGCTTCGATCCCGTTTGCGTATGGGGCAATGAGATATTCATGAACAAGCGTCAAGTGAGGAAACTAAGAAAGATTATTAGGCGAAAGAAACAGGTGATTGGAATTAAGCTCTTTATTTACACTTTGTCGAAGGACAACAGTGAACTTTAGGATGGTAAGTAATGTGTTGCCTTTTCCCCCCTGCCCACAACAAGTTACTCTTTTAGACCTCAATATCTGATATTTTTCTCTTTTCAGTGGTTTCCGAAGCTATTTACTAATGATTACCTTGCAAACTACATGACCAGAGTGGAGGCAACTAAGGTTAAAGTATATAATTCATGCTACCATGATAATGCTCTAGAAGTCTTCCCGAAGGCGGTGAAGGATGGGCGGGCGATCATCACAAGGGGTTGGACAAAAGTGGTTTGTGCCTATGGCATGCATGAAGGCACATTATGGGCATTCCGCTTCTTCAACACCGTCGGCAGTCAAAATGATTTACACTTGTCTCTTCACGTTTATAGCCTTTAAATACTGTGGTTCATCATAGTTAATTGCTACCTAATCCTGTAATTACTGAACATATTGTACTGGCAATTTTATTTATGGATTCATTGTTGAATCATTGTGCTGAGAATTCGAATTGCACATTTCATATTTCAAAATTTCCATTTAGAATAATAAATTACAGGCAAAAATAAAAAGAGAACAGACGGTCATGGAACTTTGTAAATGGTTCTGGCAGTAAAAGCGCTTGTGATGGATAGCCCAATGCCACACAATTTTCTACATCAAATCGTGTGTGATGTAGTTAATGAAAGCAAACAGTTAATCAAGGACGAGCGTGTGTGATAGTTACACCTTTCACACACGAGCGTGTACAAAAAACTGTGCGGGATGTACATCCGAACAGAAACGTTTTCCCTGGATTGACTGCGTGGGATGTACATAAGAACGGAAACATATTCCTTGGATTGACTGTGTGTGATATACATACGAATGGAAATGTTTTTCTGGGATTCACCGTGTCGGATGTACATACTTACGGAAATGATTTTCTCGGATTGCCGTGTGGGATGTACATACCTACGGAAACATTTGCTTTTGAATGCAAATGCACAATCGATTAGGATCATGGGTTACTCTTCCATGTCACATACATCTTGGTGGAGCGCACAAAATGATAAGAGTTAAACAACATGCACTCATCACCAAGGGAAAACTTGATTGATCATACACAAATGTCATAGATATCATCATGCAAGCACACATTAAAGAACAACATGATCAAACACATGACCATATAAGTATCTCATGAGCATAAGCAAATTGTAGCAAGGGGTAGCAATAACCAAACGAACCAAGTAGCAAGAGAAGCAAATACAACCAACAAAAGGCAAAACTCTCTCTCTCTCTCTCTCTCTCTCTCTCTCTCAGCCTAATGATCTATACACTTTCTCCCCCTTCGGCAACAAGTTACCAAGAACTTGAAAATGAATAGTGCTATATGACACTCTAGGCACGATCTCTGGGAGCCCCTGAAGGGGTCTTCGGGCTTGTCGCTCTGATGTGCGTAGATGGCGTGGAGATGAGGGCATCTGCAAATGCTTCGGAGGAAGTCTGTGGAGCTGGAGGAGTTAACACTAGAGGTACAACCCAGGCAGTTGCTGGAGATGCTGAAGTGGTAGTCCTGGAGTTGACAACTGGCACAACTGATGATCTTGGTCCCCTTGGGACTCTATGAAAAGCATTAGTGGTTGGTCTGTCATTCCTGTCCTCGGCTTCTTCCTGGAGCTTCTCCATAGTGGTGTGAATCTCAGGGACCTTCACATCAAGATCATGCAGTTTTGTCTCAAAGATCCTCTCAAGACTTTCTTGATTCTGAGTCAAGGTGGCCAAGCTCTTCTCAATCCTCATGGTGGCCTCAAGCAGATAACTGAGCTAATCTTGCTTGGTCTTGAGCTTTGAAGGGATTGTTCCAGAAAAACAACAACGTTTGCTTGTTGAGGGTCTAATAACCCCGCCCTCTAGACACCTCTTCATGATCCTTTCAATTGGTATCAGAGCTTTGGCCTCCATTTGCCTTGATTTCCATAGCTTTGGTGATCACAGCCTTTGTTTCACAACCTAGGAGAGTACAGCATCTAGCTAGGGAAATTACCACCGTAGAGATCCTTACTTTGATGGTACAGATTTTGCTAGTTGGAAGCATAAGATGAAAATGCACATTCTTGCTCATAACCCCGCCATTTGGGCTATTGTGCAAATTGGTTTGCAAGGTGAATACTTCGAGGATGGAAGAGAACCGGATCGTGAAGCGTTTGCAGAAGAATTAAAGATGTTGCAATACAATGCTCAAGCTTGCGATATTCTCTTCAGCGGATTATGCCCCGAAGAATTCAACAAAATCAGCCGCCTTGAGAATGCAAAGGAGATTTGGGATACTTTGGTTGATATGCACAAAGGTACCGAGTGTGTCAAGGAATCCAAATTGGATGTGCTTCAAAGTCAACTTGATAAGTTCAAAATGAAGGATGGTGAAGGAGTCGCTGAGATGTACTCTAGGCTTGATCTCAGCACAAATGAGATTGACGGCTTAGTAAGCGAAGAGATGACCGACAAATTCATCATCAAGAAGATCATAAGAGCCTTCGATGGAAAATATGATACAGTGTGCACCTTAATCCAAATGATGCCCAACTACAAAGATCTCAAGCCAACAGAAGTCATTGGTAGAATTGTTGCTCATGAGATGTCGCTCAAGGATAAGGTTCACAACAAGTCTAGTGGTGCTTACAAAGCCTCATGTGACGCCCCTTCAACATCAAGTGAGAAACAAGTCTTCGATGAAGAATTGAGTTTAATGGTGAAAAACTTTAACAAGTTATACAAGAATAGAAGCAAAGAGAGAAGTTCCAAGTCAAGGTCCTATAATGACAAAAGATCTTCTAGTCGTGATCGTAAATTCTACAATTGTGGAAGACCTGGACACTACTCCAATGAGTGTACGACTCCCTACAAGAGAATAGAAGATTCACTAAAAAGAAGAAGTAGAAGAGATAAATCACCCCAAAAAGAGAGAAGGAGTAGATATGATCGTTATGAACGAAGACCCTCTTGTAGAAGAAAGGATTTGAAAGGAAGGACAAGTCATCAAAGATCTACACAAGACGAATAGATCAAGCTCACGTTGGTGAATGGGTATCCGATTCCGACTCCGACATACTCCGAGAGAAGTTATCACTTCGACTCTGAATATACTCAACATGAAGGTGTTGCTGGAATTGCTCTTGTGTTATCCAGCTCCTACAATATATTTGACTCGCCTAATGAAGGAATTGGAAGATGCTTCATGGCTAAAGGCCCCAAGGTATCACACCCCGAGTATCTTGATTTCAATAGTGATGAAGATGATTTCCTAGGTGATGATGAATTACTTGTTGACAACACTAGTGATTAAATCTATGATGAAATTGCTAGTAATCATGCTAATCAAGATGAAATAAATGATAATGATAAGAAGGAGATTGAGCGTCTAACTAAAGAACTAAACACTCTTAAGTTAGCTCATGAAATAACTCTAGAGGATCATAGAGAGCTCCTAAGGACTCATGAGAAGCTAAATTTAGAGCAAGAGTATGGGTTCCTAAAAGCTATGAATGATGATCTTCGAAAGAAGAGTTCTTCTTACATTACCAAGCATTTACTATTGTCTACCTATATGCCACAAGTAAAGTCTAGCAATAAGAACAAGAAAGATTCTTCCTCTAGTAGTAACAATAAAAATGCTAAATCCAATATTGTTGCTTCTAGTAGTTCTCTTAATTCCACTAATTATTCTCTTAGCCAAGTTACACTTGAGCATAAAATAGCTTATTGAAGGGAATTATAGAGAAAGGTGTTTACAAGAGCCTTACCGGAAGTAAGCAATTTGAGGAAATTGTACGCAAGCAAGGAAGGCACCGGAAGAACCAAGGTGTTGGTTTTGAACGAAAGTTCAATGCGAATGGAGTTGAGTGGGAAGAAGATCAATACCCCAAAATGAAGTTTGTTCCTCAATAAGAGAAGTATGACCCCACTTCCTTCAAGGGAACACAAGCTCAAGATGATCTTCCACCACAAGACCTCAAGCTAAAAGGCAAGGACAAGCTTCAAGAAGAGATATTGTGGATATGCCCCACACATTCAGATGTTGATCAATTCCAAGGAAGGAACCGGGACATATCTTCTTGACAAGAAGCATTTACCTCTTAGGCCAGAGCTTGAGGACAACGAGGTGGTCATGTATGCATCACATCCTATATGTTGAGGGCCAAGAGAAAAATCAAAAGGAAAAGGCAGTCAAAGCAGCAAAAGCAGCAAGTGCTTCTGGAACAACCCCTGCAAACCTCAAGACCAAGCGAGATTAGCTCAGTTATCTGCTTAAGGCCACCATGAGGATTGAGAAGAGCTTGGCTACCTTGACTCGGAATCAAGAAAGTCTTGGGAGGATCTTTGAGACAAAACTGCATGACCTTGATGTGAAAGTCGCCGAGATTCAAACCACCATGGCGAAGCTCCGGGAAGAAGCTGAGGACATGAATGACAGACCAACCACTGCTGCTTTTCAGAGAGTCCCAAGGGGACCAAGATCATTAGTTGTGCCAGTTGTCGATTCCAGGACTACCACTTCAGCACCTACAACAACTGCCTCGATTGTACCTCCAGTGTAAACTCCTCCAGCTCCACAAACTTCCTCCGAAGCATTTGTAGATGCCCTCATATCCAGTCCATCTACGCACACCAGAGCGACAAGCCAGAACACCCCTTCAGGAGCTCCCAGAGATCGGGCCTAGAGTGCCATATAGCACTATGCATTTTCAAGCTTTTTGGTAACTTGTTGCCAAAGGGGGAGAAAGTGTATATATCATTAGGCTGAGAGAGAGAGAGAGAGAGAGAGAGAGAGAGAGAGAGAGAGAGTTTTGCCTTTTGTCGGTTTTATTTGCTTCTCTTGCTACTTGGTTTGTTTGTGAAAGACCATGTATGTCGCCTAGAGGGGGGGGGTGAATAGGCGCTTTAAGATAATTACGGTTTAGGCTTGAACAAATGCAGAATAAACCTAGCGGTTAATTTGTCAAGCACAAAACCTCAACAACTAGGCTCACCTATGTGCACCAACAACTTATGCTAGGCAAGATAAACAACTAGGTGATAGCAAGATATATGACAAGAAAGAATATGGCTATCACAAAGTAAAGTGCATAAGTAAAGGGCTCGGGTAAGAGATAACCGAGGCACGCGGAGACGATGATGTATCCTGAAGTTCACACCCTTGCAGATGCTAATCTCCGTTTGGAGCGGCGTGGAGGCACAATGCTCCCCAAGAAGCCACTAGGGCCACCGTAATCTCCTCACGCCCTCACACAATGCAAGATGTCGTGATTCCACTAAGGGACCCTTGAGGGCGGTCACCTAACCCGTACAAATGGCAACCCTTGGGGGCGGTCACCGAACCCGTACACTTTGGCAACCCTTGGGGGAGGTCAACGGAACCCGTCAAAATGCTCGGGGTGATCTCCACAACCTAATTGGAGACCCCTACGCTTGCCCGGGGCTTTACACCACAATGATTGAGCTCCGAACACCACAAAGGTTGGGGCTACCTCCACAACTTAGTTGGAGGCCCCGAATGACAACACAAAGCTCCACCACAATGGAATATGGCTGTGAGGTGACCTCAACCATCTAGGGCGCCCAAGCACCCAAGAGGAACAAGCTCAAGGGTACCAAGCACCCAAGAGTAATAAGCTTCTCAACTTGTAACTTCCACGTATCACCGTGGAGAACTCAAATCGATGCACCAAATGCAATGGCAAGGGCACACGGAGTGCCCAAGTCCTTCTCTCCCAAATCCCACCAAAGCAACTAATGCTAGGGAGGAAATGAGAGGAAGAACAAGAAGGAGAACACCAAGAACTACAAGATCTAGATCCAAGGGGTACCCCTCACATAGAGGAGAAAGTGATTGGTGGAAATGTGGATCTAGATCTCCTCTCTCTTTTCCCCCCAAAACTAGCAAGAATCCATATGGAGGGATTGAGAGATAGCAAGATCGAAGAAGGTCAAAAATGGGGGAAGAACACGAGCTCAAAGAATAAGGCTCAATGGGGAAGAAGGCCCCCTTTTATAGAGGGGGAAAATTCAACCGTTATCCCCATTCACAGCCCGTAGCGAGAGGTACTACTGCTGTAGGGAGCGATACTACTACTGGCTATAGATGTACTTATGCTCGGCCGAGTAGTACTACCGTTGGGACCACACACAACACCAACGAGAGAAGACCAGAGAGAGAGACCCGGAGCAGCAGTAGTAGCGGTGGTGGGGCGGTACTACCGCTTATAAGCGATACTACCGCTCCCACTGCCGCTCCTAGGGCCGCCCAGCCCGACACAAGAAGCGACGATCTCGAATCGAGGCGGTACTAGCGCGGAACATGAGCCGTACTACTGCATATAGCCATGGGCGGTACTACCGCTATGAACCAGCGGTACTACCGCTTGTGGCTATAGGCGGTACTACTGGTCCGACCCAGTGGTACTACCGCAGGAGCAACAAGAAAGCCCAGAACTGCCATAACTTCTGCAAATGAGCTCCAAATTGAGCAAACTCAAGCTTGTTGGATAGAGGAAGACGAGTAGCGGGGAGCTATGCCTAGGATATAGAGGAGTGAATCCTCCATCAGAGAAGAACCGGCATAACCTCCAACATCGAAAACATCATAGAAGATGCATGAGTGAACTCCGTTTTCAATGAACTCGAGCTTTTCATCAAGATGACCATAAGCTCCAAAACTCACAAGGATAAGAACCAAATAAGAACCAATAAATATGATGCAAGGAAGCAATGGTTTGAGCTCTCTACGAATGATACGATCAAGCTACTCGTCGAGAGCCCCCCTTGATAGTACGTCAATCGATCCTATAACTCGGTCTCCCAACTACCACCATGAGACCGGCAAAATAGAAAACCTATCAAGGGCAAACCTCTGCCTTGCACATAGTCCACTTGAGCTGGATGATGATGATCTTGGCTCCCTCAAGTTGGACCACCTTTCTTGATTGTGTTGGCTCGGTGAAGACTAGTAGTTTGCTCCCTCATACTCCACTATGGGTGAGCCACTCTTCAGCACATCTTCACAAGTCCATTGTCACTACAATGGACGGAAAGCTTCAAGCACTTGATCTCTTCGTGATGCTCCACTTGAACTTACACACCGCAAACTTGATGACGATCACCACTTGATGTCATCCTCCATGGGCTGTAATATCTTCCTCTTGACGCAGGCCCATGGAAACATACCTAACCCCACATAGAACTCTCACGTAGACCATGGGTTAGTACACAAAGTGTAAAGGACAATGCTTACCTTACCATGGGATCACTTGATCCCTCTCGGTACATCTTTTACGCTTTGCGTGTTGATCAACTTGATTCACTCTTTGACTCAGTCTTAATCAACCTAGAAACTTTCAAACTCTCTTTATTTGGATGATGTCTTGAAGGTAAACATGAATAATCACACACTCTTCTTCTTCAAGATATGCTTGCAATAAGCTCAACACTCACAAGACCAAACTTTGGATAATTCCTTAATAGCACCTTGGTCATCACAAACTCTCCTTGAAACCAACAAATGGACTCCAAGAAAAGCCAATGGACAAACCCTTCAAATATAACTCAAGGCAACCATTAGTCCATAGACATTGTCATCAATTACCAAAACCAAACATGGGGGCACCGCATGTTCTTTCAGTTTGGTTATTGCTACTCCTTGCTACAATTTTCTTATGCTCGTGAGATACTTATATGGTCATGTGTTTGATCATACTATGCTTTAAGGTGTGCTTGCATGATGATATCTATGACATTTGTGTATGATCAATCATGTTTTCCCTTGGTGATGAGTGCATGTTGTTTAACTCTTATCATTTTGTGCGCTCCACCAAGATGTATGTGACATGGAAGAATAACCCATGATCTAATCTATTGTGCATTTGCATTCAAAAGAAAATTTTAAATAATGCACAAATTTAGGGGGAGCTCTTGCTTATTACATACTTCTCAAAGCGACGATGTATTTCATTCATATTATCATTTGTCGAAGCTTTGATCTATATGTTGTCATCAATTACCAAAAAGGGAAGATTGAAAGTGCAACTAATCCCCGGGTGGTTTTGGTAATTCATAACAACATATAGCTCATTGAACTAACATCCATTCATGTCGTGGTTTTGTCACGGCAGATGTCCTAGGGTGAGGACTTAGTAGTGAGGCCAACGCATCTATGTAGTAGCTTGAGAGGGGTTGGGCGGAATCGAGAGACGCAACGCAAGACAAGGATTTAGACAGCTTCGGGCCCCGGGAAACATCATCCGGTAATAGCCCTACATGCTGTTTGAGGCTAGATCTCATTATGACCCTCATGAAGTCGCTGGTAAACCGGCTCTCCTTTAGTTGTGTCTAGCCCTAAAGAATATGACGCCTCTAACTTGTGAGAACTTGTCCCTCTTTGGGGAGCCCTGCCCCTCCTTATATATGTTGAAGGGGCGGGTTACATGACTAGTCCTAGTAGGATTAGGATTACCCTATTACAAGGAGTCCTAGTCTTGCTTCCTTTGTAGGAGAATATTCCTTGTGCTTTCCTCATAAACCGGCCCACCATAACATGAACCGGCCTTCTGGGTCTTGGGCCTTGTCATCCGTCAGCCGCCCGCCGGATTACCAGTGAATAATAATGTTTAGGCAGGTTGCTTGTAAACCGTCTGGTCAGGGCGGGTCGCTAGTGAGTCGCCAAGTGTAAACTGTCAAGTAAACCGCCAAGTCCGGCCGGGTCATATCTTCGGCCGGGTTACGCCGTGGGGTATATCCCCGACAATTCAAGTTAAATATTTCAGGAAGTTCAATGATTGGCATGGTATGGACTAGAGATGTGGACCCCTCAAAATGCTAAGGACAAAGATTGGCAAAAGCTTAAGACTCTTCATTTTCATTTTAGTGATCCAAGATCACATTGAGTCTATAGGAAAGCCAATACTATTAAAATGGGATGAGGTGTTGCTTAATAGTCTACTTGCTCAAAGTGCTTATTGATATTGCTCCAAAACCCCGAGTCACTTTCTCATTTCCACATTTGTCCAAAACCCAAAGTCAAACTCGGCCCCACCGATTTGATCTATCCGGCGCCACCTCTAAAATTGTTGTCATGGTAAGATCTTGGTTTATTCAAATTGCAAGGACTCCCAAGCACACGTATTAACTAGAATATAGATAATAGAAGGCTTGTTATTTAACAGTATAACATAGATTATATACCAATGTTGACCAAGTCAGCCCAAAGATTAGCTATCCATATAACTAAATTAACCAAACCAATAATTTTGTATTTGTAAATGAAGATTTTATTTGACATAGCCACTGCCAGAAACCCTAGACAGTTCGGTCACACCGATATGGATCTTGGTCTCACTGAGATGGCCTTGGCAATTGCAAACTCTCTGTTTCCTGTTGTAACATTTCGGGCTCACCGAAATGAACAATCGGTCCCACCGAGTTTGCCTGACCAACTCTCTGGTTTCTCATTGCTAAAATCGGTCTCACCGAGTTCATGCAATCGGCATCACCGAGATGAGGTTTTGCCCTAGCCCTAGCACATCGGTCCCACCGAGTTGATCCCGTTGGTCCCATCGAGATTCCTAACATTCACATTTTGAACAGCTTCGGTCTCACCGAGTTCTCCTATTCTGTTTGACCGAGTTGGCTCAAATGTGTGTAACGGTTGGATTTTGTGTGGATGTTATATATATACCCCTCCACCCCCTTCTCCATTTGTGAGATAGACATCAGAACGTGCCTACACTTCCACTACTCATTTTCTGAGAGAGAGACACCTACTCATGTGTTGAGACCAAGACATTCCAATCCTACCACAAGAGTCTTGATCTCTAGCCTTCCCCAAGTTTCTTTCCACTCAAATAATCTTTCCACCATAGCCAAATCTATGAGAGAGAGTTGAGTGTTGGGGAGAGTATCATTTTGAAGTACAAGAGCAAGGAGTGCATCATCAACACACCATCTATTACCTTTTGGAGAGTGGTGTCTCCTAGATTGGTTAGGTGTCGCTTGGGAGTCTTCAACAAGATTGTGGAGTTGAAGCAAGAAGTTTGTAAGGGCATGGTGATCGCCTACTTCGTGAAGATCTACCAGAGTGAGGCAAGTCTTCGTGGGCGATGGCCACGGTGGGATAGAAATGGTTGCTTCTTCGTGGACCCTTCATGGGTGGAGCCCTCCGTGGACTCGCGCAGCCGTTACCCTTCACGGGTTGAAGTTTCTATCAACATGGATGTACGATAGCACCACCTATCGGAACCACGCCAAAAAATCTCCGTGTCTTCATTGCATTTGTACTCTCCAAACCTTTGCCGTTACCTTCATATGCAATGTTTTACTTTCCGCTGCTACACTCTTAGAATTGCATGTGTAGGCTGGTTGCTTGACTTGCACTAGTTGCTAAAATATGCCAACACTTAAAATTGGGAAAAGGCTAGATTTTTATTTGGTCAAGTAGTCTAATCACCCCCCCCCACTAGACCTACTTTTGATCCTACATATCTCTATAAGGTGGTGGCTAGGGGTAACCATTCATCGTCTACATCCGTCGAAGCACACTCTCGATAGTATCATACTTCATCCTCATTGTAACCCTCGCTTGAGGTACTCCACCATGAATACAAACCAAAAGCAGGACATAGGGTGTTACTACTTCTGAGAGGCTTGAACCTAGCTAACTTCCTTGTGTGATCTCTGATTTGGTACTTTTGGTCATGTTCGCCGCCCTACCAAGGGTACTGACGGATTTTTGCACGGTCACCATGTATCAGACATGTATCAAATAAAGTCTGGGTCTAGCAGAATATTTTCTTAGTTTTGGAGGTTGCATATGTACTCGGATGAAAAGAAAAATTGTCTATTTTCATGATGCCGAAAACTTCCATGTTGACCACATATTCATATCATGACATTCGAGGTCCTGATCACTCACGCATCACGTCAGACATTCAATATGTGTCTGGGTTGGGAATCACTTATTGGTCCCGATAAGGCCTAACTGTTTTGGCTGTAAAATTTCCATATGACCTTGGATCGAGATGATTCAAAAGCAAAAATCATTCGTCTTGACAAGATAAATAATTCTCATATTGAATTATTTTCCTTTTGAAGCCATATTAATTGCATTCTCTATGATGCCATGTTCTAGTGTCAATACGTGGATATTTGAAATTGTCATAACTTTTGCATCCGGGCTTCGTTTTGAACCATATTCATGTCTATTTTGGTTGTTTTGGAGAGGGCCATCAATTGGTGACATCCAGTCATAAATAGACTTCATCAGGCCACTCTTTAGGATCATGCCACTTTTAAGCGTCAACATGTCCCACACGTCCCTCTAGCCTTGATCAGTAATAGTGCTCCATTTTGAAGAAGTTTAGTATATTTGGAGATTTTGATTGCATTGGAGAGGGCCACCAATTGGTGACATCTAATCATAAATTTGACTTCATCGAGCAACTATTTTGGGCCATGCCACTTTTAAGCGTCAATAGGACCCACACGTCCCTCTAGCCTCGATCTATAATAGAGCTTCATTTTGAAGGATCTTAGGGTATCTCCAATGGCAACCCGCAAATTTCCTTCCACATTTGTCCACATACAAGGGGGACCAATCCATGGATATGGATGCGGGAGGTCGCCATCGAACCGTAGCCGCATACATTTCAACCCCATTTTAACTAACTGGATGAAATTCTTGCAAACCGGTTGATATTCATCAAAGTTGGAATAGAAAATAGCAAAAATCATTCATACATAGCGTGCAAATTAAGTCTAGTATGGCAATGTCTCAAATTCGACTGGATCCTAGATGTCCAACAAGATTTTCATGAATAGATCACATTGTTCACACATATCCCCCTTCAACTTCATCCAACAATGTGTGCACGTAAATGGCCTTCCCTGCATCCTGTGGTACACCATGGCAGCGCGTGTGGGCTACATATATGTGTAGACCAACATTTAGTGAATGAACCAATCAACAAGTTGAGCAAGAGGAAGGAAAGCTTACGATCTCGTCCTCTGCCGCGCGCAATTAATGGCCACCTTGACTTGAGCTGACGAACCGCATTGTAAAACTTGGTGACATTGATCTGGATAGTGTGTCAGTGATACGACAACACCCTCACATTGCGTGGTTGAATGATGTACATGTCATAAGGCGCAATGTGCTTCTGTGTGTGAAACGTTTCATGCACTTTGTTGGCAGAATGCTTCCCCTTTGCTCCTTCCTATGAAATCCACGGATACAACTAACCGCACATCGCACAATAACTCATCCTCCATGGTCGAGTGGCTCACCATCCTTTGGACACTAAATAATGACATATCATTTAAAAATAAGCTCAATGGTGTTTGATCGAACACCTGCCGGACATGGTGTCCACAATGGAGGTTGTCGACAGGGGGCGGAGTGCACCTGGGTATAAACGACTCGAGGGTGGCCAACTCCATCGTAAAGGCGAGGGGGCGCGTCGGTGCTAGTTGCGGACGTCCGACAATGCCTCTGCGGCGGCCAAAGAGGTACAATAGTGGCGGCGGAGGTGTAGGGTGCGGACGCAAAGCAAGGGGGAGAAGGGGCGGAGTGGAAGAAAATGAGACCGGGAGAGGGGATTGGGTAGGACGGGGGTGTCGGAGTCCTACATTTTAGGTGTCAGAACTCGCGCAAACCTCCCCTCACTTTATCTCCAATTTGCGAGAGAAAACGCCTCCGGACCGCCCCGCGGACCGATACAAACGCATGTTGCATGGTTTCCGCGGTCCGGGCGGGTGCCGGCAAATCCTCCTTGGAGGGGCCCTTAGTATCTTTAGAGATTAATATCATAATCTCGTTTTAGGGTTTAGATGCGACTATTCAGTCAAAGTCAACAAAGAGGAATCATGAACCCGAAAAATCCCACTATATCCTCGTGCTCACATTTTCCTCAATTTATTGCAGGATTTCCGGCTATGCGCGTTCAGCTGGAGGAGACGTTCCTGTCGAGTACTAGGTGCCTACCGTGACTTCGTAAATCTCAAGATGATCTGTCGATTCAGTCTCTCAGGGGTGCTAATAGGGTAGGGTATGCGCACGTGCATTTATAGAGGTGTGCGCATGTGCGTCTCGGAGAAGCTCATATATATACGAGCGCTTGCGTCCGTGTTGTGTTAATAATAGTAATAATGTGTTTGTTTGTGGTATTTTAGTAAGGCACCACTTATTACACTCTCCAAGAGGGAACTGCAGGGCCAACGATGGGCTATGCCATGTGTCCTATTTTACTGTGTTGATTTATCTGAGAATCCTCGCAGATAACACCTCCCCAGGTAAAACGTTGCAATGGATCATTTCCTTCCCTTAGAAGCAAGGCATGTCCACATCGCGTTCATTGGGCCATGCATTGTATCTAGACAGAACACGTTAGAGCAAGTATAATAAGATACAGTCAGCAGGCTATAAGGATTAAACAGTTATATTTGTGATGAGTTGGATGAGAGAGAAGAGGAGAGAGAAGGTAAGAGGGCTATAGATTAACAGCCGGCTGCAGCACGGACTCCAAGAAACTTTGTGAGAGTGTACGATGGGACATACATTAATAAAGTACTACTACTTAGCAACTAGGTACTATACATGTTGGCTATAAGGTTGACTATATGTGACATGGCAACTCCATATAGCCGGCTGTTGGCTATACTATTAACCATGCTCTTAGAAGAGAGAGATGGAAGCATGGAGCAGAGCGACCTCTTTTCCTTCTCCTCTCTCCCATCCTACTTGTCTCGCTGCTTGTTCTTTCCACTCTAGATTACCGGCTAGGGTTGTCATTGCCGCCGCCGTCCCAGTCGTCCCATTGATCTGCGAGCGGAGGAGGTCCGAGCGGACGACGATATCATCGTCGAGAGGAACTGCGCACCCCTCATGCTGCGCTTAGGAAGCCGCGATACGCACGACCCACTGATCTCCCGATCCCTTAGTCCCTCTTTTCTCTTACGCCCCCGATCTGACCGCTCCTTGCAGGTCACACTCGTCCGAGACCTTCGACATGACCACCAAGAACAGCGGCCCCTTCAGCACCACGAAGTGCCACGTAAGGAGGACAATGGGTCGGGTTTGGATTAGGTTGAACAATATCAAATCCATATCCATATCCATGAAGAAAGTCTTTGCCTGCCCATGAAAAATTCCACGGGTGAAAAATTGTGTTCTTATCCAAACCCGATGGATATCCATACCCACTGGATATCCATTGGGTCCTTTCTAGACATATAAATAAGACATAACACAATGTTAACATAAGCTCTTCCATTCTTCACTTCGTGGCAGGCTAGGCTTCACTTATGGTAAATCAACGTCCAGTAACAACATAAGATCATTTAGTATTTTTCTAACAGATGAGAATGACGAGTCATTTAACAAGGAGATAAAAATAAGTAAGGTTTAGCGACCACAATCCGAATGGACCGAAGTCTCTGTGTTCTGTGTCATGCCTGGATCGGTAATGCTAACACACATAGTACTTGAAGGATTTATAACAGAGTGGCAATCACACACTTATTACATCGAATGTCTCAAAAGAGAACTAATTACAAAAGATATGGCATAAGGCCATCTAACACGATAACATTGGAAGGCTTGGAAGATAAGTGAGTCCATCAACTCCAACGGCATAGCTGAGTGCATGACAAACGACCTAGCGCACCTTATTCTTCTTCTAAAAAGTCTGCAACATGATATGTTACAGCCCGAAATGGGATAGCACATGGAATATGCTGGCAAGATAACACAATAGAGCAAGTAACAGAATAAAGGCTAACACTACATGCATATATGGCTGGTGGAGGCTGTAAGGTTATAAGTTTTTGCATAAAGCCAATTTTTCCCTACAACAAAGGAATAATGTTTTTTATTTTTAACTATCATGATAGTTGAAACATCATTGAGAAGGTTCCTCCAACTCAATCCCCAATTAAAACCATCTTTATTTACCCACCAAATTAGTTTTAGAGTGATGAGATCAATCCAATAATTCAAGTACCAGATACTCAAGATGTCCATAACCGGGGACACGACTAATCATGATTAGTTTGTACACTCTGCAGAGGTTTGCGCACTTTTCCCCACAAGACTCGATCTCCTCCATTGGATTTCTCGCACTTCATGGAGTTTGAGAAACGGATGACCGAGACACAGTCTTTCAGAAGCATTTACTCTTTACCCCGGGTGGACCCGTACATCTACTTTCCCCTACATCTGCTAGTCCACCACTGAAAGAGCTCAGACAACATACTCAACTATGCCAGAGCCCATAATGGCATTGTGGCTGCACACGGAACTTTCTAGCATGAATAGTCTTATGATCCATTTGAGCCTGGGTGGCATTCCATAGGATAATCACGCGGTTCCTTCAGGATTTCCTAGGACAACACTGGATTCTCCAAGTCCCCTGCAACCAATCCACCCAGATGTGTATTAAAGTAGCCACCTTAAGTTGAACCATTAATTAACAATCTCACATCTGTCATGGATACTCTCAAACCCAATCCACGTCTACGAGCATAGCATGGCAACCTAAGCATAACGTAGAAGTAACTCCCAGGGGTATGATAATAAAGCAGGTAATAGGTTCTACCTCAATCTACTTCCCAGACCCACATGTTAAGAGATTCTACTCATGCAATGTGTGAGGGTTGAACTAATGCATAAAACTGGGTAATAAAGGGTATGATCAATGTGTTATTTGCCTTGCTGATGATTCGCAAAACCTAGGGACTCGTAGTAGCACGCTTCACACTCCGGGAATTCTATCGCAAACAAAAAATAGCACACATAAGCAACCAAGCAAAGATGCACGGGTAAAACTCAAATAAGAAGATTTAACCGGAAAGTTCAACTGAAGAACTCTGGTTTGCAAAAAGAATCAAATCAAACGGAGCAACGAAAACCAAACTACGAAAGAAACAAGATCAGTTTACTAGATTGTACTAAAGTCAAATTTTACAGTACCAAAACCTTGTTCAAGTTGGTTAAACAGAAAGAGGGTTTCGAGACAAAGATCTAGGCGCTTGTTTCGCCTGATTCCGACTAACAAGCGAAAAGTTATACTAAAACGAAGATCGGGGCAGAAATCATTATCGAAAATAATTGCGGAAAAACCCTGGAAAAGAAAACGCGACGAACAGGCTAACGAACGAATGTTCGCTAAAACAAACTAACGAACGAAAAAGTTCGTTAACAGATCTAAATGAACGAACATTCGCTAAATAGATCCGAATGGAAAACCCGGGGAAAAACCGATCTAATAAGACAATCGGGTTTAGACCTAGGGTTTACCTAAGAAAAACGAACAAAAAAACGCGGCAACTCCGGCGAGATTCCGGCGAACTCTGGCGAGACGGCACGGCGGCGGCGGCGGGCAGCAGCGGCGGCGGCGCAGGTGGCGGCGCGGTGCGGGGCTCGGGGCGGCGGGGCTGGCTAGGGTTTCGGCGCGGGCTGGGGTGGGCTGCGGTGGGGCGGGGCGGCTTATAAAGGCCGGCCGGGCGAAGCATCAGGGTCGGACACGGCCCGTTAGGTCGGTTCACTATTTTTTAAATAGTCCTGGCGCAGCAAAACAGACAAAAGAAATACTAAACGAAGTCGAAAAATTCCGAAATAAATTTTCACCGTCTTCTAATATTATTTAGGACAAAGTGAACATTTTTCCCGGACCTAAATGAAATTTTGAAAAACGCGTATTTTTCCTATTCAAATAAAATTGCAAATAAATCCGAATAAAATAAAATATTTGATTTTAATATATTTTTTCCTCCAATATTCCTTTGTTTTGGAGAATTCATATTATATCCACTCATATATTTTAATATGAAATACTTTCGGAGAGAAAAACAATTAAAACCAAAGTGATCCTCGTACCGATATTTGAGAATACTCAAATATGAAAACGGTAAAATCCCCAACTCTTTGCGTGGGTCCTTGAGTTGCTTAGAATTTCGAGGATCGCAACACACACATGCAAAAATATGATATGCAAGATGACCTATGTATAACATTCCAAATTGAAAATTTGGGATGTTACAAACCTCCCCCCCCCCTAAGATGAACTTCGCCCTCGAGATTCGGGTTGGCTAGAAAATAGGTGTGGGTGGTCCTTGCGTAGATCATCCTCTCATTCCCAGGTGGCTTCATCCTCGGTATGGTGGCTCCACTGAACTTTGCAAAACTTGATAACCTTGCTACGGGTGACTCTGCTTGCAAACTCGAGGATCTTGACTGGTTTCTCCTCCTAGGTTAGATCACTATCCAACTGAATTGCCTCCAGGGGCACTGTGTCTCTCAGAGGAATATCAGCCATCTCAGCATGGCACTTCTTAAGCTGGGAAACGTGAAACACCTCATGAACTCCTGACAATCCTTCGGATAACTCTAACTTGTAGGCAACCTCTCCCATGCGTTCCAAAACATGGTATGACCCTACAAATCTCGGGGCTAACTTTCCCTTAACACCGAAATGCTTAACTCCTCGCAGATGTGACACTCTGAGGTATGCTCTATCTCCGATTTCATAGACCACTTCCTTGCGTTTCGAGTCTGCATAACTCTTCTGCCTGGACTGAGCTACCTTCAGTCTATCTCGAATCAGCTTAACCTTCTCTTCTGACTCTATGATCATATCTGGTCCAAATAACTGACGGTCTCTGACTTCATCCCACATCAATGGCGTTCGGCATCTTCTTCCATACAATGCTTCGAATGGTGCCATCTTCAAACTAGCTTGGTAGCTATTGTTGTACGAGAATTATGTGTATGGCAAGTTGTCATCCCAACTAGATCCATGATCTAGCGCACAAGCTCTCAACATGTCCTCCAGAATCTGACTGACTCTCTCGGTCTATCCATTAGTCTGCAGGTGAAACGATGTACTGAACTCTAGCCTGGTACCCAAAGTCTGGTACAACCGATGCCAAAACTTTGAAGTAAAATGTGTTCCTCTATCTGATACGATGGTCCTCGGAACTCCGTGAAGACATACGATCCTGGTCATGTATATCTTGGCCAACTTCGCACTGGTATAGGTGGTTTTCATGGGGATAAAGTGGGCTACTTTGGTCAAGCGATCCACTACTACCCAGATTGATTCATATCCCGATCGGGTCTTGGGTAATCCGGTGATAAAGTCCATGCCAAACTTATCCCACTTCCATTCGGGTATCAGCATAGGTTGCAGTAATCCTGGTGGCTTCTGATGTACTCCCTTCACTCTCTGACATACATCACATACGGCTACATACTCGGCAATGTCCTTCTTCATTCCCGTCCACCAGAAACGTTCCTTCAAATCCAAATATATCTTAGTGTTTCCGGGGTGTATCGAGTATGGTGAATCATGTGCTTCCTGTAGTATCAACTTCCTGATCTCGGCATTGTTGGGCACATAGACTCGGTCCTCGAACCACAAGGTGTCGTGTTCGTCCTCACAAAAACCCTTGGATTTTCCTTCACTCATCTTCTCCTTTATTTCTGCAATTTCTTTTTCATCCTTCTGAGCTTCTCGTATCTTTCCCAATAATGTTGACTGAACATCCAAGGCTGCAACAAAACCTCTAGGGACTATCTCCAAACGAAGCTCCCTGAGATCTTCTGCTAACTCCTTTGGCAATCCTCCATTTACTAGGTTATTGACATAACTCTTCCGGCACAAAGCGTCTGCTACGACATTGGCCTTGCCTGGATGATAGTGCAGCTTCATATCATAATCCTTTATGAGCTCCAACCATCTCCTTTGTCTGAGGTTCAACTCCTTCTGGGTGAAAATGTACTTCAAACTCTTGTGATCCATGTACACATCACAATGATTTCCAATAAGGAAGTGTCTCCAGGTTTTGAGCGCATGCACTACCGCTGCTAGCTCCAAATCATGCGTAGCATAATTCAACTCGTGTGGTCGAAGTTGATGGGACGCATAAGAAACAACTCTTCCGTCCTGCATGAGTACTCCTCCAAGTCCTAAGCGAGAAGTGTCGCAATACACTTGGAAATCCTTGCATATATCTGGCAAGATCAACACTGGGGCTTGATACGTCCATTTTGCATGATGCTTATATGTGGATATTTATTGCATTATGGCCTGTTATTACACGTTATGTCACAATACGTATGCCTTTTCTATCTTATTTTACAAGGTTTGCATGAAGAGGGAGAAACGGCAGCTGGGATTATGGGCTGGAAGGAGCAACTTCTGGAAACCTATTCTGCACAACTCCAAAAGCCCCGAAACTCCACAGAACCCCGTTTCAGAAAAATATAAAAAATATCTGGCGAAAGAAGTTCACGAGGGGGGCCACCTGCTGTCCACGAGGGTGGGGGCGCCCCCCCCCCCTCTCTCTGGATTTGCCCCCCTGTCTCGTGGGCCCACCGACGGCCCCCCGATGCCCATCTTCTCCTATATGAGGTGTTTCGACCTAGAAAAAATCAGAAGGAGGCTTTCAGGACCAGACGCCGCCGTCTCGAGGCGAAACCGAGGTGGAAACCAATCTAGGGCTCTAGCAGAGCTGTTCTGCCGGGAATACTTCCTCCGGGAGGGGGAAATCGTCACCGCCGTCATCACCAACAACTCTCCCATCTTGGGGAGAGCTATCTTCATCAACAACTTCACCAGCACCATCTCCTCTCAAACCCTAGTTCATCTCTTGTATCCAATCTTTGTACCCAAACCTCATATTGGTACCTGTGGGTTGCTAGTAGTGTTGATTACTCCTTGTAGTTGATGCTAGTTGGTTTACTTGGTGGAAGATCATATGTTCAGATCCATTATGCATATTAATACCCCTCTGATCATGAACTATATTATGTCTTGTGAGTAGTTACTTTTGTTCCTGAGGACATGTGAGAAGTCTTGATATTAGTAGTCATGTGAATTTGGTCTTCGTTCGATATTTTGATGAGATGTATGTCGTCTCTCCTCTAGTGGTGTCATGTGAACGTCGACTACATGACACTTCACCATTATTTGGGCCTAGAGTAAGGCATTGGGAAGTAATAAGTAGATGATGGGTTGCTAGAGTGACAGGAGCTTAAACCCTAGTTTATGCGTTGCTTCGTAAGGGGCTGATTTGGATCCATATGTTTCATGCTATGGTTAGGTTTACCTTAATACTTATTTTGTAGTTGCGGATGCTTGGATTAGAGGTTAATCATAAGTGGGAGGCTTGTCCAAGTAAGGACAGCACCCAAGCACCTGTCCACCCACATACCAAATTATCAAAGTACCGAACGCGAATCGGATGATCGTGATGAAAACTAGCTTGACGATAATTCCCATGTGTCCTCGGGAGCGCTTTCCTTCATATAAGAGTTTTTCCGGGCTTGTCCTTTGCTACAAAAAGGATTGGGCCACCTTGCTGCACCTTATTTACTTTTACCTTTTTTACTTGTTACCAATTACCTTATCACAAAACTATCTGTTACCTATAATTTCAGTGCTTGCAGAAAATACCTTACTGAAAACTGCCTATCATTTCCTTCTGCTCCTCATTGGGTTCGACACTCTTACTTATCGAAAGGACTACGATAGATCCCCTACACTTGTGGGTCATCAAGACTCTTTTCTGGCGTCGTTGCCGGGGAGTGAAGTGCCTTTGGTAAGGAAAAATGTATATAGTGTGCTGAAATTTATTGTCACTTGTTACTATGGCTCATAATCATTTGAGGGGCTTGTTCGGGGTATCTTCACCCCGACCAGAAGAGCAAAGAGTTGCTCCTCAACCTACTGCACCTACTGAAAATGTTTGCTTTGAAATTCCTTCGGGTATGATAGAGAAACTGCTTGAAAATCATTTTACAGGAGACGGAACATTGCCTCCCCATTTACACCTAATCTATGTGGATTAAGTTTGTGGATTATTTAAGCTTGCAGGTATGCCTGAGGATGTTATCAAGAAGAAGGTCTTTGATGGGCCTCGAACCCCTCGTTGGATTACCCCAAGTGGAAGGTGTAAGATGCAGTAAGTAGAAGTGTTTTCCCTTAGCAAAGATGCCAAGGATCGAATCCCCAGAGACTCCTAGGTTCAACAGGTAGGTGTCAACTACTAATGGCGCAATTAGCAATCAACGTGGACCTGCACACAGATACAAATAACTTTGCTCCCAACGAGTACAGAGAGGTTGTCAATCTCTCCGGCCTTGTAGTTCACAAAGGGTTAAAAGCAATATGATAGTAGTGATAGATAGTAATTTGCAATAGTAAATAAAATAGCGGAAAGTAAAATAGTGTATGTGATCAATGATAGTAATATGGACCGGAGTCACATGATGTTCACTAGTGATGTCTCTCTCCCAAAAGATGATAAAACAGATATGTGAGGTAACAAATTACAGCTGGGCAATTGACAGGACCACGAACGCAAACCAATGCTGACTACATTGCAAGAAAGGTTGAGGTTCAAAGCATGGGCGGTACGCCAAAGTAAGTAGACCAAAATCCATCAATATCTACTACTAATCATCCACCTTGAGATATCTATCCAGAACATCTCGCTGGTATTAAGTTGCGAGTCCCACCCATAGTGTAAACTCAATGCAACAGACAACTGCATTAAAAGAACTTTGCGTAAAGTAAACAATCCTTGCACCTGCGGGCACAAGCACCGTTGTTTTCCCCCTTGTGGCAACAGCACATGCCCTAGACTCATGTTTCTATCACTCAAGCTAGTCATCGAGGGGCATGAACCCACAATCGAGCATAACGTTCCCTCTTGGAGTCACTACCTATTACTTGGCCAAAGCAATAAATAACAACGGAGAACATGCAAGAATTACTTATGAACTAAAATATAAAAGAGGTGAATCAAATATATTACTCAAGATCAATCTGAACATAATCTCATAATCCATCGGATCCCAGCAAACTCAACATAGCAACAACACAAGGATTACATAGGTGCCTCGATCATGTAGGGCAGCTCACGAGGACTAATTAGTGAAGCACAAGAACGGGAGGAGAACATCACATAGCTACTGGTCATGGACTCATGGTCCAAGGGAGACTACTCACGAGTCATCCGGGAGGCGTCCATGGTGGTGGAGAAGCTCCCGGTGATGATCCTCCCCTCCGGTAGGGTGCCGAGAAGAGTTCTCCTGGTGCTCCCTATCTTGGAAGCGGCGGCGGCGGCGGAACAGAGATGGGATCACGAAAAGAGGTCTTGTTTCAAGGGTTACGGGGGACCCTTTAAATATCTGCCAAAGTAGGGCATCGGGGGGCTCTCGGGGTGCCGAGGCGCTCCCCCCCCCCCCCCCCCCCCCGCGCGGCCCAGGGGGGGCGCGCCCACAGGGCGCCTGGGCCCCCTGTGGCCCCCCAGGCTCCCCTTCGGAAGCAGTGTCGTTCCCGGAACGCTGATTTTTTATATATTTTTTCTGTATTTTTCTGGGCAGTTCTCGAAACGTGAAAACCTGAAATACAAAAACAGCCGAAAACAGGAACTGGCACTGGGGTGCACTGGATTAGTAAGTTAGTCCAAATATGATCAAAAGTGTATGGAAGTGTATGAATATCATAGCAATATCACCCAAAAGTGGCATGGAGCAAGCAGAAATTATAGATACGTTTTGGACGTATCAACATCCCCAAGCTTAATTCCTGCTCGTCCTCGAGTAGGTAAATGATAACAAGAATAATTTCTGTGGTGACATGCTATTAACCATATAAGACTTTCTCATAGTCATATGAGAAATGCTTACTGAGACAATGATTCTAAAGTACTTAAGTTGTCTCAAGAGAAAATCACAAATGACTGAAAGTTTTACAATATGAAACTGAAACATCAAAAAGATTTGCAATGAACATGATGTGCAAATATGATCAAGTGATATCTTGCTTGCCCCCTTTAGTGATGCAAAACATAAGTGCAGGGGAACCTTCAAGGTTTAAGTGATGACTAGATACAATCATTTCAGAATAAACGATATCACAATCATGCAAAAGACAATGCTACTTTGGGACAATGCACATTACACTCAGAATGACAATCATGCTCTCAGTAGTTGATGCTTAAAGTGCTAGAGCTTTTTATTATGAAACATGGAAGCAATTGTGTCAACGGTAGTAATACTTCATATGTGTCATGTATAAAACATCTTATAAGTTGCAAGCCTCATGCATCGAATACTAATAGTGCTCGCTCCTTGTCCTAATTAGCTCGGATTCCCATGGGTTATCATTGCATTGCATATGTTTTTACCAAGTGTCACAAAGGGGTACCTCTATGGCACCTGTACAAAGGTCCAAGGAGATAGATCGCATTTGGTTTCTCGTTTTTGATAAATCTCAACTTGAGGACATCCATACCGGGACAACATAGAAAATAGATGATGGACTCCTCTTTAATGCATAAGCATATTCTCGTGAGAGATTGAGGATTAAGGTCCAAGCTAAAACTTCCACCATGATGCATGGCTTTGGTTGGCGGCCTAATGTTCTTCTCTAACAATATGCATATTAATTCAACCCACGGTAAATCACCCTTACTTCAGACAAGACGAACATGCATAGCAACTCACATGATATTCAACAAAAGTGTGACGGTTGATGGCGTCCCCAGAAACATGGTTACCGCTCAGCAAGCAACTCATAAGAAATAAGATACATAGGCAACATATTCTTTACCACAATAGTTTTTAGGCTACTTTCCCATGAGCTATGTATTGCATGGTTAATTTGCTTAGTGCAGGTGGAGGTTAGCAAAAGACTGGGAGCAACCAACTAAGAGAGCAATGACGGTCATAATCATGCAGAGCGACAAAGCAATATTGAATCAGGCATGGTAGTTATATCGCTACTTAGAAACAAAAGATCATCAAGGCTTGACAGACTTTCTTTACAGTCTTGAATATGCGTGAGCATACGCCAACTCAATCAAAATAAATTCTCAAAGGAAGATATTACTAAACCATACCACATCATAGGCAAACAAACCAAGTTGGTATTCCAATGACACATTGGGAACCCCTCAGCTATCTGAGATTAACCATAAGAAAACCTGAACTACTAAGCACCATCATGAAAGTAGCATCTTTATCATAGACATATTAACCCATGCAACGGAAGAAAACTCTCTTAATAAGGTGATCATGATAATTAAAAAGAGTTCAAGCAACCAACTAAATAAAAGCTCTTGAAAAGATAAGCATGAATACTAAGAGCAAAGCACGATAGTAGCTATTAAAAGACAAAGAACACACACAGCATAGATATACATGAAAATTCTATGTAATGTTCTAGGTAGAGGTGGAGCGTGTTTCTCTCCCACATAAAGGAATGCTGGGTTCCGACTCGTTATGAAAAATTAAAAAGAAAACTAAAAGCAAGACGCTCCAAGCATAGCACATAACACATGAAGTGATAAAAATATAGCGGAACGAAAGACGAACTGATAATGTTGATGGAGAAGGGGATGCACGGGGGCATCCCCAAGCTTAGACGCTTGAGTCTCCTTGAATATTTCTTGGGGGTGCATGGGGGCATCCCCAAGCTTGAGCGCTTGACACTCCTGAATCTTTTTATCATCTTCCCTCACACACTTGAAAACTCCCTTCATACATAACTCATTCATAATCTGATTAGCGAGGTTAGTACCCTTAATAAAATAATTATACCTTGCTGGAAATAAGGATATTCTTGAAGTTCTACTGTTTCTCAAGATTGCCAAAAGGTTTTTGCAAAGAAAAAGCAAGTTCTTAATTTGCAAAGTGAAGGTAAGGCAAAACAGGACAGAATCTGTGAAAAACAGAACAACAGGCAGTAATTGACCTGTTCGGGATACTTCTGCAACTCAAATCAAAAACCTCAGAACTGACGCACGAAAGACAATTATATAGAGAACGCTGCCGAAAACATTCAGCCCAAAAAGATGATCTGATGATTTTATACGAATTTTTCTATCCAAGGACAGAATCTGTTTCCTGGACAGCACCTCACAACTTTTGAACTTTCTAGCAATCAGAGGCTATACTTGGCACAAATATAAAAAGCAAAGATACAATGATGATGCTACAGCAGTAAACAACATCAAGACACAACAAAAGCAAAAAAATTATTCATGTGGGCTGCCTCCCAAAAGCGCTTTCTTTTATGCCTTTAAGCTAGGCATAATGCATAGATCAAGTTGTATCAATTGAACCATCATCAAGATCATCAAAAAGCTCTTCAATAATACAACTAGTCTTAAGAGGTCTCTCAAATAAAGGCCTCAAAGAGATACTTCTAGGTAGAAGACCAAAAGGATAAAAGTCAAGGGAAGATTTTTTATAAATTCATCAACGATAGGTGTTTCTTCCAAAGTCTTTACAGTTTCAACCCCTTTGGCAATAGGTGGATTACTTTTAGAACGGGGAGCCTTTGGAACGTGAACGAACTTAGGCTCCCTCTTTGCCGGAGTTTCTACCTTTTCGGTTTTCATCGAGGAGAATGTAGTTCCTAAGGTATCAAATATTTCCTCAATCTTTTTCATCCTAGAAGAGTCAGAATCATGGAATTTGACGGTCTCCAAAATTTTCAAAATTTTATGCATGGAGCTATCAAGTCTATTCAAATTCCCTTGAATCTTTCGATCCAACTCATTCATCTTATTAGTGCTTGGCATCTCTAGCTCTATTTTTTCAAGTTTTTTCATAATGTGAGCTAGGGTGATGTCCTCTTGAATGCTAACAATAGGGGGACTCCCAACAAGATTTTCAATAATACTAAGAGACTCCCAAACTGGGGCCTCCAGGAAATTCCCATTGATAGCAGTATCTAGAATAAACCTATTCCAAGAAGTGATTCCAACATAAAAATTTCTAAGCAAGATAGTAGTGGGTTGCTTCTTGGTGGCTCTTTTTTGTGAATCATTAATTCTATACCAAGCATCTTTCAAACTTTCACCACCTCTTTGTTTAAAAGTGAGAACTTCTGCCTCGTCAAAGACAAAAGGACCCGACATAATGATAACTAAAGAACAAGATAACTATTTTTGTGATTTTTGATAAAAAGGATACTAAAGCAAATATGAAAAGTAAACTAACAAGACTAATAAGCAAAGGTAAAAGATAGCATGCAACTCCCCTATCCTGAAGAGTGGAGTCCCCAGCAACGGCGCCAGAAAATACTCCTTGATGGGCCTCCAACCCCTCGTTGGATTACCCCAAGTGGAAGGTGTAAGATGCAGTAAGTAGAAGTGTTTTCCCTTAGCAAAGATGCCAAGGATCGCATCCCCAGAGACTCCTAGGTTCAACAGGTAGGTGTCAACTGCTAACGACGCAATTAGCAATCAACGTGGACCTGCACACAGATACAAATAACTTTGCTCCCAACGAGTACATAGAGGTTGTCAATCTCTCCGGCCTTGTAGTTCACAAAGGGTTAAAAGCAATATGATAGTAGTGATAGATAGTAATTTGCAATAGTAAATAAAACAGCGGAAAGTAAAATAGTGTATGTGATCAATGGTAGTAATATGGACCGGAGTCACATGATGTTCACTAGTGATGTCTCTCTCCCAAAAGACGATAAAACAGCTATGTGAGGTAACAAATTACAGCTAGGCAATTGACAGGACCACGAACGCAAACCAATGCTAACTACATTGCAAGAAAGGTTGAGGTTCAAAGCATGGGCGGTACGCCAAAGTAAGTAGACCGAAATCCATCAATATCTACTACTAATCATCCACCTTGAGATATCTATCCAGAACATCTCGCTGGTATTAAGTTGCGAGTCCCACCCATAGTGTAAACTCAATGCAACAGACAACTGCATTAAAAGAACTTTGCGTAAAGTAAACAATCCTTGCACCCGCGGGCACAAGCACCGTTGTTTTCCCCCTTGTGGCAACAGCACATCCCCTAGACTCATGTTTCTGTCACTCAAGCTAGTCATCGAGGGGCATGAACCCACAATCGAGCATAACGTTCCCTCTTGGAGTCACTACCTATTACTTGGCCAAAGCAATAAATAACAACGGAGAACATGCAAGAATTACTTATGAACTAAAATACAAAAGAGGTGAATCAAATATATTACTCAAGATCAATCTGAACATAATCTCATAATCCATCTGATCCCAGCAAACTCAACATAGCAACAACACAAGGATTACATAGGTGCCTCGATCATGTAGGGCAGCTCACGAGGACTAATTAGTGAAGCACAAGAACGGGAGGAGAACATCACATAGCTACTGGTCATGGACTCATGGTCCAAGGGAGACTACTCACGAGTCATCCGGGAGGCGTCCATGGTGGTGGAGAAGCTCCCGGTGATGATCCTCCCCTCCGGCAGGGTGCCGGGAAGAGTTCTCCTGGTGCTCCCGATCTTGGAAGCGGCGGCGGCGGCGGAACAGAGATGGGATCACGAAAAGAGGTCTTGTTTCAAGGATTACGGGGGACCCTTTAAATATCTGCCAAAGTAAGGCATCGGGGGGCTCTCGGGGTGCCGAGGCGCCCCCCCGGCGCGGCCCAGGGGGGGGGCGCGCCCATAGGGCACCTGGGCCCCCTGTGGCCCCCCCAGGCTCCCCTTCGGAAGCAGTGTCGTTCCCGGAACGCTGATTTTTTATATATATTTTCTGTATTTTTCTGGGCAGTTCTCGAAACGTGAAAACCTGAAATACAAAAACAGCCGAAAACAGAAACTGGCACTGGGGTGCACTGGATTAGTAAGTTAGTCCAAATATGATCAAAAGTGTATGGAAGTGTATGAATATCATAGCAATATCACCCAAAAGTGGCATGGAGCAAGCAGAAATTATAGATACGTTTTGGACGTATCAGTCTTCCCTTTATCTTTGAAGGGAGATGCATTGACATGGTTTAGGCTATGTGATGATATTTGATCATGGAACTATAATCGTCTGAAGTTGGAATTTCATCAGAAGTTCTACCCTATGCACCAGGTTCATCGTGATCGTAATTATATTTACCATTTCTGGCCTCACAAAGGAGAAAGCATCGCTCAATGTTGGGGGAGGCTTAAGTCAATGTTATATTCATGCCCCAATCATGAGCTCTCAAGAGAAATGATCATTCAAAATTTTTATGCTCGGCTTTGTGTCAGTAATCGCTCCATGCTCGATACTTCTTGTTCTGGCTCTTTTATGATGAAGACTGTTGAATTCAAATGGGATTTATTGGAAAGAATTAAACGCAACTCTGAAGATTGGGATCTCGACGAAGGTAAGGAGTCAGGTATGACCCCTACGTTTGATTGTGTTGAGGCTTTTATGGATACCGATGTTTTTCGTGAGTTTAGCACTAAATATGGACTTGACTCTGAGATAGTAGCTTCTTTCTGTGAATCATTTGCTACTCATGTTGATCTCCCCAAGGAGAAGTGGTTTAAATACCATCCCCCTATTGAAGTTAAAGTAGTTGAACCTATTAAAGTTGAAGAAAAGACTATTACTTATAATGTGGATCCTATTATTCCTACTGCTTATATTGAGAAACCACCTTTCCCTGTTAGGATAAAGGATCATGCTCAAGCTACAATTGTAGTTCGCAAGAGTAATACTAGAACACCTACACCCTCTGAGAAAATTAAAGTTGAACCTAGTGTTGCTATGGTTAAAGATCTCTTGGTAGAAGATTTAGATGGACATGTTATTTACCTCCAAGAAGAGTCTGCTAGAATAGCCAAACCCAATGCTAGGAATAAACATAGACCTATTGTAGGCTTGCCTGTTATGTCTGTTAAGATAGGAGATCATTGCTATCATGGTTTATGTGACGTAGGTGCTAGTGCGAGTATTATCCCTCTTACCTTATATCGAGAAATTATGCATGATATTGCACCTATTGAGTTAGAAGGGATTGATGTTACTATTAAGCTTGCTATTAGAGACACTATGTCACCAGTTGGGATTGTTAGAGATGTTGAAGTCTTGTGTGGGAAGGTTAAATACCCTTCTGATTTTCTTATTCTTAGTTCCACACAAGATGAATTTTGTCCCATTATATTTGGTAGACCCTTCTTGAACACTGTTAATGCTAAGACAGACTGCGTAAAAGATATCATTACTGTTGGTTTAGGGGATATGTTTCATGATTTTAACTTTGCTAAATTCCGTAGACAACCCCTTGATAAAGAATTACCTAGCAAGGATGAAATTATTGGTCTTGCTTCTATTGATGTGCCTCCTAATGATATTTTAGAACAATACTTGCTAGACCATGAAAATGATATGCATATGAATGAGAGAAGGGAAAAAGATGAAATATTCTTTAATCAAGGACCCGTATTGGAAAACAACTTTCTTGTTGAAATCCTAGGGGATCCTCCTCCACCCAAGGGTGATCCCGTATTTGAACTTAAACCTTTACCTGATAATCTTAAGTATGTTTATCTTGATGAAAAGAAGATATATCCTGTTATTATTAGTGCTAACCTTTCAGAGCAGGAAGAAGAAAAATTATTGAAAACTCTGAAGAAGCATTGTGCTGCTATTGGATATAATGTGGATGATCTTAAGGGCATTAGTCCCACCTTATGCCAACACAAGATAAAAATGGAAGAAAATGCTAACCCGGTTATTGATCATCAACGACGGTTAAATCCTAAGATCAAAGAAATGGTAAGGAAGGAAATACTAAAGCTTCAAGAGGAAGGTATTATCTATCCAGTTGCTGATAGCCAGTGGGTAAGTCCTGTCCATTGTGTCCCTAAGAAGAGAGGTATGACTGTTGTTCCTAATGATAAAGATGAATTGATCCCGCAAAGAATAGTTATAGGTTATAGCATGGTAATTGATTTCCGTAAGTTAAATAAAGGTACTAAGAAAGATCATTACCCCTTGCCATTTATTGATCAAATGCTAGAAAGGTTATCCAAACATACTCATTTTTGCTTTCTAGATGGTTATTCTGGTTTTTCTCAAATACCTGTGTCAAAAGGGGATTAAGAAAAGACCACTTTTACTTGTCCTTTCAGTACCTTTTCTTATAGACATATGCCTTTTGGTTTATGTAATGCACCTGCTACCTTTCAAAGATGCATGATGGTTACATTCTCTGATTTTTGTGAAATGATTGTTGAGGTTTTCATGGATGATTTCTCCGTTTACGGAACCTCTTTTGATGATTGCTTAAGCAACCTTGATCGAGTTTTGCAGAGATGTGAAGACACTAACCTAGTCTTGAATTGGGAGAAGTGCCACTTTATGGTTAATGAAGGCATTGTCTTGGGACATAAAATTTCTTAAAGAGGTATTGAAGTTGACAAAGCTAAAGTTGATGCTATTGAAAAAATGCCATGCCCTAAGGACATCAAAGGTATACGAAGTTTCCTTGGTCGTGCCGGGTTTTATAGGAGGTTCATTAAGGACTTCTCCAAAATCTCCAGGCCTCTGACTAATCTCCTACAAAAAGATATTCCTTTTGTCTTTGATGATGATGAAGGAAATATGCCCTAGAGGCAATAATAAAGATGTAATTTGTATTTCCTTATATCATGATAAATGTCTTTTATTCATGCTAGAATTGTATTAACCAGAAACTTAGTACATGTGTGGATACATAGACAAAACAGTATGTCCCTAGTATGCCTCTACTAGACTAGCTCATTGATCAAAGATGGTTATGTTTCCTAGCCATAGACATGAGTTGTCATTTGATCAACGGGATCACATCATTAGGAGAATGATGTGATGGACAAGACCCATCCGTTAGCATAGCACTATGATCGTTTAGTTTAACTGCTATTGCTTTCTTCATGACTTATACATGTTCCTATGACTATGAGATTATGCAACTCCCGAATACCGTAGGAACACCTTGTGTGCTATCAAACATCACAGCGTAACTGGGTGATCATAAAGATGCTCTACAGGTGTCTCCGAAAGTATTCGTGGTGTTGGCATAGATCAAGATTAGGATTTGTCACTCCGAGTGTCGGAGAGGTATCTCTGGGCCCTCTCGGTAACACACATCATAATAAGACTTGCAAGCAAAAGACTAATGAGTTAGTCACGAGATGATGTGTTACGGAACGAGTAAAGAGACTTGCTGGTAACGAGATTGAACTAGGTATAAAGATACCGACGATCGAATATCGGGCAAGTAACATACCGTTTGACAAAAGGAACAACGTATGTTGTTATGCGGTTCTGACCGATAAAAGATCTTCGTAGAATGTGTAGGAGCCAATATGAACATCCAGGTTCCGCTATTGGTTATTGACCGGAGATGAGTCTCGGTCATGTCTACATAGTTCTCGAACCCGTAGGGTCCGCACGCTTAACGTTTGATGACGATCGGTATTATGAGTTTATGTGTATTGATGTACCGAAGGTAGTTCGGAGCCCCGGATGAGATCACGGACATGACGAGGAGTCTCGGAATGTCCGAGACATAAAGATTGATATATTGGACGGCTATATTCGGACACCGGAAGTATACCGGAAAAGTTTCGGATTTATCGGGAATGCCGGAGGGGGTTACCGGAACCCCCTACAAGAGGGGATGGTCCATAGTGGGTCTAAAGGGAAAGAGAGAGGCAGCCCATAGGGCTGGCCGGCGCCCCCACCTAGGGTTCCTAGTTGGACTAGGATTGGGGGGGCGCCACCTCTCCTATTCCTTTCTCCCTTCTTCCTTTCGGTGAATCCTACTAGGAATAGGATTGCAATCCTATTCCTAGTAGGACTCCCTCCCTAGCCGCACCAGGAAGGGCCGGCCGGCCTCCCTCCCCTGCTCCTTTATATACGGGGGCAGGGGGCACCCAAAGACACACAAGTTGAATTGTTTTAGCCGTGTGCGGTGCCCCCCTCCACAGAATCACACCTCGGTCATACCGTCGCGGAGCTTAGGCGAAGCCCTGCGTCGGTGAACACATCATATCCGTCACCATGCCGTCGTGCTGACGAAACTCTCCCGTGAAGCTCAACTGGATCAAGAGCTCGTGGGACGTCATCAAGCTGAACGTGTGCTGAACGCGGAGGTGCCGTACGTTCGGTGCTTGATCGGTTGGATCGCGAAGAAGTTCGACAACATCAACCGCGTCACTTGACGCTTCCGCTCCCGGTCTACGAGGGTACGTAGACACACTCTCCCCTCTCGTTGCTATGCATCTGGTAGATAGATCTTGCGTGATCGTAGGAAAATTTTAAAATACTACGTTCCCCAACAGTGGCATCATGAGCCAGGTCTATGCGTAGATGATATGCACGAGTAGAACACAATAAGATTGTGGACGATACTAGTCATACTGCTTACCAGCATGTCATACTTTGCTTCGGCGGTATTGTGAGATGAAGCGGCCCGGACCAACATTACGCGTACGCTTACGCGAGACTGGTTTCACCGTTACGAGCACTCGTTGCTTAAAGGTGACTGGCGGGTGTCTGTCTCTCTCACTTTAGCTGAATCAAGTGTGACTACGCCCGGTCCTTGTGAAGGTTAAAACAGCACATACTTGACGAAACAGCACATACTTGACGAAACATACTTGACGAGCCATATGGTTGTCGCTTTATTGTATGAAATGCAATCGCCATGTAATTGCTGTACTTTATCACTAAGCGGTAGCGATAGTCGTGGAAGCAATAGTTGGCGAGACGACAACGATGCCACGATGAAGATCAAGGTGTCAAACCGGTGACGAAGGTGATCATGACGGTGCTTTGAAGATGGAGATCAAAAGCACAAAATGATGATGGCCATATCATGTGACATATTTTGATTGCATGTGATGTTTATCTTATTATGCTTCTTATTTTGCTTAGTACGACGGTAGCATTATAAGATGATCCCTTACTAAATTTCAAGGTATAAGTGTTCTCCCTGAGTATGCACCGTTGCGAAAGTTCGTCGTGCCGAGACACCACGTGATGATCGGGTGTGATAAGCTCTACGTTCAAATACAACGGGTGTAAGCCAGTTTTGCACACGCAGAATACTCGGGTTAAACTTGACGAGCCTAGCATATACAGATATGGCCTCGGAACACTGGAGACCGAAAGGTCGAGCGTGAATCATATAGTAGATATGATCAACATAAGATGTTCACCATTGAAAACTACTCCATCTCACGTGATGATCGGACATGGTTTAGTTGATTTGGATCACGTGATCATTTAGATGACCAGAGGGATGTCTATCTAAGTGGGAGTTCTTTAAATTAATATGATTAAATTGAACTTTAACTTATCATGAACTTAGTCCTGATAGTTTTGCATATCTATGTCGTTGTAGATCAATGGCCAGTGCTACCGTTCCTTTGAATTTTAATGCATTCCTAGAGAGCTACGTTGAAAGATGATGGTAGCAATTACACGGACTGGGTCCGTAACCTGAGGATTATCCTCATTGCTGCACAGAAGAATTATGTCCTTGAAGCACCGCTAGGTGACAAGCCCCCTTCCGCTGATGCAGACGCTTTGAACGTCTGGCAGTCGCGGTCTGATGACTACACGATAGTTCAGTGTGCCATGCTTTACGGCTTAGAACCGGGACTTCAACGACGTTTTGAACGTCATGGAGCATATGAGATGTTCCAGGAGTTGAAGTTAATATTTCAAGCAAATGCCCGAATTGAGAAATATGAGATTTCCAATAAGTTCTACAGCTGCAAAATGGAGGAGAATAGTTCTATCAGTGAACACTTGCTCAGAATGTCTGGGTACTATAATCATATGACTCAACTTGGTTGTAAAGTTGATGAGGATAGTGTTATTGATAGAGTTCTTCAATCACTGCCACCAAGCTATAAAGGCTTCGTGATGAACTATAACATGCAAGGGATGCAAAAGACAATTCCCGAGCTCTTCGCTATGCTCAAAGCTGCGGAGGTAGAAATCAAAAAGGAGCATCAAGTGTTGATGGTTAACAAGACCACTAGTTTCAAGAAAAAGGGCAAGGGAAAGAAAGGGAACTTCAAAAAGAATAGCAAGTCAGTTGCTACTTCAACGAAGAAACCCAAATCTGGAGCCAAGCCTGAAACTGAGTGCTTCTACTGCAAGGGGACTGGACACTGGAAGCGGAACTGCCCCAAGTATTTGGCGGATAAGAAGGATGGCAAGATGAACAAAGGTATATGTGATATACATGTTATTGATGTGTACCTTACTAATGCTCGTAGTAGTACCTGGGTATTTGATACCGGTTCGGTTGCTAATATTTGTAACTCGAAACAGGGACTACGGATTAAATGAAGATTAGCTAAGGACGAGGTGACGATGCGCGTGGGAAACGGTTCCAAAGTCGATGTGATCGCCGTCGGCACGCTACCTCTACATCTACCTTCGGGATTAGTTTTAGACCTAAATAATTGTTATTTGGTGCCAGCGTTGAGCATGAACATTATATCTGGATCTTGTTTATTGCGAGACGGTTATTCATTTAAATCAGAGAATAATGGTTGTTCCATTTTAATGAATAATATCTTTTATGGTCATGCACCCTTGAAGAGTGGTCTATTCTTATTGGATCTCGATTGTAGTGATACACATATTCATAGTATTGAAACCAAAAGATACAAGGTTAATAATGATAGTGCAACTTATTTGTGCCACTGCCGTTTAGGTCATATTGGTGTAAAACGCATGAAGAAACTCCATAAAGATGGACTTTTGGAATCACTTGATTATGAATCACTTGGTGCTTGCGAACCATGCCTCATGGGCAAGATGACTAAAACTCCGTTCTCCGGAACTATGGAGCGAGCAACAGATTTGTTGGAAATCATACATACTGATGTACGTGGACCAATGAGTGTTGATGCTTGCGGCGGGTATCGTTATTTTCTGACCTTCACTGATGATTTGAGCAGATATGGGTATATCTACTTAATGAAGCACAAGTCTGAAACATTTGAAAAGTTCAAAGAATTTCAGAGTGAAGTAGAGAATCATCGTAACAAGAAAATAAAGTTCCTACGATCTGATCGTGGAGGAGAATATTTGAGTTACGAGTTTGGTCTTCATTTGAAACAATGTGGAATAGTTTCACAACTCACGCCACCTGGAACACCACAGCGTAATGGTGTGTCCGAACGTCGTAACCGTACCTTATTGGATATGGTGCGATCTATGATGTCTCTTACCGATTTACCACTATCGTTTTGGGGTTATGCTTTAGAGACAGCTGCATTCACGTTAAATAGGGCACCATCTAAATCCGTTGATACGACACCTTATGAACTATGGTTTGGCAGGAAACCAAAGTTGTCGTTTCTTAAAATTTGGGGCTGCGATGCTTATGTGAAAACACTTCAACCTGATAAGCTCGATCCCAAGTCGGAAAAATGTGTCTTCATAGGATACCCAAAAGAGACTGTTGGGTACACCTTCTATCACAGATCCGAAGGCAAAATATTCGTTGCTAAGAACGGATCCTTTCTAGAAAAAGAGTTTCTCTCGAAAGAAGTGAGTGGGAGGAAAGTAGAACTTGATGAGGTAATTGTACCTTCTCCCATATTGGAAAGTAGTACATCACAGGAAATTGTTCCAGTGATTCCTACACCAATTAGTGAGGAAGTTGATGATAATGATCATGAAACTTCGGATCAAGTTTCTGCTGAACGTCGTAGATCAACCAGAGTACATTCCGCACCAGAGTGGTACGGCAACCCAGTTCTAGAAATCATGTTACTAGAACATGATGAACCTACGAACTATGAGGAAGCGATGATGAGCCCAGATTCCGCAAAATGGCTTGAAGCCATGAAATCTGAGATGGGATCCATGTATGAGAACAAAGTGTGGACTTTGGTTGACTTGCCCGATGATTGGCAAGCCATCGAAAATAAATGGATCTTCAAGAGGAAGACCGACGCAGACGGTAATATTACTGTTTACAAAGCTCGACTTGTTGCGAAAGGTTTTCGACAAGTTCAAGGAGTTGACTATGATGAGACTTTCTCACCTGTAGCGATGCTTAAGTCTGTCCGAATCATGTTAGCAATTGCCGCATTTTATAATTATGAAATCTGGCAAATGGATGTCAAAACTGCATTCCTAAATGGATATCTCAAAGAAGAGTTGTATATGATGCAACCAGAAGGTTTTGTCGATCCAAAAGGTGCTAACAAAGTATGCAAACTCCAGCGATCCATCTATGGACTGGTGCAAGCATCTCGGAGTTGGAATATACGCTTTGATGAGGTGATCAAAGCATATGGTTTTATACAGACTTTTGGAGAAGCCTGTATTTACAAGAAAGTGAGTGGGAGCTCTGTAGCATTTCTAATATTATATGTAGATGACATATTGTTGATTGGAAATGATATAGAATTTCTGGATAGCATAAAAGGATACTTGAATAAAAGTTTTTCAATGAAAGACCTCGGAGAAGTTGCTTACATATTAGGCATCAAAATCTATAGAGATAGATCAAGACGCTTAATTGGACTTTCACAAAGCACATACCTTGATAAGATTTTGAAGAAGTTCAAAATGGATCAGTCAAAGAAAGGATTCTTGCCTGTTTTACAAGGTATGAAGTTGAGTAAGACTCAATGCCCGACCACTGCAGAAGATAGAGAGAAAATGAAAGTCATTCCCTATGCCTCAGCCATAGGATCTATCATGTATGCAATGCAGTGTACCAGACCTGATGTGTGCCTTGCTATAAGTCTAGCAGGGAGGTACCAAAGTAATCCAGGAGTGGATCACTGGACAGCGGTCAAAAACATCCTAAAGTATCTGAAAAGAACAAAGGATATGTTTCTCGTATATGGAGGTGACAAAGAGCTCGTCGTAAACGGTTACGTCGATTCTAGCTTTGACACTGATCCGGATGACTCAAAGTCACAAACCGGATATGTATTTTTATTGAACGGTGGAGCTGTCAGCTGGTGCAGTTCCAAGCAGAGCGTCGTGGCGGGATCTACGTGTGAAGCGGAATACATAGCTGCTTCGGAAGCAGCAAATGAAGGAGTCTGGATGAAGGAGTTCATATCCGATCTAGGTGTAGTACCTAGTGCATCGGGTCCAATGAAAATCTTTTGTGACAACACTGGAGCCATAGCCTTGGCGAAGGAATCCAGGTTTCACAAGAAAACAAAGCACATCAAAAGACGCTTCAATTCCATCCGCGATCTAGTCAAGGAGGGAGACATAGAGATTTGCAAAATACATACGGATCTGAATGTTGCAGACCCGTTGACTAAGCCTCTTCCACGGGCAAAACATGATCAGCACCAAGACTCCATGGGTGTGAGAATCATCACTTTGTAATCTAGATTATTGACTCTAGTTCAAGTGGGAGACTGAAGGAAATATGCCCTAGAGGCAATAATAAAGATGTTATTTGTATTTCCTTATATCATGATAAATGTCTTTATTCATGCTAGAATTGTATTAACCGGAAACTTAGTACATGTGTGGATACATAGACAAAACAGTATGTCCCTAGTATGCCTCTACTAGACTAGCTCATTGATCAAAGATGGTTATGTTTCCTAGCCATAGACATGAGTTGTCATTTGATCAACGGGATCACATCATTAGGAGAATGATGTGATGGACAAGACCCATCCGTTAGCATAGCACTATGATCGTTTAGTTTAACTGCTATTGCTTTCTTCATGACTTATACATGTTCCTATGACTATGAGATTATGCAACTCCCGAATACCGTAGGAACACCTTGTGTGCTATCAAACGTCACAACGTAACTGGGTGATCATAAAGATGCTCTACAGGTGTCTCCGAAAGTATTCGTGGTGTTGGCATAGATCAAGTTTAGGATTTGTCACTCCGAGTGTCGGAGAGGTATCTCTGGGCCCTCTCGGTAACACACATCATAATAAGCCTTGCAAGCAAAAGACTAATGAGTTAGTCACGAGATTATGTGTTACGGAACGAGTAAAGAGACTTGCCGGTAACGAGATTGAACTAGGTATAAAGATACCGACGATCGAATCTCGGGCAAGTAACATATCGTTTGACAAAAGGAACAACGTATGTTGTTATGCGGTTCTGACCGATAAAAGATCTTCGTAGAATGTGTAGGAGCCAATATGAACATCCAGGTTCCGCTATTGGTTATTGACCGGAGATGAGTCTCGGTCATGTCTACATAGTTCTCGAACCCGTAGGGTCCGCACGCTTAACGTTTGATGACGATCGGTATTATGAGTTTATGTGTATTGATGTACCGAAGGTAGTTTGGAGTCCCGGATGAGATCACGGACATGACGAGGAGTCTCGGAATGTCCGAGACATAAAGATTGATATATTGGACGGCTATATTCGGACACCGGAAGTATACCGGAAAAGTTTCGGATTTATCGGGAATGCCGGAGGGGGTTACCGGAACCCCCTACGAGAGGGGATGGTCCATAGTGGGTCTAAAGGGAAAGAGAGAGGCAGCCCATAGGACTGGCTGGCGCCCCCACCTAGGGTTCCTAGTTGGACTAGGATTGGGGGGGCGCCACCTCTCCTATTCCTTTCCCCCTTCTTCCTTTCGGTGAATCCTACTAGGAATAGGATTGCAATCCTATTCCTAGTAGGACTCCCTCCCTAGCCGCACCAGGAAGGGCCGGCCGGCCTCCCTCCCCTGCTCCTTTATATACGGGGGCAGGGGGGCACCCAAAGACACACAAGTTGAATTGTTTTAGCCGTGTGCGGTGCCCCCCTCCACAGAATCACACCTCGGTCATACCGTCGCGGAGCTTAGGCGAAGCCCTGCGCCGGTGAACACATCATATCCGTCACCACGCCGTCGTGCTGACGAAACTCTCCCGTGAAGCTCAACTGGATCAAGAGCTCGTGGGACGTCATCAAGCTGAACGTGTGCTGAACGCGGAGGTGCCGTACGTTCGGTGCTTGATCGGTTGGATCGCGAAGAAGTTCGACAACATCAACCGCGTCACTTGACGCTTCCGCTCCCGGTCTACGAGGGTACGTAGACACACTCTCCCCTCTCGTTGCTATGCATCTGGTAGATAGATCTTGCGTGATCGTAGGAAAATTTTAAAATACTACGTTCCCCAACAGATGATTGTCTAGAAGCATTTGAAATACTTAAGAAAGCATTGATCTCTACACCTATTGTCCAGCCTCCTGACTGGAATTTACCCTTTGAGATTATGTGCGATGCTAGCGATTATGCTGTAGGCGCTGTTTTAGGGCAAAGAGTTGATAAGAAATTGAATGTTATCCAGTATGCTAGTAAAACTCTAGATAGTGCCCAGAAAAATTATGCTACTACTGAGAAAGAATTTTTAGCAGTTGTATCTGCTTGTGATAAGTTTAGACCCTATATTGTTTATTCTAAAGTAACTATTCACAGTGATCATGCTGCTATCAAATACCTTATGGAAAAGAAAGATGCTAAACCTAGACTTATTAGATGGGTTCTCTTGCTGCAAGAATTTGACTTGCATATTATTGATAGAAAGGGAGCTGAGAACCCCGTTGCAGACAACTTGTCTAGGTTAGAGAATATACTTGATGACCCACAACCTATTAATGATAGCTTTCCTGATGAACAATTAGCTATCATAAATACTCCTCGTACTGCTCCATGGTATGCTGATTATGCTAATTATATTGTTGCTAAGTTTATACCTCCTAGCTTCACATACCAGCAAAAGAAAAAGTTCTTCTATGATTTGAGACATTACTTCTGGGATGACCCACATTTTATAAAGAAGGAGTAGATGGTATTATTAGACGTGGTGTGCCTGAGCATGAAAAGGAACAGATCCTACGCAAGTGCCACTCCGAATCTTATGGAGGACACCATGCGGGAGATAGAAGTGCACATAAGGTATTGCAATCCGGGTTTTATTGGCCTACTCTCTTCAAGGATGCCCGTAAGTTTGTCTTATCTTGTGATGAATGTCAAAGAATTGGTAATATCAGTAGATGTGAAGAAATGCCTATGAATTATTCACTTGTTATTGAAGCATTTGATGTTTGGGGCTTTGATTATATGGGACCATTTCCTGCCTCTAATGGGTACACACATATTTTAGTTGTTGTTGATTACGTTACAAAGTGGGTAGAAGCTATTCCAACTAGTAGTGCTGATCATAACACCTCTATTAAGATGCTTAAAGAAGTTATTTTTCCGAGGTTTGGAATCCCTAGATACTTAATGACTGATGGTGGTTCACACTTTATTCATGGTGCTTTCCGTAAAATGCTTGCAAAGTATGATGTGAATCATAGAATTGCATCCCCTTATCACCCACGGACTAGTGGTCAAGTAGAACTAAGTAATAGAGAGTTGAAATTAATTTTGCAAAAGACAGTTAATAGGTCTAGGAAGAATTGGTCCAAGAAACTTGATGATGCATTATGGGCCTATAAAACTGCATACAAAAATCCCATGGGTATGTCTCCATATAAGATGGTATATGGAAAAGCTTGTCACTTACCTCTTGAGCTAGAACATAAGGCATATTGGGCTATCAAAGAGCTCAATTATGATTTCAAACTTGCTGGTGAAAAGAGGTTATTTGACATTAGCTGTCTGATGAATGGAGAACCCATGCCTATGAGAATGCCAAGCTGTTTAAAGAAAAGGTTAAACGATGACATGACAAAAGGATACAAAAGCGTGAGTTTAACGTAAGTGATTATGTCTTGCTATAAAACTCTCGTTTAAGATTTTTTCTAGGAAAACTTCTCTCTAAGTGGGAAGGACCTTACGTTATCGAGGAGGTCTATCGTTCCGGTGCCATAAAAATCAACAACTTCGAAGGAACAAACCGAAGGTGGTGAACGGTCAAAGAATCAAACACTATATCTCAGGTAATCCTATTAATGTTGAAACCAATGTTATTGCAACCGTAACCCCGAAGGAATACATAAGGGACACTTTCCAGAACGATTCAGCCTCCGAAAAGGAAGAGGTATGTGATACGGCAAGTAAACCGACTCCAAAACAGTTCTAAAGGCAATTTTTCCCCGTTTTGGAATACTTAGAAAAATAGAAAAATAAGTAGCAGTCCGGAAGAGACACGAGGCGTCCACGAGGGTGGAGGGCGCGTGCCCCCTTCCTGGGCGCGCCCCCTGCCTCGTGGGCACCCCGTGTGCCTCCCGGACTCCGATTTCTTTTATGTTACTCCTTTTGGTTGGTAAAAATTCATTATATGTACCCGAAGGTTTTGATCTCTGTATCACGCAAAAATCCTCGGTTTTCGTTTCGAGCTGCTGTTTTTGACAGATCTAGATCATCATGGCGTCCTCCAACATCCCCAAGGACAAGTTCTTCGAGAAGGTCATCAACCCCTACCTTGCGGAGGGGCTGCATCACCCTAAAACCATGGAGTTCCATGAGGGGGTGCTACACCTCCGTGATGTTGAGGGGCCGAGGAGGACCGGAAGCGTGGAGACAAGACTCGAAGCAATGGAGCAGCAAGTTTTCAAGTGCCAAGGTATGGTGGAACGAGGACTCAACGCCAACCACATGATGATCTCGGAGCTCGCCAACAACCTCAAGCTGCACTCAAGGATCTTCGGGGAAGATATCTCTAATCTTCAAGATAAGATCGATCACCTCCAAGCCCAGATCTATGACCTGCAAAACCAAAACTGTGAGTATGGATATAGATTCAAGAAGATGAGTTTGGCTGCAGATTTGAGTATCCCGGAGACTCGATCATCCTTCTACGATGGTGAGCCCATGCCTTGGAAGGTGGACCACAAGCCTACATCATCAACAACTCCTACATCACCACACCCGAAGAAGGAGACATAGGCCCTGTTTGGTTCATAAGTCCTAGGACTTTTTTTAGTCCCAACTTATAAGTCATAAGTCCCTAAAAAGTCCCTACCTGTTTGGTTCCTGGGACTTAACATTGACTAGTAGACCATATTACAACTATAAGTCCCTATAAGTCCCTCCTTGAGAGTCTTATTTGATAAGTCCCTAATGCTCACTTTAAGTCCCTATAAGTCCCTCCTGTTTGGTTTAGATGGGACTTATAGGGACTTATTTAAGTCCCTAGACCAATAACTCCCTGGAAACAAACACCCTCATAATCATATGGGTATGGGCACTCCCCTTGGCAACTGCCAAGCTAGGGGGAGTGACCCCGGTATCGTATGACCATCACTCCTATCTTTACCGTTTTTCTTAGTTTGATCCTTTTGGTAGTATGTTGATCTAGTAGAATAAAGTTAGCATGATCTAGTTGTGAGCTTTTGCCTTATGATCTTTACCCTTTGTAATCGAGTCCGTGAGCTATATAATAAAGATTAGCGGTGAGTCAAGGGCTTGATTTCCTCACTTGGGTCATGATAAAAAGAAAGAAAACATAAAGAGTATCCAAGAGATCATATCGATCTTATGGGAAGTAATGACTTCACATATAAGAGTATGATAAATAAAAGTTGTTGGGAGTTGACAAACATAGTTTTGGTCATCGTTGCAATTAATAGGAAGTAATAAAAGAAGAGAGGCTTCACATACAAATATACTATCTTGGACATCTTTTATGATTGTGAGCACTCATTAAAATATGACATGCTAAAGAGTTGATGTAGGACAAGGAAGACAACATAATGGGTTATATTTTCTTATATCCGAAATAAAGTATATTGTCATGGATCATCCAACATGTTGAGCTAGCCAAAACTCCTTGCACCAAGTAGAGATACTACTTGTGCTTCCATACATCCTTAAACCCAGTTTTTCCATGAGAGTCCACCATACCTACCTATGGATTGAGAAAGATCCTTCCATGTAAGTTGTCATGTTGCAAACTCGCTAAAATATGTATGATTTATTAGTGCGGAGGAAATTAGCTTTATACGATCTTGTGATATGGAAGTAATAAAAGTGACGGACTGCATAATAAAGGTCCTTATCACAAGTGGCAATATAAAGTGACGTTCTTCTGTGCTAAGACTTTGTGCATCCAACCATAAAAACTCATGACAACCTCTGCTTCCCTCTGCGAAGGGCTTATCTATTATTCTTCCTTAAGAGTCAAGGTGAAATTCACCTTTCCTTTTTACATTTTATCCTTCGGCAAGCCCATTGTGTTGGAAAGATCCTGACATATATACCCACTTGGATGTAAGTTTTCATGGTCTATTACTGTTGACATTACCCTTGAGGTAAAAGGTTGGGAGGCAACACCATAAGCCCCTATCTTTCTCTGTGTCCGTTTAAGACTCCATAAACATAAGTATTGCGCGAGTTTGAGCAATTGTGAAAGACTATATGATAGTTGAGTATGTAGGCTTGCTGAAAAGCTCTTATATTGACTCTTTAATGCCCCAGATATAATATTTTCCAATAAGGGCAATGAAGCTTTCTCAATTTGATCCTTGTCCTTATCCTTGCGGGTTCTTGTCATTTTATTTTTGCATTGCATATCAAAAAAATTCCATCTTTGCATTGCTTCATCATCATAGCATCATGGCATCATAATTTACTTCTTTGTTATCATGAGTGAGAGTGAGGCCTTGTGATGTTGTGTGTGTGGCTTGATCTATGCCTTGCTTAAACCCAAAACCTCTTCTTCTTCTTCTTCTTTCTTTTCTTTTCTGTCCATTCTTTACCCCTTTGTGCAAGCCACCTAGCCAAGCCCTTTCATTGTTCTTTCTTTTCCTAAAAACTTTGCCCCATGTCTACAACCTCTCCATCAAATATCACCCTATTTGAAAATGATTTGTTTGGGTTTTAAAATACTAAGAGTTTGAACCATATTCAAACTCCTTTTATTTTTCTGCCTCTAAAAATGTCCAAGTCAATTTTATTAAATAGGGCATAAATCTCTGAGCATGGGGATATTTTTCTTTTCCCCTAACTCATTTTCTTTTAGCCTGTGTTTTTATTTTTCTTTCCGCTGAAGAAATAAAGAAAAAGAAATAAAGGCAGCAACCAGCACAGTGGCCTGGGCATCCTCCTCCTTCTCTCTCCCCCAGGCCCATCTCTTTTCTCCCACAGCAGCGCAGGCCCAGCTCCACCCGCAGGCCCAGCCAGCAGGCCGCAGAAGTCGCGCCGTCTCTCCCTTCACGCCTGGCCCCACCTGTCTGTCTCTCACCCCGCGCCTCCATCTTCCTCCGTCAACGAAAAGCAGAGCAGAGCGCGCTCACCGTCGTGCCGTGAACTCACGGACGTCAAGGTCTCGTGGCCCGAGCCCCCCATTTAAACCCGGAGCTTGTCCTCTCCTTCTCTCTAGGTTTACCCTTCCTCCTCTCGCCGCCTGGAGAGCCGAGCTCCACCAGATCCGTCGCACCAGTCGACACCCGCATGCATCTAAGAGCGCCACCTCGTCATCGGCGAACCCTCCGTCGACCTCAGCCTCGCCAATCGTGTCCTTCTGCTTCCACGATGTCGACTCCTTCGACTACTTCATCCACGTAGACCCGATCGCCTCCACGCCGACGACTTCTTCCTCTTCTTCATCTCCGGTGGCCGTAGCTGTTCGAGACCAGTCGCCGGCCACTCCGTCCATGACTGGGCCAGCCTAGCACTTCTCCGTGCTCGTGGTGAGCTCCTCTTTCTCCCCGTACCTTTTTCCCCTTCCTGCGCGCCCTCTAGGTCCTAGTTCATCGAGCGCCCGAGCGCATCGCCGTCGAACCTCATCGCCGGCGAGTGTTTCGACCCCTCTAGGCCGTGTTCTTCTGTCCGTTCGCTTCGCCTCATCGTGTAGGTGCCGCTTGTGCATTCGTCGTTCCACTAGGGCCTCTGCATTGCCTCGCCGTTGCTCCGTCGCTGCCGTTCTGTTGTTGCTCGCCGCTGATAACCCTCAACCGTAAGGGATCGAGATAGTCTTCGCGGGTAAGAATAACCAAATTTATTGATTCGACACACGGGGAGCCAAAGAGTATTTATAAGCTTTAACAGTTGAGTTGTCAATTCAACCGCACCTGAAATATGCTAACTTGCAGCAAAAGATAAGTGGTAACAGTGATATGATAGTAATGATAGTAATAATAAAAGTAAACAGCAAAAGTAAATAGCAGTAGTAAATAGCAAAGGTGGCAACTAGTGACAAGCAAAGTTTAAAATACTGTAGGCTAGGGAGATGGATGGTTGGGCGTTGCATGGATGAGATAGTTTCTAACTCGGGGCACGGCACACGGAAAAGTAATGATCATCTAGGCAAATATCAAACATTAGGCATGTATCCCGTAGGTAGTTGTACGTGCTTGCAATAAGAACTTGCACAACATCTTTTGTCCTACCATCCCGCTACGAACGGGGCCAAAAGGAACTAATGGATATTAAGGTGCTCCTGTCAAAGAGCACCGGAACAAAGCAATGAACTCAATGGATACATGTAATCCTCAAACTACGGACCATCCCCTTTGGTGTCCCAAGCTGTCACCTTTGGGATCGCTGGTTCCGAACCGTAACAGGTGCATACAACTCATAGATAGGATCAAGAACACAAATATATTCATGCAAACACATATGGTTCAGATCTGAAATCATGGCACTCAGGCCCTAAGTGTCAAGCATTAAGAATAACAAGTTGTAGCAAAGATGATAAACACCATACTAGATGATAGGCAACATGCCCCCAACAATCTGACGAACTATTACATGATCTAACTCATCCAATCCCTACCATCCCCTTCGCCTACAGCAAGGGAATTACTCACACATGAAGGGGGAAGTCATGGAGGGATGATGGAGTGGTGATGATGATGACGATGGCGACGATCTCCCCTCTCCGGAGGCCAAATCAGCCTCCAGATTAGCCCTCCCGAAGGAGAACAGAGGGTGGCGGCGGCTCCGCGACGAGAAATAGCGGAAGGACTCCCGATCTGGGGTTTCTGCCTCGGAGGAAAAAATACGGGCTAAAGTAGGGCACCAGGGGGTGTGGGCCCCACCCAGGCGGCCCCCCGGCGCGGCCCAGGGCGGGGCGTGCCCACAGGGCGCCTGTGCACCCCCTGGCCCCCCTCTGGCCCCACTTCTGGTATGTTTTTTCTTCGGGTGCGTGGATTTTTCGTGATTTTTCGTGGATTTTTCTGATATGCTTAAAAATCTGCTTTCCTGCACACAAATAAACCATACAGGCAGCTCTGCTGAAAACAGCGTCAGTCCGGGTTAGTTTAGTCCAAATCATGCAAGAATGAGGTCAAAACAATATCAAAAGTGTTTGGAAAAGTAGATACGTTTGAGACGTATCAACTCCCCCAAGCTTAGCATATTGCTTGTCCTTAAGCAATTCAGTTCAACGAACTGGACGCGACAAAGAAAACTTTGACAAACTCTTTTGCTTCATTAGATGTATATAAGCATGTACTACGAAAAGAGTTCAGCAAGTATTAACAGTACTTATGAAAACAATGCAAGGAGCAATCCTTCTTTCAAGTGACCAGTCACAAATAATTAAGAGTAAACAATATATTACTGAAAATCAAGACAAGATCACATTGCACATAGCTTGAGCATATTAAGGTGGTATCTCGCTAGCCTCCATGAGTGAAGCAAAACATAAATTCAGAGACTCCTCCAGAGTTTTAAAGGAGACTAGAATTAAGAATTTCAGAATAAATCATATCACAAGTATGCAGAAGACAATGTAATACTTTGGGACAATGCACATTACACTCAGAATGACAATTATGCTCTCCTAGTCAGTGCTTTGAAGAAAGAAGGTGAGACTCTCGAACCGTGGCTTTTATTGGCAAGGTTGAAAACCCGTGGTCGGAAACAAAAACTAAACATGTACCAGAGCTCTTGGTTTTGAAAACAGAAGCAAATATGTTTTGAGAGGTGCATATTTCGTCAACTAATGCTAGCAGATAACTCAATCACTTTTTAAGTTAGACAAGTCTCGAGGAATGGCTCCCGCATGAGGACGATCACATCCTCTTAATCTCCTTTGTTTATCACTGCCAAAGTTTTCTGATTTCTCATGAACAAAGCGTGAAGGAGGGTTTGTTTGTTATATTATCTTTTCGAGCCGGGCGCACTCAATGCCAGTTCCTTTTCATATTAGGGGTTCGCACATTATGCATGCAATCCAGGGGTGAAACTTGTCCAACTTAAAGAGATCATGAATTAACTACTACTTCCTCATGAGCTAAAACATGGGCACAAAAAGGGAAACGCTTTTGATTAATTTCGAGATGGTACATGAAAGTCTTCGTTAGGGATGGCAGATAAGTACCATGTATAGGAAGGTATAGTGGACTCATATGACATAACAGGTTTAAAGGTTTTGGATGCACAAGCAGTCATTCCGCTTAGTACGGGTGGAGGTTTAGCAAAAGATTGGCAAGCGACCAACTAGAGAGCAATAACGGTCATAATCATGTAGAGCGACAAAGCAACATTGAATCGGGCATGAAAGTGATATAACTATTCTAAAACTCAAAGATCATCAAGGCAAGGTAGACTTTTTAGTCTTAAACATGTGTAAGCATGTGCCAAGTCAATCCAAAAATTCTCTAAAGGGAAATACCACCATAGTATGCAAGACTAGGAACAATGCAATGCATATAGATCATTTCAATAACACATATATACTCTAGTTATTCGAGACTAGCCACAAGGAAAGCATGAACCACTGGAAAAGCATTGTAAACATAGCACTATGTCGCTACAAGCTGGTCTCTAGATCATAAGTACATGCATATGTACAAAAGTAGAAACAATAAGAGTTCATACCGGTCTTCCTTGTTGCTTCCTTTCAGTCGATCTTCATCATTACTGCTTGTCACTTGTACGATCGAACGTAGGAAATATAATCAAATGCCATCACGGACTCGAGCTGATCTCTGAAAACAAAGCAAACTAAAGAGAGAAAGGAAATCTTTTTGGGTTTTTCAAAGGTTGAATAAAAGCAAAAGAAAGAGAAAATATTTTTGTTGTTTTTGCAATATAGATGAATAAAGAAGAACGGGCAAAAACTTCGAAAAGATCAAAGCGAATCAAACGGATAATACAATGGAAAAGTGAGAAGGGCACGTACTCCCCCAAGCTTAGGCTTTTGGCCTAAGTTGGTAGCAGCTACTGCCCCCAGGAGCCTCCTGCTCCAGGGGTATGGTGGTGAGACCAAGGGTCGTAGAAGGATGATGGCGCGTACACCGAACTCCTCGGAGTTTCCCACGAGGAAGGTTCCGAGCGCCAAACAAAGGAAGACCCTTCACCAAACTCGGTGGCGGTCTCGTCCTGAAAATGTGGTATCTCACCGTGCCTCTCCTCGTCGGGCACAACCCCCTCCATGGGGTTATGGAACTGATGCTGGACCATGAACTCATCGAACTGGACAACATCAAAGGACCATCCGTTCCTGCGAGAATAATCAAACAAAAGAGGTGCAGGTAGACGGATCGCGTTCCGCGGTAGTTCCGAAACGCAAGATATAAACAAGGTTATCAAGCTCAGAACCCATGGTAACAAACTTATGTCTTTTCATAGCAGCAAGATCAAAGCTTAAATAAGTAAAAGGGGTATCATCAGGATGTGGGGTGCCTCCAAGATGCTCTAAGATAAGTGTGGCATAAATGCCACCATATAAGACCCCCTTGTTACCGTTCATAGCAAGGCGTCGAGCAATTAAGGTACCAATTGTAAAATCAGACCTCCCTGAGAGGGCTGCTGCTAGGATAGCAATATCCGGAGCAGAAATGTTGCTCGTGTTGTCACGAGCTAACACCCCTCTAGCAATATAATATGCAAAATACCTGAGGTGAGGAAACAAGATAGTGGAGATCTTCGACCGATGAATATCCCTCGTACCCATGCTGCAGAGAGAGTTGATGACGGTTTTCAGCTCGGAGGGCTGAGTGGCCATCATTGCCGTCCTCCCAACGTTCGGCACACCTATTACTTCACAAAAATTTCCCAGAGTCATGGTGATAAGATCATTATAAATTTTAAACTCAATAGCACCTGATTCGGGATTATATCTAAAACTGTTAATGAAAATGGAGGTGAGTTTTTGATACTGGGTAACACGGCTGGTGACGAGCCGTGTCAAACCTGCATTAGCACAAAGATTATAAAACTCATCCTTGATTCCCGCAGCTTCCATGAATTCATCACATGGATATGTCATCGCACGTGCTGGACTTGTATCTTCCAACAACTCCAGGGGCACATGATCTTCATTATAGCTCACCCTGGCAGTCGTTGGTGAAGCTGCGGCCCTAGTGACTCGATCGGAGTGTGCGGGCCTCCTCTTCTCAAGCCATCCTTTTGCCCTTCCTAATAAACTCATTTCTGAAAAAAAAAATACAATTCACAAAAACGAGGATTAAAACAAAGTGAGCTAAGGCAAACTACTCAACTCACTTGCCCAAGGCATAAACTTGTATCAAAACTTTGGAAAACAACTTTCTACACATGCATGCAAGCTCATCTCTACAGCACCAAGAACTACTAAATACTCACAAATGAGGCCACCAATCAAAAATCTAATTGGAGGGGTGGAGGAGTCACATACCAGGGAGTATTTGCTCAAAATTTCAGCTCAAATGATGGGCTGTAGAGAGAGATCGAAGAATCACCCCCAAGAACAGCAAGAACAAGAAGAACACGACCAGAACTCGGGTTTCTGGAAAAATAGAGAGAGGAGGGAGGAAGAAGTACCTGGAGGGGGGCCTTGTGGGCCCCAGGCGGCCTATGGGTGCGGCGAGGGGCTGGGCCGCGCCAGCTGGCCGCCTGGGCCACTGGTGGCCCCCCCTGGCTGGCCCCAGGACTTTTCGGGTCTCTCCCGTTGTGGAAATTTTTAATATAATTTTTCTGGAATTTTTCTGAAAACTTCACTGTTGAATTTTTTTCAAAATTCAAAAAGCTGCGAAACTCTCTGAAAACTTGAAGTAGTTAGTAGTATTGTAAAGCTTCAAAAACATAGATACTTGGTACAGCAGGTATAACAACACTAAAAACAAAATGAAAACGTAGAAAGCTCAACTTTTTATCCGTATATAACACGTTCATTAGTAAGGTTGATCAAGTCTTACCAACAAACAAGCGATATATAGAGCAAAAAGTATCACCTCCCACAAAGAAATCACTGAACTTTTACCTTGATGGACATTGTCCCTACCATGATAGTTTTGTATTTGTGAGGCACAGGTAGTGGACAGTCCCATTCTCCAATTTTTACGGTCTCGATATTCTCTATAGAGTTGAGGGCATGCCTCCTGTCGGTCTTCTTCGGAAAATATACCGTGTGTTCTTTATCATTCACATGAAAGGTAACCTTCCCTTTGTTGCAATCAATAATAGCACCTGCGGTGTTAAGGAAAGGTCTACCAAGAATAATGGACATGCTCCCATCCTCGGGCATGTCAAGCACAACAAAATCAGTAAGAATTAAACAATTAGCAACTTCAACCGGAACATCCTCACAAATACTTATCGGAACAGTGGTTGACTTGTCAGCCATCTGAAGGGAGATATCTGTAGGAATTAGTTTCTCTAAACAAAGCCTCTCGTAAAGAGAGAGAGGCATAACACTCACTCCTGCTCCAAGATCACATAAAGCAGTTTTGACATAATTATTCTTTATGGAGCAAGGGATGGTGGGTATACCTGGATCACCGAGCTTCTCAGGAATCTTTCCACTGAAAGAATAGTTAGCAAGCATAGTAGATATTGCATCATTAGGAACTTTTCTTTTGTTAGTGACAATATCTTTCATATATTTTGAATAAGGAAGTAACTTAATAGCATCAGTCAAAGGTATTTGAAGAAAAAGAGGTTTAATCCATTCACAAAACTTATTGTAATGCTCTTCTTCTTTAGATTTGATGGACTTACCTGGAAAGGGCATGGGTTTCTGTACCCATGGTTCTTTCTCCTTCCCATGTTTCCTTGCGATGAAGTCTTCTTTAGTGTACCTCTTACGTTTGTCAGGTGCTTCTTCTTCTCGAACTTCAGGTGGATCATTCTTCTCATTATTATTACCTTCAGGTTCAGCACCGTCTTCAATCTCAGCATCGGAGATAGATACACTGTTGGGATCAATAGCTGGCTCTTCATCTGCAATAGGATCATTAGAATTGTCAGTCTCTTTATGTTTCTTTTTCTTATTTGGAGAGACAACAATTTCTTCTTCCTGCATTTGAGAATCTTGCTCGATTCTCTTCGGATGTCCCTCTGGATAAAGAGGATCTTGGGTACTAGTTCCTCCTCGGGTCTTAATCCCAAAAGCCTGCAATTTATCTTGTTTGGCATTGTTAGCAAGTAAATCTCTTTGCACATTAGAAATTTGATCAAGACACTGAACATCATTAACTGTTCTATCAAAAACTGTCCCTCTGGATAAAGGTGAGTTTGAACCATATGAAAATGCTTCACAAGACACTAAACATCATTAACTGTTCTATCAAAAACACCAAGCAACTTTTTGATAGCAAGGGAATTATCATGCAACTGACTTTCTATCCTCTCATTAAAATGATTCTATTTCATAATAAAATTATCAAACTCATCTAAACATTCATCAGGAGGCTTACCATGAGGGATGTCACTTTCGTTGAAATTTAAAAGAGAGTGTACCTCTACCATAGGAGGGTGAGTGGTAGGCTCACACAGCTTCTCAATAGGGGGTAGATTCTTCACGTCTTCAGCTTTAATACCTTTCTCTTTAATACACTTTTTTTGCTTCTTGCATATCCTCGGGGCTTAGGACAAACATGCCCCTCTTCTTTGTTGGTGGAGGTGGTTCAGGGACGGACCAATCTTCATAGTTTTTGGCAATCCTGCCCATTAGTTCTTCCGCGTAGTCCGGTGTTCTTTTCCTGAAAACACAACCAGCACAACTGTCCAAATAGGACCTAGATTCATCAGTTAAACCAGCATAGAATATATCAATTAATTCATTCTTAGGAACTCCATGTCCTGGTCTAGCCTGAATCAAATTGCAGTACCTCCCCCAAGCTTTAGGGAGGGACTCATCCTGCAACTGTTTAAAATTATAAATTCTTTGTAAAGCAGCATGTTGCATATGAGCAGGAAAGTACTTATCAACAAAAGAGTGAGCTAAGTCCTGAGGACTCTTAATAGAACCGCATGGGAGTGAAACATACCATGCTTTAGCACCTTCCTTCAATGAGAAAGGAAGAAGCTTGGTCACATAAAAGTAGCGCATCTTCTCATCTGTGGTAAACAGGCTACCTGGTTCACCAAGTTTAGTTAGGTGTGCGATAGCATCATCATTTTCTCTGCCATAAAAGGGGTCAGCTTCAACCATAGGTATAAGTGAAAGATCAATAGAGAAATCAAAATCAGGATCATCAATGCATATAGGAGATGTAGCAAACTCAGGATTAGGAACGGTTTTGTTTTCCAAAGAGTGTTTTTCAAATATCTTCTTAATAGTTTCAGGGTCAGAGCCGGCAAACTCTGTCAGTTCCCTGCATAAATCTTCATCAAGTATATAGTAATCATCATCAAGGAGCCTCTCCTGGAGTTTACTCATTTCAGGAAAATCATAAGTTTCACCAATAGGGTAGCGAGTAACAGGAAGTTCAATTCCATATTTTTCAGCAGCAGCAGTAATTTGTTTCTGAAGAGCATAACCAAGTGAACTAATATCATCATCAAAAGTAGTAGAAGCATCATCAAGAGTATCATACATAGTAACAGATTCAGTAGGAGCATCATGTGGTGGTGGTGAGGCAAACTTACTCATGACAGAAGGTGAATCAAGTGTAGCACTAGTGCTCAGAGCAGTACCTCTTCTTGTAGTGGATCGTAAGATCAGAACCTTGGGGTCTCCTTTCTTACCCATAATGAATAAAGTGCAGCAGGTAGGATATCTCAAGTAGACTTGTAAATATTGCTATGCTCCCCGGCAACGGCGCCAGAAAACGGTACTTGATAACTCTCAACCGTAAGGGATCGAGATAGTCTTCGCGGGTAAGAATAACCCAATTTATTTATTCGACACACGGGGAGCCAAAGAGTATTTATAAGCTTTAACGGTTGAGTTGTCAATTCAACCGCACCTGAAATATACTAACTTGCAGCAAAAGATAAGTGGTAACAGTGATATGATAGTGATGATAGTAATAATAAAAGTAAACAGCAAAAGTAAATAGCAGTAGTAAATAGCAAAGGTGGCAACTAGTGACAAGCAAAGTTTAAAATACTGTAGGCTAGGGAGATGGATGGTTGGGCGTTGCATGGATGAGATAGTTTCTAACTCGGGGCACGGCACACGGAAAAGTAATGATCATCTAGGCAAATATCAAACATTAGGCATGTATCCCGTAGGTAGTTGTACGTGCTTGCAATAAGAACTTGAACAACATCTTTTGTCCTACCATCCCGCTACGAACGGGGCCAAAAGGAACTAATGGATATTAAGGTGCTCCTGTCAAAGAGCATCGTAACAAAGCAATGAACTCAATGGATACATGTAATCCTCAAACTACGGACCATCCCTTTTGGTGTCCCAAGCTGTCACCTTTGGGATCGCCGGTTCCGAACCGTAACAGGTGCATACAACTCATAGATAGGATCAAGAACAAAAATATATTCATGCAAACACATATGGTTCAGATCTGAAATCATGGCACTCGGGCCCTAAGTGTCAAGCATTAAGAATAACAAGTTGTAGCAAAGATGATAAACACCATACTAGATGATAGGCAACATGCCCCCAACAATCTGACGAACTATTACATGATCTAACTCATCCAATCCCTACCATCCCCTTCGCCTACAGCAAGGGAATTACTCACAAATGAAGGGGGAAGTCATGGAGGGATGATGGAGTGGTGATGATGATGACGATGGCGACGATCTCCCCTCTCCGGAGGCCAAATCGGCCTCTAGATTAACCCTCCCGAAGAAGAACAGAGGGTGGCGGCGGCTCCGCGACGACAAACAGCGAAAGGACTCCCGATCTGGGGTTACTGCCTCGGAGGAAAAAATACGGGATAAAGTAGGGCACCAGGGGGTGTGGGCCCCACCCAGGCGCCCCCCGGCGCGGCCCAGGGGGGCGCGCCCACAGGGTGCCTGGGCACCCCCTGGCCCCCCCTCTGGCCCCACTTCTGGTATGTTGTTTCTTCGGGTGCGTGGATTTTTCGTGATTTTTCGTGGATTTTTCTGAGATTCTTAAAAATCCGTTTTCCTGCACACAAATAAACCATACAGGCAGCTCTGCTGAAAACAGCGTCAGTCCGGGTTAGTTTAGTCCAAATCATGCAAGAATGAGGTCAAAACAATATCAAAAGTGTTTGGAAAAGTAAATACGTTTGAGACGTATCAGCCGCCGACGTTGTAATAGTCGCTAGGTGCTGCAAGCGCGTTGGTTGAATGCGGAACTCTTCCCGGAGCAATCCGCACCACTCCGCCGCCACGTTTGGTCGCCGGAGCAGCTCCGACGAGCCCAGCGTTTTCCCCTGTCTCTGCTTCTTCTGTTGTGTCTTCAGAGATAGCTCCTGTTATCTATCGAGAAACGTTCAGTAGCGCAGTGGTTTGTGCTCCGTCAGTTAAGCGAGAGGTCTTGCGTTCGAATCCTTGCGGGAGGTGTTTTCGCCCCTTTTTGATTTTCTTGTGTGGCTGACAGGTAGGCCCCACCTGCCAGCCTCACTGCTGCTTCCCAGCCCCCACGCGCACCCGCTGGCACCAGCTCAGCGAGGCCGAGCCCTCTTGTCAGTGGCCCTGGCTAGCTGAGCCCTGGGTCACTTTGACCTTGCGCATATTCTGTTTCTTTTTCTGTTTTGTGTTTTTCTTTTCTTTTTCTGTTTTTCTTGTTTAATTAATATCTATTAAAATATGTTTCTGGTGAATATGAGTTATATATGAAAAGTGCTTAGAATTTTATGTAGATTATGAATATGCTATTTGTTGCCATGTTTGAAAACATTTAAAGTGTTGTTTGAATTTAAACTTGTTTTAAATATGTTTTAACTTGTAAAATTCATAACTAAATATCTACAGCTCCAAATTTAACAAACTTTATATGCATTTGGGGTGGAAAAATGTGTAGAATATTTTGGTGCTGTTGTTTAGCATGTTTGGCCACTCTATTACAGAAGTTTTTCAGATCTGTCCCAAATGCATTTAAATTAATATGGGAGTTTCTGGAAATTGTTATTTATTATTTCCAGCCCATTTAAATGTGCTAGCATGTTGCTGTAGTGTTAGTTGCACCCTTGCCATGTTAACCAACTCTTTAAAAACTTGTTGGATGCTTGTTTGAACAATCAACATAAACTTGTTAGTTATTCTTTTGTGTGTTTTTCCTTCTTGTGTATGATCTTGTTTGATATGATGATGTTGTACTCTTGTGACCCTAGGCCATGCATCATATCTACTTTTGTCCTTGTTCATCATGTTCATGCATCATGTGGTTGAGCACTGCATGTTGATTGATTTTGTTCCGTTGTTGCATTGTTGTGTTTGGTTAGAGCCCGGTGACGATACGGAGTACGAGGTTTCTACCGAGGATGAGTGTGAGGAGCAAGGTTACATTCCCTCCGAGGAATCACTACAAGAAATATGTCAACTTGTGACCTTGACTATTGGTCACTGAATGGTCATTATTTTCCATTTGTGACCTTTTTGTGACTAAAAACAGATGGTCAAAAGTTGGCCGTCGTAAACTGAAATTAACGGCCTTCTCTGTGAGAAGGTCGTAGACGTTTACGACCAAAATATGCCTACTGTCTTGTTTTGGTCACTAGCAGCCTCCCTAGGCCACGTAGACATCCGACGTGGCAACCTGATGTGGCACAAGAATCAGCCCGGTCCAGTTCGGTGTTTATATGGGCCGAGCCCATTAATTCAACCCTCTTTACTGTATATTTTCTGTTAATTTTCTCTACCTACATGGGCCTGGCCCAATAATTTGGCCTTTTTTATTTTGGGCCATGGCCTTTTTATAGTGTTTCAAAAAAAAATTCTCAAGCTGGTCCCACAAGTCAGATGGGTCCCACTTGTCACAATCTCCGATATTGATCCCACATGTCAGAAATGTGTGCATTGTTTAGATTATTTTCAGAAATGGGTCCCACTAATCAGGTTTCCATTTCACACATCTTCAAATCACACAAATAATCAAATATTTTAAATAGAACAGAACAAATGTAGAATTTACTAGGCCCGGAGCTCCTGTACATAGTCTATTACAATATGTGCATAGTCTATTACAACCCAGATATGCCTACTATTACAGTACTATAATATAATCTTTACAGTCTATTACAGTCAAACATAACAAATCTTTGCTGTGTAGGGCTACACTCCACTTCGAACTTGAAATTTCCTAGGCCTGTAGCTCCTGTAAAAGGGTGAACACAAAGGCATTAGAGTACCATTTTCATTCCTGGAGTATATATTCAAACCTCCGGGTTTTAGTGTATAGACTATCTGGAAAAAATATATTTAACGAAATTTCACAGAAATGCAGATTTATGGATCGAATGTATGATAAAGCAACAGATTCAAACAACTTCAAATGACTAGATGTTTTAGAGACCAATTATATCAGAACACTAGAAGTTTGCGATGCATATTCGCAGAACGTCGGCATACTCACAAATCTTAAATCAATCCTAAATCAATGTTGCCTACAAGGAACACTCATCAGTCTCATATTTTGAAAAGCAACGTGGGTGAAACCAAGTCAAAATAAGGGGCATAACAAATTCATGTCAACAAAAATTAGCTTGTGATCCATAACACATTATTTATTCTTTACAAAGTATTTATTATTTATTCTTTACAAAGTAGAATTTCCATAGAATTTCCATGAACATCAAGTGAGAGTGGTGTTATGTTCTTACCACGGCGGAACAAGTGAGAAGATGCCTGATTCGCCTTGCTTCTCCACAAGACTCGACCATAAACACACATCCTTGAAGGAACCAGCGGCACTGTTTGCTCCCTTGGCCCAGCTCCTTGCTGCGGAGGACGACCAGGACTTGGATGCGAAGCTTGCTGCACATGGCATATTATGTCACTACTTGCAGCAACAGAAGGAACTCACATATCATAGAACTTGCAGCAAGTTAAAAAATGTAATAGGACCGATATAGGTCTACAAAGCAATAGGTCAACTAGAGATTCATGTCTACAATTTTCTAGAGAAGAAAATAACAAGTCAGGATACATATTATATCTGCCAAAAGGACCGATATCAACCAGACCCTTTGATTTTAAAGAACATGATTTCAATTTGTTCTTTGCATATCACATCAATAGTTCTGTTGCAGCGTTCTGGTACATCATGATCTACATGCACATGAGAGACATGGACTTGGTGCACATGAGATGAGGGTGGAAGGAGGAGGAGCAGGGCATACCTTAGGTGTCCAGGTCCTGCAGCTCATCGGAGATGTTGCAGGCTCGCCGGCATCGACAGCCACTGCAGCAGCAAGCTGGGTGACGTAGAAACTGAAGTTGCATTCATTTAGTTGCAAAACAACAAAGTTCGACAGCCACCACATCACTTGTACAGCAGCAAGAGCAAAATTGATATAAGTTAGAAGGAGCAGAATTCGACTAGTGCAGCCAGCAAAGTTCAACTTGTACATCGCAGTACACATGAACCACGACACAAGAGTAAAATCTTATTATAACTAGTAGATAATCCCCTACCGAAAGATGAAAACCATGCATGGAAAGTCAGCACCATCAGCAGTAACCATTGAAAAAATAAAATGAATCATGTCGATGCTGGAAAGAACATCTCTGGAGTAGTTTTAATTGAAAGAGATATTCTAGAGGTGAATTATATGGGGCGCATTTTGAGCCTGAATTGGGATACAGGTCAGGCACTAGAATAGTTCCCACAATATTGACACCATCCTGATGAGTCCCCTCTCCATCAGGTCCTTACTGGCCCTGCGAGCCAGAGACCCGTTGATCTGCAGGTAGTAGGTAGACACAGGGTGAGCAAGACCATTAGCACCATATATAAATCAAACAACACAGATGATGATACACTAATACATTGTGCATACTTGAAAATGGCAGAAGAGTTAAAATTATTAAATTGAGAGAAGTCACAGTAGCTTAAAGTGGCAGTAGCTCAAAAACAAGCCTACATCAGCTCAAAGTGGCAGTAGCTCAAAAACAAGCAAAACCATTGTTGATAAGCGAAGGCAAAAGGCTAAAACACATGTTTGGCCAGAAGAACTAAAAGCTAAATCATAAGACAAAATATGCACGCACAGGTCAGGTTAGAGGAGGAGATATGGCACACATACGGCATTGGATAATGGATGGGTAAGGATTTGCTTATAAACTTGACGATAGATAGATACCCTATGCTTTCTTCAATCAGATCAGATAAATAAAAAGTAAAAACATGAACGAAAATCAGCATTAGTCTAAACTCTTGCTATCATGTGAGTCCAGGAGGTCCAATGGTTAATATTATTATCATGCATTACATGCACTTAGCCTCATAATTATTTGAGAACTGGACAAAACCAAAGCCTCTTGACCTTCCGGAGTTTTTGTCATACATTATTCTCACTGCAACACGAAATAGTATCCATATAACTTCACTATATTAAGATAAGTTTAACACATGTAAAAACAACATTAAGGCCCCCTTTGTTTGGGCTACAGATTCCCAAGAATCGGCTGCGGTTTGGATTCCTAAAATCACATGTAGCTGCAGATTCTGAGAATCAGAAGTAGGCTCTTTGTTTACCCGACTTTGGAGAAATCGGAAGTATTGTCAAATGTCTAGAACACCCCAAATGCGCTAATGGTCAAAAGTTGCAGAACATGGCCACCAACAAGAACGATGCAGGTGGTAGGGTCGGGGGGAGGGGCGCAGGTTGACCGGAGGTAGGTGGACTGCCTTGGCAGAGTATGGTGGATGGACCTCAGAGAGGGGCGGCATACACGGAGATCGGATGTGTCAGGTCGCAGGCGGAACTCGTGGGCAGTGGTAGTGGCGGGACTCCATGGCTAGAATAGGAGGGAGGCGGAGGTGTTAGGACTGGATTGATAACCCTCAACCGTAAGGGATCGAGATAGTCTTCGCGGGTAAGAATAACCCAATTTATTGATTCGACACACGGGGAGCCAAAGAGTATTTATAAGCTTTAACAGTTGAGTTGTCAATTCAACCGCACCTGAAATATACTAACTTGCAGCAAAAGATAAGTGGTAACAGTGATATGATAGTGATGATAGTAATAATAAAAGTAAACAGCAAAAGTAAATAGCAGTAGTAAATAGCAAAGGTGGCAACTAGTGACAAGCAAAGTTTAAAATACTGTAGGCTAGGGAGATGGATGGTTGGGCGTTGCATGGATGAGATAGTTTCTAACTCGGGGCACGGCACACGGAAAAGTAATGATCATCTAGGCAAATATCAAACATTAGGCATGTATCCCGTAGGTAGTTGTACGTGCTTGCAATAAGAACTTGCACAACATCTTTTGTCCTAGCATCCCGCTACGAACGGGGCCAAAAGGAACTAATGGATATTAAGGTGCTCCTGTCAAAGAGCACCGGAACAAAGCAATGAACTCAATGGATACATGTAATCCTCAAACTACGGACCATCCCCTTTGGTGTCCCAAGCTGTCACCTTTGGGATCGCCGGTTCCGAACCGTAACAGGTGCATACAACTCATAGATAGGATCAAGAACACAAATATATTCATGCAAACACATATGGTTCAGATCTGAAATCATGGCACTCGGGCCCTAAGTGTCAAGCATTAAGAATAACAAGTTGTAGCAAAGATGATAAACACCATACTAGATGATAGGCAACATGCCCCCAACAATCTGACGAACTATTACATGATCTAACTCATCCAATCCCTACCATCCCCTTCGCCTACAGCAAGGGAATTACTCACACATGAAGGGGGAAGTCATGGAGGGATGATGGAGTGGTGATGATGATGACGATGGCGACGATCTCCTCTCTCCGGAGGCCAAATCAGCCTCCAGATTAGCCCTCCCGAAGAAGAACAGAGGGTGGCGGCGGCTCCGCGACGAGAAACAGCGAAAGGACTCCCGATCTGGGGTTTTTTGCCTCGGAGGAAAAAATACGGGCTAAAGTAGGGCACCAGGGGGTGTGGGCCCCACCCAGGCGCCCCCCCCCCCCCCCGGCGCGGCCTAGGGGGGGCGCGCCCACAGGGCGCCTGGGCACCCCCTGGCCCCCCTCTGGCCCCACTTCTGGTATGTTGTTTCTTTGGGTGCATGGATTTTTCGTGATTTTTCGTGGATTTTTCTGAGATGCTTAAAAATCCATTTTCCTGCACACAAATAAACCATACAGGCAGCTCTGCTGAAAACAGCGTCAGTCCGGGTTAGTTTAGTCCAAATCATGCAAGAATGAGGTCAAAACAATATCAAAAGTGTTTGGAAAAGTAGATACGTTTGAGACGTATCAACTCCCCCAAGCTTAGCATATTGCTTGTCCTCAAGCAATTCAATTCAACGAACTGGACGTGACAAAGAAAACTTTGACAAACTCTTTTGTTTCATTAGATGTATATAAGCATGTACTACGAAAAGAGCTCAGCAAGTATTAACAGTACTTATGAAAACAATGCAAGGAGCAATCCTTCTTTCAAGTGACTAGTCACAAATAATTAAGAGTAAACAATATATTACTGAAAATCAAGACAAGATCACATTGCACATAGCTTGAGCATGTTAAGGTGGTATCTCGCTAGCCTCCATGAGTGAAGCAAGACATAAATGCAGAGACTCCTCCAGAGTTTTAAAGGAGACTAGAACTAAGAATTGCAGAATAAATCATATCACAAGTATGCAGAAGACAATGTAATACTTTGGGACAATGCACATTACACTCAGAATGACAATTATGCTCTCCTAGTCAGTGCTTTGAAGAAAGAAGGTGAGACTCTCGAACCGTGGCTTTTATTGGCAAGGTTGAAAACCTGTGATCGGAAACAAAAACTAAACATGTACCAGAGCTCTTGGTTTTAAAAACAGAAGTAAATATGTTTTGAGAGGTGCATATTTCGTCAACGAATGCTAGCAGATAACTCAATCACTTTTTAAGCTAGACAAGTCTCGAGGAACGGCTCCCGCATGAGGACGATCACATACTCTTAATCTCCTTTGTTTATCACTGCCAAAGTTTTCTGATTTCTCATGAACAAAGCGTGAAGGAGGGTTCGTTTGTTATATTATCTTTTTGAGCCGGGCGCACTCAATGCCAGTTCCTTTTCATATTAGGGGTTCGCACATTATGCATGCAATCCAGGGGTGAAACTTGTCCAACTTAAAGAGATCATGAATTAACTACTACTTCCTCATGAGCTAAAACATAGGCACAAAAGAGAAATGCTTTTGATTAATTTCGAGATGGTACACGAAAGTCTTCGTTAGGAATGGCAGGTAAATACCATGTATAGGAAGGTATAGTGGACTCATATGGCATAACAGGTTTTAAAGGTTCTGGATGCACAAGCAGTCATTCCGCTTAGTACGGGTGGAGGTTTAGCAAAAGACTGGGAAGCGACCAACTAGAGAGCAATAACGGTCATAATCATGCAGAGCGACAAAGCAACATTTAATCGGGCATGAAAGTGATATAACTATTCTAAAACTCAAAGATCATCAAGGCAAGGTAGACTTTTTAGTCTTAAACATGTGTAAGCATGTGCCAAGTCAATCCAAAAATTCTCTAAAGGGAAATACCACCATAGTATGCCAGACTAGGAACACTGCAATGCATGTAGATCATTTCAATAACACATTATATACTCTAGTTATTCGAGACTAGCCACAAGGAAAGCATGAACCACTGGAAGAGCATTGTAAACATAGCACTATGTCGCTACAAGCTGGTCTCTAGATCATAAGTACAGGTATATGTACAAAAGTAGAAACAATAAGAGTTCATACCGAACTTCCTTGTTGCTTCCTTTCAGTCGATCTTCATCATTACTGCTTGTCACTTGTACGATCGAACGTAGGAAATATAATCAAATGCCATCACGGACTCGAGCTGATCTCTGAAAACAAAGCAAACTAAAGAGAGAAAGGAAATCTTTTTGGGTTTTTCAAAGGTTGAATAAAAGCAAAAGAAAGAGAAAATCTTTTTGTTGTTTTTGCAATATAGATGAATAAAGAAGAACGGGCAAAAACTTCGAAAAGATCAAAGCGAATCAAACGGATAATACAATGGAAAAGTGAGAAGGGCACGTACTCCCCCAAGCTTAGGCTTTTGGCCTAAGTTGGTAGCAGCTACTGCCCCCAGGAGCCTCCTGCTCCAGGGGTATGGTGGTGAGACCAAGGGTCGTAGAAGGATGATGGCGCGTACACCGAACTCCTCGGAGTTTCCCACGAGGAAGGTTCCGAGCGCCAAACAGAGGAAGACCCTTCACCAAACTCGGTGGCGGTCTCATCCTGAAAATGTGGTATCTCACCGTGCCTCTCCTCGTCGGGCACAACCCCCTCCATGCGGTTATGGAACTGATGCTGGACCATGAACTCATCGAACTGGACAACATCAAAGGACCATCCGTTCCTGCGAGAATAATCAAACAAAAGAGGTGCAGGTAGACGGATCTCGCGTTCCGCGGTAGTTCCGAAACGCAAGATATAAACAAGGTTATCAAGCTCAGAAACCATGGTAACAAACTTATGCCTTTTCATAGCAGCAAGATCAAAGCTTAAATAAGTAAAAGGGGTATCATCAGGATGTGGGGTGCCTCCAAGATGCTCTAAGATAAGTGTGGCATAAATGCCACCATATAAGTCCCCCCAGTTACCGTTCATATTAAGGCGTCGAGCAATTAAGGTACCAATATTATAATCAGACCTCCCTGAGAGGGCTGCTGCCAGGATAGCAATATCCAGAGCAGAAATGTTGCTCGTGTTGTCACGAGCTAACACCCCTCTAGCAATATAATATGCAAAATACCTGAGGTGAGGAAACAAGATACTGGAGATCTTTGACCGATGAATATCCCTCGTACCCATGCTGCAGAGAGAGTTGATGACGGTTTTCAGCTCGGAGGGCTGAGTGGCCATCCTTGTCGTCCTCCCAACGTTCGGCACACCTATTACTTCACAAAAATTTCCCAGAGTCATGGTGATAAGATCATTATAAATTTTAAACTCAATAGCACCTGATTCGGGATTATATCTAAAACTGTTAATGAAAATGGAGGTGAGTTTTTGATACTGGGTAACACGGCTGGTGACGAGCCGTGTCAAACCTGCATTCGCACAAATATTATAAAACTCATCCTTGATTCCCGCAGCTTCCATGAATTCATCACATGGATATGTCATCGCACGTGCTGGACTTGTATCTTCCAACAACTCTAGGGGCACATGATCTTCATTATAGCTCACCCTGGCAGTCGTTGGTGAAGCTGCGGCCCTAGTGACTCGATCGGAGTGTGCGGGCCTCCTCTTCTCAAGCCATCCTTTTGCCCTTCCTAATAAACACATTTCTGAATTTTTTTACAATTCACAAAAACGAGGATTAAAACAAAGTGAGCTAAGGCAAACTACTCAACTCACTTGCCCAAGGCATAAACTTGTATCAAAACTTTGGAAAACAACTTTCTACACATGCATGCAAGCTCATCTCTACAGCACCAAGAACTACTAAATACTCACAAATGAGGCCACCAATCAAAAATCTAATTGGAGGGGCGGAGGAGTCACATACCAGGGAGTATTTGCTCAAAATTTCAGCTCAAATGATGGGCTGTAGAGAGAGATCGAAGAATCGCCCCCAAGAACAGCAAGAACAAGAAGAACACGACCAGAACTCGGGTTTCTGGAAAAATAGAGAGAGGAGGGAGGAAAAAGTACCTGGAGGGGGGCCTTGTGTGCCCCAGGCGCCCTGTGGGCGCGGCCAGGGGCTGGGCCGCGCTAGCTGGCCGCCTGGGCCACTGGTGGCCCCCCTGGCTGGCCCCAGGACTTTTTGGGTCTCTCCCGTTGTGGAAATTTTTAATATAATTTTTCTGGAATTTTTCTGAAAACTTCACTGTTGAAAGTTTTCAAAATTCAAAAAGCTGCGAAACTCTCTGAAAACTTGAAGTAGTTAGTAGTATTGTAAAGCTTCAAAAACATAGATACTTGGTACAGCAGGTATGACAACACTAAAAACAAAATGAAAACATAGAAAGCTCAACTTTTTATCCGTATATAACACGTTCATTAGTAAGGTTGATCAAGTCTTACCAACAAACAAGCGATATATAGAGCAAAAGGTATCACCTCCCACAAAGCAATCACTGAACTTTTACCTTGATGGACATTGTCCCTACCATGATAGTTTTGTATTTGTGAGGCACATGTAGTGGACAGTCCCATTCTCCAATTTTCACGGTCTCGATATTCTCTATAGAGTTGAGGGCATGCCTCCTGTCGGTCTTCTTCGGAAAATATACCGTGTGTTCTTTATCATTCACATGAAAGGTAACCTTCCCTTTGTTGCAATCAATAATAGCACCTGCGGTGTTAAGGAAAGGTCTACCAAGAATAATGGACATGCTCCCATCCTCGGGCATGTCAAGCACAACAAAATCAGTAAGAATTAAACAATTAGCAACTTCAACCGGAACATCCTCACAAATACCTATCGGAACAGCGGTTGACTTGTCAGCCATCTGAAGGGAGATATCTGTAGGAATTAGTTTCTCTAAACAAAGCCTCTCGTAAAGAGAGAGAGGCATAACACTCACTCCTGCTCCAAGATCACATAAAGCAGTTTTGACATAATTATTCTTTATGGAGCAAGGGATGGTGGGTATACCTGGATCACCGAGCTTCTCAGGAATCTTTCCACTGAAAGAATAGTTAGCAAGCATAGTAGATATTGCATCATTAGGAACTTTTCTTTTGTTAGTAACAATATCTTACATATATTTTGAATAAGGAAGTAACTTAATAGCATCAGTCAAAGGTATTTGAAGAAAAAGAGGTTTAATCCATTCACAAAACTTATTGTAATGCTCTTCTTCTTTAGATTTGATGGACTTACCTGGAAAGGGCATGGGTTTCTGTACCCATGGTTCTTTCTCCTTCCCATGTTTCCTTGCGATGAAGTCTTCTTTAGTGTACCTCTTACGTTTGTCAGGTGCTTCTTCTTCTCGAACTTCAGGTGGATCATTCTTCTCATTATTATTACCTTCAGGTTCAACACTGTCTTCAGTCTGAGCATCGGAGATAGATACACTGTTGGGATCAATAGCTGGCTCTTCATCTGCAATAGGATCATTAGAATTGTCAGTCTCTTTATGTTTCTTTTTCTTATTTGGAGAGACAACAATTTCTTCTTCCCGCATTTGAGAATCTTGCTCGATTCTCTTCGGATGTCCCTCTGGATAAAGAGGATCTTGGGTACTAGTTCCTCCTCGGGTCTTAATCCCAAAAGCCTGTAATTTATCTTGTTTGGCATTGTTAGCAAGTAAATCTCTTTGCACATTAGAAATTTGATCAAGCTGAGTTTGAACCATATGAAAATGCTTCACAAGACACTGAACATCATTAACTGTTCTATCTAAAACACCAAGCAACTTTTTGATAGCAAGGGAATTATCATGCAACTGACTTTCTATCCTCTCATTAAAATGATTCTGTTTCATAATAAAATTATCAAACTCATCTAAACATTGATCAGGAGGCTTACCATGAGGGATGTCACTTTCGTTGAAATCTAAAAGAGAGTGTACCTCTACCATAGGAGGGTGAGTGGTAGGCTCACACATCTTCTCAATAGGGGGTAGATTCTTCACGTCTTCAGCTTTAATACCTTTCTCTTTAATAGACTTTTTTGCTTCTTGCATATCCTCGGGGCTTAGGACAAACATGCCCCTCTTCTTTGTTGGTGGAGGTGGTTCAGGGACGGACCAATCTTCATAGTTTTTGGCAATCCTGCCCATTAGTTCTTCCGCGTTGTCCGGTGTTCTTTTCCTGAAAACACAACTAGCACAACTGTCCAAATAGGACCTAGATTCATCAGTTAAACCAGCATAGAATATATCAATTAATTCATTCTTAGGAACTCCATGTCCTGGTCTAGCCTGAATCAAACTGCAGTACCTCCCCCAAGCTTTAGGGAGGGACTCATCCTGCAACTGTTTAAAATTATAAATTCTTTGTAAAGCAGCATGTTGCATATGAGCAGGAAAGTACTTATCAACAAAAGAGTGAGCTAAGTCCTGAGGACTCTTAATAGAACCGCATGGGAGTGAACCATACCATGCTTTAGCACCTTCCTTCAACGAGAAAGGAAGAAGCTTGGTCACATAAAAGTAGCGCATCTTCTCATCTGTGGTAAACAGGCTACCTAGTTCACCAAGTTTAGTTAGGTGTGCGATAGCATCATCATTTTCTCTGCCATAAAAGGGGTCAGCTTCAACCATAGGTATAAGTGAAAGATCAACAGAGAAATCAAAATCAGGATCATCAATGCATATAGGAGATGTAGCAAACTCAGGATTAGGAACGTTTTGTTTTTCAAAAAGTGTTTTTCAAATATCTTTTTAATAGTTTCAGGGTCAGAGCCGGCAAACTCTGTCAGTTCCCTGCATAAGTCTTCATCAAGTATATAGTAATCATCATCAAGGAGCCTCTTCTGGAGTTTACTCAATTGAGGAAAATCATAAGTTTCACCAATAGGGTAGCGAGTAACAGGAAGTTCAATTCCATATTTTTCAGCAGCAGCAGTAATTTGTTTCTCAAGAGCATAACCAAGTGAACTAATATCATCATCAAAAGTAGTAGAAGCATCATCAAGAGTATCAGACATAGTAACAGATTCAGTAGGAGCATCATGTGGTGGTGGTGAGGCAAACTTACTCATGACAGAAGGTGAATCAAGTGTAGCACTAGTGCTCAGAGCAGTACCTCTTCTTGTAGTGGATCGTAAGATCGGAACCTTGGGGTCTCCTTTCTTACCCATAATGAATAAAGTGCAGCAGGTAGGATATCTCAAGTAGACTTGTAAATATTGCTATGCTCCCCGGCAACGACGCCAGAAAACGGTACTTGATAACCCTCAACCGTAAGGGATCGAGATAGTCTTCGCGGGTAAGAATAACCCAATTTATTGATTCGACACACGGGGAGCCAAAGAGTATTTATAAGCTTTAACAGTTGAGTTGTCAATTCAACCGCACCTGAAATATACTAACTTGCAGCAAAAGATAAGTGGTAACAGTGATATGATAGTGATGATAGTAATAATAAAAGTAAACAGCAAAAGTAAATAGCAGTAGTAAATAGCAAAGGTGGCAACTAGTGACAAGCAAAGTTTAAAATACTGTAGGCTAGGGAGATGGATGGTTGGGCATTGCATGGATGAGATAGTTTCTAACTCGGGGCACGGCACACGGAAAAGTAATGATCATCTAGGCAAATATCAAACATTAGGCATGTATCCCTTAGGTAGTTGTACGTGCTTGCAATAAGAACTTGCACAACATCTTTTGTCCTACCATCCCGCTACGAACGGGGCCAAAAGGAACTAATGGATATTAAGGTGCTCCTGTCAAAGAGCACCGGAACAAAGCAATGAACTCAATGGATACATGTAATCCTCAAACTACGGACCATCCCCTTTGGTGTCCCAAGCTGTCACCTTTGGGATCGCCGGTTCCGAACCGTAACAGGTGCATACAACTCATAGATAGGATCAAGAACACAAATATATTCATGCAAACACATATGGTTTAGATCTGAAATCATGGCACTCGGGCCCTAAGTGTCAAGCATTAAGAATAACAAGTTGTAGCAAAGATGATAAACACCATACTAGATGATAGGCAACAAGCCCCCAACAATCTGACGAACTATTACATGATCTAACTCATCCAATCCCTACCATCCCCTTCGCCTACAGCAAGGGAATTACTCACACATGAAGGGGCAAGTCATGGAGGGATGATGGAGTGGTGATGATGATGACGATGGCGACGATCTCCCCTCTCCGGAGGCCAAATCAGCCTCCAGATTAGCCCTCCCGAAGAAGAACAGAGGGTGGCGGCGGCTCCGCGACGAGAAACAGCGAAAGGACTCCCAATCTGGGGTTTTTTGCCTCGGAGGAACAAATACGGGCTAAAGTAGGGCACCAGGGGGTGTGGGCCCCACCCAGGCGCCCCCCGGCGTGGCCTAGGGGGGGCGCCCACAGGGCGCCTGGGCACCCCCTGGCCCCCCTCTGGCCCCACTTCTGGTATGTTGTTTCTTCGGGTGCGTGGATTTTTCGTGATTTTTCGTGGATTTTTCTGAGATGCTTAAAAATCCGTTTTCCTGCACACAAATAAACCATACAGGCAGCTCTGCTGAAAACAGCGTCAGTCCGGGTTAGTTTAGTCCAAATCATGCAAGAATGAGGTCAAAACAATATCAAAAGTGTTTGGAAAAGTAGATACGTTTGAGACGTATCATGGATCCACCGTTCCATGGCCGGAATAGGGGGAGGCGGAGGAGTTGGCACCGGATCCACCTGGTTTGGAGCCGATGGGGAGAAGCTAGCGGCGCCGGAAGCTACTCGAGCCCCGCATCGTCTCTCTCTCTCTCTCTCTGTTTTCATGTGTGGTCTACCGACAGGACAAGTGCAGACGCAACCACACATGCATCATATTAACTGCAAGAGATCGATGGATATTCGTACCATGCCGGAGACCTTGCCCATCTCACCGAGGATGCAGCCGAGTAGCGACGACTTGCCGGACCCGAACATGGCAACCACCGCGACCAGCTTGCCGCTACAGATCTCCAGGTCGATGCCTCGAAGCACCTCCTTCCCGGCCTCCGTCTACTCGTCGTCCCACGTGAACACCCCGTCCCTCGCCTGCACGACCACCCCGCCGTCGCGCGCGCTGCCGCCGGCTCCCTCTCCACCGCGCCCTAGTCCAGCTCCGGGGCGGACGAAGACAGCGTGGAAGGGCAGTCGCCGTGGACGTGCCCCCACGGCGGGGTGGTGGGTTGGTGCGGGGATCCAGAGCGAGGAGGAGGAGGAGGCGGCCATGGGATTTCCGTCGATTGGATCTGGGGAGCGGGGGTTCCGTCGATTGGATCTGGGGAGCGGGGGAGAGAGCGGGAGGGATTTCTTGCTTACTTTTTTCTCTCTCGTTTCTTTGGCAGGAAATGGAAAGCAGCTAGCCAATGACATGCGAGGCCACGGATCACCCCCATTATCAAATCCTGGCCATCTAATCCTCCTAGATCCAATGCTCAAAAACCTCCCTGATCCAACACACACCTCTCTCTCTCTCTTTCCCCCTTGTTACCGTTCATAGTAAGGCGTCGAGCAATTAAGGTACCAACATTATAATCAGACCTCCCTGAGAGGGCTGCTGCCAGGATAGCAATATCCGGAGCAGAAATGTTGCTCGTGTTGTCACGGGCTAACACCCCTCTAGCAATATAATATGCAAAATACCTGAGGTGAGGAAACAAGATACTGGAGATCTTCGACCGACGAATATCCCTCGTACCCATGCTGCAGATAGAGTTGATGACGGTTTTCAGCTCGGAGGGCTGAGTGGCCATCCTTGCCGTCCTCCCAACGTTCGGCACACCTATTACTTCACAAAAATTTCCCAGAGTCATGGTGATAAGATCATTATAAATTTTAAACTCAATAGCACCTGATTCGGGATTATATCTAAAACTGTTAATGAAAATGGAGGTGGGTTTTTGATACTGGGTAACACGGCTGGTGACGAGCCGTGTCAAACCTGCATTAGCACAAAGATTATAAAACTCATCCTTGATTCCCGCAGCTTCCATGAATTCATCACATGGATATGTCATCGCACGTGCTGGACTTGTATCTTCCAACAACTCTAGGGGCACATGATCTTCATTATAGCTCACCCTGGCAGTCGTTGGTGAAGCTGCGGCCCTAGTGACTCGATCGGAGTGTGCGGGCCTCCTCTTCTCAAGCCATCCTTTTGCCCTTCCTAATAAACTCATTTCTGATTTTTTTTTTACAATTCACAAAAACGAGGATTAAAACAAAGTGAGCTAAGGCAAACTACTCAACTCACTTGCCCAAGGCATAAACTTGTATCAAAACTTTGGAAAACAACTTTCTACACATGCATGCAAGCTCATCTCTACAGCACCAAGAACTACTAAATACTCACAAATGAGGCCACCAATCAAAAATCTAATTGGAGGGGTGGAGGAGTCACATACCAGGGTGTATTTGCTCAAAATTTCAGCTCAAATGATGGGCTGTAGAGAGAGATCGAAGAATCGCCCCCAAGAACAGCAAGAACAAGAAGAACACGACCAGAACTCGGGTTTCTGGAAAAATAGAGAGAGGAGGGAGGAAGAAGTACCTGGAGGGGGGCCTTGTGGGCCCCAGGCGCCCTGTGGGCGCGGCCAGGGGCTGGGCCGCGCCAGCTGGCCGCCTGGGCCACTGGTGGCCCCCCCTGGCTGGCCCCAGGACTTTTCGGGTCTCTCCCGTTGTGGAAATTTTTAATATAATTTTTCTGGAATTTTTCTGAAAACTTCATTGTTGAATTTTTTTCAAAATTCAAAAAGCTGCGAAACTCTCTGAAAACTTGAAGTAGTTAGTAGTATTGTAAAGCTTCAAAAACATAGATACTTGGTACAGCAGGTATGACAACACTAAAAACAAAATGAAAACATAGAAAGCTCAACTTTTTATCCGTATATAACACGTTCATTAGTAAGGTTGATCAAGTCTTACCAACAAACAAGCGATATATAGAGCAAAAGGTATCACCTCCCACAAAGCAATCACTGAACTTTTACCTTGATGGACATTGTCCCTACCATGATAGTTTTGTATTTGTGAGGCACATGTAGTGGACAGTCCCATTCTCCAATTTTCACGGTCTCGATATTCTCTATAGAGTTGAGGGCATGCCTCCTGTCGGTCTTCTTCGGGGCGGACGAAGACGGCGTGGAAGGGCAGTCGCCGTGGACGTGCCCCCACGGCGGGGTGGTGGGTTGGTGCGGGGATCCAGAGCGAGGAGGAGGAGGAGGCGGCCATGGGATTTCCGTCGATTGGATCTGGGGAGCGGGGGTTCTGTCGATTGGATCTGGGGAGCGGGGGAGAGAGCGGGAGGGATTTCTCGCTTACTTTTTTCTCTCTCGTTTCTTTGGCAGGAAATGGAAAGCAGCTAGCCAATGACATGCGAGGCCACGGATCACCCCCATTATCAAATCCTGGCCATCTTATCCTCCTAGATCCAATGCTCAAAAACCTCCCTGATCCAACACACACCTCTCTCTCTCTTTCTCCTCTTCTTTTTTTTAATCGGTTTAATTTTCATTTTTGAAGAACCTGCACATTATTTGCTTCAAAATTGGACAGTTTCAATTTTCAAAAATATTATAACATAGTCCATGTATAATTAACCAAGTGGTTGCATGTTGAAAGCTTTTCATACACCTCCATCAAATTGTCAATTTTTTGTCATATCAATAAGAACCGGGTCAAACAATGTTGGAATGTTCATCTTGGAATGGCAAACAATGTTGCCTAAGGGGGTTTTCATTTTCTTTGGACGAAAAATCAATTTCCATTTTTCGAGTGCCCAAAATGAGTTTTTTTGTGAAGGACCTACCATATATTTGTTGTAAATTTGGACCAAATCAATTTTCTAAAATACTAGGCCATATTTAATGCACAATTGACAAAATGGTTGGGTGTCAAAAGTTTAGACCCACCCTTGGTGAAAAAGAAAAATGTTCGCCGATTCAGTTGGAAGCGGGTCAAATTTGAACTACAGCTGCCTCATAGTTTGCTTTTCATTTTTCCCAAAAATCATTTTTAGGTAAAAAAAAGTATCTATTTAATCAGAGAAATACCAAAAGTTTTCCAAGATTCAACCACTAGCTAGGAACGGTCATGCCCGCTGTTTTGACCGCATTTTGAAACGGGCATGCAAAATTCAAAAACAAATCTAAAAAATCGAAAACCTTAACATTGTGTCATTATATGTGACCAAGTTATCAGAAAAAATAAAAAACTTGTAATATGGCAATTCTTATAAAAAAGTGTTCTCGAAAATGAGCTATCATGTGTGGAGATCAATGGCTTTCAAGCCAAATGATCAATCTTATGGCCACATTCATGGCACAGTTTGTTCAAATGATCTCATGTTGTGTACAAGGGTGCATCTTGGAATGGCAGACAATGTTTCCCAAGGAAGTTTTCATTTTCTTTGGACGAAAAATTCGTTTTCCATTTTTCGAGTGCCCAAAATGAGTTTTTTGTGGAGGACCTATAATATATTTGTTGCAAAATTGTACCAAATCAATTTTCTAAAATACTAGGACATATTTAATGCATAATTGACCAAATGGTTGGGTGTAAAAAGTTTTGATCCACCTCTCGTGAAAAAGAAAATTTCGGCCGATTCAGCTGGAAGCGGGTCAAATTTGAACTGTAGCTACCTCGTAGTTTGCTCTTTATTTTTTCCAAAAATCATTTGTAGGTACATAAGTATCTATTTAATCAGAGAAACACCAAAAAAATTCAAGATTCAACCACTAGCTAGGAACGGTTATTCCCGCTGTTTTGACCGCATTTTGAAACGGGCATAAAAAATTCAAAAAAAAATCAAAAAATTGGTAAACCTTCGCATCGTGTCATTATATGTGTCCTAGTTACCAGCAAAAATTATAAACTTGTAATACGACAATTATTTTAAAAAGTGTTATCAGAAACGAACTATCATGCGTGAAGATTCATGGCTTTCAAGCCAAATAATCAATCTTATGGCCACATTCATGACATTGTTTGTTAAAATGATCTCATATTGTGCACAAGGGTGCATCTTGGAATGGCATACAATGTTGCCTAAGGAAGTTTTCATTTTCTTTAGACGAAAAATTCATTTTCCATTTTTCAAGTGCCCAAAAGGAGGTTTTTTTATGAAGGACCTCCCAAATAATTGTTGCAAAATTGGACCAAATCATTTTTATAAAATACTAGGCCATATATAATGCATAATTGACCAAATGGTTGGTTGTAAAAAGTTTTGATCCACCTCTCGTGAAAAAGACAAATTTCGACCGATTCAGTTGGAAGTGGGTCAAATTTGAACTGTAGCTGCCTTGTAGTTTGCTCTTTATTTTTTACAAAAATCATTTCTAGGTACATAAGTATCTATTTAATCAGATAAACACCAAAAAAATACCAAGATTCAACCACTCGCTAGGAAAGGTCATTCCCGCTGTTTTGACCGCATTTTGAAACGGGCATAAAAAATTCAAAAAAATCAAAACATTGGAAAACCTTTGCATTGTGTCATTATATATGAGCATGTTACCAGGAAAAATAATAAACTTGTAATACGGCAATTATTTTAAAAAAGTGTTCTCAGAAATGAGCTATCATGCGTGAAGATTCATGGCTTTCAAGCCAAATGATCAATCCTATGGCCACATTCATGGCATAGTTTGTTCAAATGATCTCATATTGTGCACAAGGGTGCATCTTGGAATGGCAAACAATATTGCCTAAGGAAGTTTTCATTTTCTTTGGACGAAAAAATCATTTTCCATTTTCCGAGTGCCCAAAAGGAGGTTTTTTGTGAAGGACCTCCCAAATAATTGTTGCAAAATTGGACCAAATCAATTTTATAAAATACTAGGACATATTTAATGCACAATTGACAAAATGGTTGGGTGTAAAAAGTTTTGATCCACCTCTCGTGAAAATGACAAATTTCTGCCGATTCAGTTGTAAGCGGGTCAAATTTGAACTGCAGCTGCCTCATAGTTTGCTATTTATTTTTTCCAAAAATCATTTCTAGTTACATAAGTACCTACTTAATCATAAATACATGGTTTGGTGGCGATACGTCAAGGTTTGGGCGGTGGTTGAGGGCCCCAACTCTAGAGCGCGTAAACTCGCATGCCCGCCGCGTGGTCACCATGTGGCTGTGGCGTTGCCATGTGTTCTGGGCAGCCTAGGCATGTCTAGTGGGTTGGGCACTCCCCAGGTAGGTGCTAGTAAGAAAATTACAACATAAGATTCTCACGAGGAGACCGATCGATGCTCAAACATGAATTAGCAGCCAAGTGTTTGATTAGCGGTACGGGAAATGCACATGGCTAATAGGCGTGAGTTTTGGTTGAGGATGATCAGTTACTAAGAAGACCGTCTTCACAAATTTTCAGCTCAAAAGGAGGAGTCTAGGTGGTACTTGCTTTGCAAAGTACCACACTGGACATAAATACGAATGTTGAAGCTGGGCTCAAAATAATGAATGGATTGAGCTGGTATTTGGTGGAGGATAGTTATTTGGGCATAGGAAAGCACTGTAGAAAATGGATACCATTTGGACATGCCAAAGTGGTACTTCCTTCACAAAGTGTTTTTTGAACAAAATAGGGAAATGAATATTTTTGTATTATTTTTGAACTAGGCAAGGAAGGTTTTTTACATATTTGACGAAGATATGACCCAAAGAATTTATGAGATTTTTTGGGGAATTTTGGGAATGACAGAAATATAGGTTGCTTCACAACCTAGGGCAAAAACTGCCACATGGACATGACACATAGGCAAAACTGATGATGTGGCGCCTAGTCATAGCAACCCACCGCAATTTACAAGGTTATGACCATCTATATTGGTCATGATCAGCTAGAAATAAGGCAGTAGACCAGTGTTATCTGCTTTATGACCATTTCGTTTAAGGAAATTACGACCTTTCTGACAAAAATGGTCGTTATAGTTTAGGGTTTGGAGCCCCCGGAACAGCTTTTGACCAATTGGTCTGAAATGGTCATAGATCTATGACCAATTCTTCCAGGGTCACTGACAGAAGGTCACTAGTTGACATATTTCTTGTAGTGAATCAACAGGCAAGATGACCTTACCCAGATATCTCTACTATCTTTGCCTATGCTAGATGTCTCGCTATTTAGCTTATTGCATCGATGCCTATGTCTGTTTGTCAGTCTCCTATTGTTTCCATGAACCTCTCTAACCACCAACCTAGCAAACCATTGATTGGCTACGTAAGCATCGCTCAGCCCCTCTTATAGCATTGTTAGTTGCAGGTGAAGATTTGAAGATTCTTGCTTCATGATGAAGTTATTGTTGGGATATCACAATATATAATCTATTAAACTAAATCATCTATATATTTTGCAATGGGTGGCAGGCTAAGCCTTTGCTTGGTGTTTTGTTCCACTCATGCCACCCTAAGAACCGTTTAAACAGGTGTTATGTTCCTTGATTTTGCGTCCCTAACACGGTTGGGGTTTATGGGCCCCCCTTGATAACCCGCTTAGCGCTAAAGCTTTTCCAGCAAGGCCCAACATTGGTTATACATTTGCCTAATAACTAAAACTTGCATAGGGCGTTGCAAACCCGAGTTCTTAATTAACAACCCTGGGCCAGTGCTCCACATGAGTGTTGGTCCAAACTGAGCAGACTGCGGGGCTACCTCGAGGAAACTCAAGGGCTGGTAAAAACCTGTAGGATGACTCATCCGGTCGTGGCCTGAGACGAGATACGCGCGGCTACTATCAGGGTGTCGGCACGCCGGGAGGTCTTGCTGGATTAGTTTTACCTTTGTCGGAATATCTTGAGCACGGGATTTCGAGAATACTCGGGTCTTCCCACCTTGGAGTTGCGACTCCGCAGATCGTGAGCTTCTGATGGGCTAAGTTGGGACACCACTGCAGGGTTTGATCTTTTAAAAGCCGTGCCCGCGGTTATGTGGCAGATGGGAATTTGTTAATATCCGATTGTAGAAAACTTGACACTATGTTCATAATACACTACCAGCGTGAGTAACCGTGACGGTCGCTTTCCGAAGGGGGTTCGGGAAGTGCACACGGTGGGGTTATGTTTGACGTGCTTAGTTAGGATCACTTCGTGATCACTTTGACGATCGTTGGAACTTTCTCTTCTCGCTCTAAACACATAAGCTAGTGCTAGTGCTGCTGCAACCTTGTTTTCAGCCTTGTTCCACACCCAAGGCTTTGATAGTATTGCCACCCGGGAACGGGATTGCTGAGTCCTCTGTGGCTCACAGAGTCTACACAACACCAGATGCAGGTACCGTTGAGAACTACACAGCTGGTGGTTCAGAGTTGTATTGGGAGTTCGATGAAGAACGTGGGTGATACTACGTGTCTTACCCAGAGGATCAGTAGGGCTCTTACTAGGATGATCGGTACCTTGTGTTGCTTTATTTATGGTATCTTTCATTTGGATCTTCGTCCGTAGTCGGACTCTGATGTTATTGGATGATGTATGTTAATGTATTTCATTGTGTGACGTGGCGAGTGTAAGCCAACTACTCTTTTACATTTTCATCCCCTCTTTTACATGAGTTGTGCAAAGATATCATACTTGAGATCATTCTAGTATGTGATTATACCTTTAAGTCGTGCCTCGACACGTGGGAGGTATAGTCACATACTGGGCATTACAAGTTGGTATCAGAGCCTTCTCCGACCTAGGAGCCCCCCTGATTGATCGAATCGTTGACGGTTGAGTCTAGGCACACACATGAAAATGTTTTGAGTCCTATATATATATCAGAGAGTAGGATTTCTTTTTACTCCTCATCCCTTTTTCGCTCTGGTGAGGACTCCTGGCGATGTTCTATCTCTTCTACTCTAAAAAAATCACTAATTTTTTTTAGGATCACGCGAGTATTGTTTGGATTGTTCCGATATCTTTGTGACGAGAACATTGTTCTCAATGCCTCCTGTCATTTAGGGGTTGTGGCAGTGTCTCGGGGAGTTGAGCTCCGAGGTGTAGTCGTCACAAATCTATCGCAGCGATTCTAGAATACTTAAGACGGCCGACATCGAAAACTCTTCTATGCGGTTAGTGGTGAGATAACCCCGACATCACCCAGTACAGGGGAGGTAGTTCGGGAGTATTGCCACAGCTTGTATAGCAGATGCGTTTCGAAGGTCCGAGGTAAACGGTTTCCGAAAATGACTGGTTATGTGTTGAAGGATGGATACAGCTGGATGTAGGATTAGAATTGAGTGCGCGGTGCTTCCCCTGTATCCCCAACACCCGATTGCATAACCGGAAACCTTCGGAAATTAATAGGTGGGTTCTTCTAGTAGCTCGTAGGCATTCTTCCAACGAATGCATGATATGGAGTTCGGGGTTCAACATTGAGTGAAGTGGTTTTAAGGGCGTTGTTCCAATCGGGAGTTGCATCTTAAAGGGTCCTTGGCTATGCTGATCCGGGGATTGCAAAACCCTTTTGTAACACGTTCCATGAGCTTTCAGCACGAACATGTGGGACGAAGCTTCTATCTTGTATTTGTTCTATCTGCTCCTTGTTGTTTTTATTTACCTTTTGTTCTCCCAAGTGGCTTCTCGATAAGATTGTTGTACCATTAAACTGTGGATTACATTCGTTCATTTTGTTCGAATGTTCTTGTGAAGACTTATGTTGCAATTCTAGCCGTTGATTCAGCTTATATATTTTCAATCAATGGCTAATAGTTGTCATCTCATTCAGGATGGCTCCTAAGAAGGTTCCCAATGCTAACCCAGAGGGTGAAGAACAGCGTGTTCCTGAACGTCCTCCTTCCCCTCCTCCTCCGTCTGAGGCCTGGAGAGCAATTATGCAAGCGACCAACCAGAACACCCAGATGCTTATGCAAATGATGCAGAACATTCAAGCCAACCAAGCAAATCAAGGTGGTCATGGGAACCAAGGCCAAGGCAATCTGTTCAATCAACCTCACTTTGCAACCCTCAACCCATTCCTGGCAAACCAACCGAAGTCTTTCAGTTACTGTGTGGATCCGCTAGATGCTGAAGACTGGATAACAGACATCAAAAAGCACTTTGAATGCAGTAACGTGAGACCTGAGGATTATGTCAAGTTTGCCGCCTTCCAACTCAAAGATCAAGCTGCTGATTGGTGGCAACAGTACAAAGATCCCACAGGTGGTCGTGAGATCTCGTGGACTGACTTCTGCAAGGATTTCCGCTCTCACCACATTCCAACTAGTGTCATTGAAGGCATGCGTGAGCAATTCCGCAACCTGAAGCAAGGCACCATGTGTGTCTATCAATAAAATGTCAAGTTCCAGAATCTCGCTCGCTATGCCAAGAAACACATCCCAGATGCCAAGAGCAAGATTTATCTGTTCTGTGGTGGTCTAAAGGATTAACTCCAACTAGCTCGCACCTTGTTCGAGCCGGATGAATTTGACCAATTCTACAATATGGCTCTTAAGCAAGAGGCAGCCCAGCTCAAGATTGAAGCTTCCAAAAAGAGGATCAGAGATGATGTTCACTCCTCCTCTTCTTCCCAAGTGGTTGCAAAGCAGCAGAAGTTCTGGCTACCGCCTCCTCCAGTGCTCCGTCCTCCAAACAACAACAAGCACTCAGGTGGCCGTGGTTTCTCCCACCCACCCAACCCAAGCAATCAGTCCAAGCCTCAGTTTCAAGCTTCAAGATCGAGTGGTCCTTATCACCGTCCTCTCTCATAAGTGGTTTGCAACAAGTGCACTCAGAAGGGTCACTATGCTAACAAGTGTCCCAACCCAAGGCGCCTTCCGCCTCCTCCACCTGTCAGCACTTTATCAAGCACAATCCCAAGCAAGCAAGAGTGAATCTGATGAATGCAGCTCAAGGAGAGAATTCTTCATATGTGATACTTGGTAACCTTCCAGTTAACTCTATTCCTGCAAAAGTATTGTTTGATTCTGGTGCATCACTTTGCTTCATGTCAAGACCATTATTTACCAAGCATAATTTCACTTCGGCATTTCTGGATAAGAAGTTGCAAATTATTTCTCCGGGCAAAAACATGACTTCTAATTTGATGGCTCCGGATGTATCTATTCATATGGGTGATTACCGCTTTCTGTTTTCTTCGGTTATTCTTGGCAACTCCGACATTGATCTTATTCTTGGGATGGATTGGCTTTCCAAGCATGATGCACACATTGATTGTGCAAATAAGGAAGTCAAGATTACTCATCCTGACGAAGACGTGATTATCTTCGCCTCTCGAGATAACACAATCAGGCTATTCTCTCTCAATGACAAGGGCGAGATTAATGCCATCTCTCAAATTCCAGTGGTCAATGAATATGAAGATGTTTTCCCTGAAGAGCTTCCAGGCATGCCTCCACATCGTCAAGTTGAATTCGTCATTGAACTCAAGCCCGGTACCGAGCCAGCATGTTGGCGTCCGTACAAGCTTTCCCCTGATGAGTTGAAGGAGCTGAAGAAACAACTCGATGAGCAAGAGTGTATGGGTCTAATCAGGCCTAGTACTTCTCCTTGGGGCTATGGTGTTCTATTTGTCAAGAAGAAGGATGGCACGGAACGCCTTTTTGTTGATTACCGGCCATTGAACAAGAAGACAATAAAGAACAAGTATCTGCTCCCCAATATCAATGAATTGTTCGAGCAGCTCAAAGGAGCAAAGGTGTTCTCAAAGCTCGATCTCCGGATTGGTTATCACCAGATCCATATCCGTGAAGAAGATATTCCCAAGAATGCATTCAGAACGAGTTTTGGCTCTTATGAATACACAGTCATGTCTTTTGGCCTCGCAAATGCTCCACCCACCTTCTCGACGATGATGCACTTCATATTCAACCCCTACACCAATGAATTTATTCTCGTCTATCTGGATGACATCTTGGTATTCTCCAAGAATGAAGAAGACCATGCCAAGCACCTCCGTTTGGTCCTAGACAGGCTCCGTGAACACAAGTTCTATGCGAAGTTCTCCAAATGTGAATTCTGGCTGGATAAGGTCTTATATCTTGGCCATATCATCTCTGCTGAGGGTATTTCTGTGAACCCCGAGAAAGTTGAAGCTATTGTCAACTGGGAACCCCCGCGGAATGTCAAGCAACTCCGAAGCTTCCTTGGTCTCGCTAGCTATTGCAGAAGGTTCGTTGAGAACTTCTCCAACATTGCCAAGCCTCTTTCCAACCTGTTGCAGAAGAATGTCCAGTACTCCTGGACTCCTGATTGTGATGTGGCATTCAAAACACTCAAAGAGAAGCTCATTTCTGCTCCGGTTCTTACTCCTCCGGATGAGTCCAAGCCCTATGAAGTCTTTTGTGATGCTTCTTTGCAAGGACTTGGTGGTGTTCTCATGCAAGACAAGAAGATTGTGGCATACACTTCTCGTGAGTTGAAACCAAATGAGAGGAATTACCCCACACATGATCTCGAGCTAGCAGCAGTTGTACATGCCTTGATCACGTGGAGACACCTTCTGTTGGGCAGAAAAGTGGACATCTTCACCGATCACAAGAGCTTGAAGTACATCTTCACACAGCCAAACCTGAACCTTCGCCAGACTCGTTGGGTTGAGATGATCCAAGAGTAGGATCCAAGCATTGAGTACACACCTGGCAAGGCCAATGTCATTGCAAATGCCTTGAGCAGAAAGGCATATTGCAACAGTCTCCTTCTCAAACCGTTCCAGCCTGAACTTTGTGAATCATTCAGGAAGCTCAACCTCCAAGTTGTTCCGCAAGGCTTTCTTGCAAACCTTCAAGTTGCTCTTACCTTGGAAGATCAGATCCGTGAGGCCCAACTAAGTGATGCTATGGTGCAGAAAGTGAAACATGGTATTGCTAAGGGTACTCCCAAATTCAAGTGCTATCGTGTTGATGAGAAAGACACCTTGTTCTTTGAGGACAGAATTGTAGTTCCCAAGGGTGATCTCAGGAAGCTCATAATGAACGAAGCACATGACTCCCTCCTCTCGATTCATCCTGGAAGTTCCAAGATGTACCAAGACCTCAAGCAATCATACTGGTGGACTCGAATGAAAAGGGAGATGGCCCAATTCATGAATGAATGTGATGTCTGCAGAAGAGTGAAGGCAGAGCATCAACGTCCAGCCGGTCTCCTTCAACCTCTACCTATTCCCGAGTGGAAATTCGATCACATTGAAATGGATTTCGTCACTGGGTTTCCTAACTCCAAGAAGGGGAATGATGCTATCTTTGTAGTGATTGACAAGCTAACTAAAGTAGCTCACTTCCTTCCCGTCAAAGAATCCATCAACGCAGCTCAGCTGGCAGAGCTGTACACCTCCAGAATTGTTTCGTTGCATGGCATTCCTCAAGTCATCTCCTCAGACCGTGGAAGTTTGTTCACATCCAAGTTCTGGGACTCTTTTCAGTCAGCCATGGGCACGAAGATTCATTTCAGCACTGTGTTTCACCCTCAGACTAGTGGTCAAGTCGAAAGAGTGAACCAGATCCTCGAAGACATGCTGAGAGCTTGTGTCATCTCTTTCGGTATGAAATGGGAAGATTGTCTCCCGGTTGCCGAGATCTCTTACAACAACAGCTTCCAAGCAAGTGCCGGCAAAGCTCCTTTTGAAATCCTCTATGGCAGAAAGTGTCGTACCCCGCTCAACTGGTCCGAGGCTGGTGAACATCAACTTCTTGGCAATGATTTTATCTCAGAAGCCGAAGAAATGTGCAAAGTCATACGTGAGAATCTCAAAGCCGCTCAATCGCGTCAAAAGAGTTACTATGACGGCAAGCATCGTGATTTATCCTTCGACATTGGAGATCATGTCTATCTCCGTGTTTCTCCTATGAAAGGAACCCAAAGATTCGGTATCAAAGGTAAGCTTGCTCCGAGATACGTGGGTCCTTTCAAGATTCTTGGCAAAACAAGCGATCTAGCCTACCAACTCGAGCTTCCCTCCAACTTTGCAAATGTTCATGATGTGTTTCACGTGTCTCAACTCCGCAAGTGCTTCAAGACACCTGAACGCACCATTCCGTTCGAGGAGATTGATCTTCAACAAGACTTGTCTTATCGTGAGCACCCTGTTGCTATTCTTGAGGAAACTGAGCACAACCCGCAACAAGTCAATCAAGTTCTTGAAAGTAAAGTGGTCACACCATACCGACCGAGAAGCTACGTGGGAACGAGAAGATCACCTTCGTTCCGAGTATCCTTCCTTCTTCCAGTCCTAGATCTCGGGACGAGATCTTTTTGTATTGTAGGAGAGTTTGTAATGCCCCAGATAATACTTTCCAATAAGGGCAATAAAGATTTCTCAATTTGGTCCTTGTCCTTATCCTTGGGGGTTCTTGTCATTTTATTTTTGCTTTGCATATCAATTTTTTTTTGCATCTTTGCATTGCTTCATCATCATAGCATCATGGCATCATAGTTTACTTCTTTGTTATCATGAGTGAGAGTGAGGCCTTGTGATGTTGTGTGTGTGGCTTGAGCTATGCCTTGCTTAAACCCAGAACCTCTTCTTCTTCTTCTTCTTCTTCTTCTTCTTCTTCTTCTTCTTCTTCTTCTTTCTTTCTTTCTTTCTTTCTTTCTTTCTTTCTTTCTTTCTTTCTTTTCTTTTCTGTCCATTCTTTACCCCTTTGTGCAAGCCACCTAGCCAAGCCCTTTCATTGTTCTTTCTTTTCCTAAAAACTTTGCCCCATGTCTACAACCTCTCCACCAAATATCACCCTATTTGAAAATGATTTGGTTGGGTTTTAAAATACTAAGAGTTTGAACCATATTCAAACTCCTTTTATTTTTCTGCCTTTAAAAATGTCCAAGTCAATTTTATTAAATAGGGCATAAATCTCTGAGCATGGGGATATTTTTCTTTTTCCCTAACTCATTTTCTTTTAGCCTGTGTTTTTCTTTTTCTTTCTGTCTGAAGAAATAAAGAAAGAGAAAGAAAGGCAGCAGCCAGCACAGTGGCCTGGGCCTCCTCCTCCTTCTCTCTCCCCCAGGCCCATCTCTTTTCCCCCACAGCAGCGCAGGCCCAGCGAGTAGGTCGCAGAAGTCGCGCCGTCTCTCCCTTCGCGCATGGCCCCACCTGTCTGTCTCTCACCCCGCGCCTCCGTCTTCCTCCGTCAGCGAAAAGCAGAGCAGAGCGCGCTCACCGTCGTGTCGTGAACTCACGGACGTCGAGGTCTCGTGGCCCGAGCCCCCCATTTAAACCCGCAGCTTGTCCTCTCCTTCTCTCTAGGTTTCCCCTTCCTCCTCTCGCCGCCTTGAGAGCCGAGCTCCACCAGATCCGCCGCCCCAGTCGACACCCGCACGCATCTGAGAGCGCCACCTCGTCGCCGGCGAGCCCTCCGTCGACCCCAGCCTCGCAAATCGTGTCCTTCTGCTTCCACGACGTCGACTCCTTCGACTACTTCATCCACACAGACCCGATCGCCTCCACGCCGACGACTTCTTCCTCTTCTTCATCTCCGGTGGCCGTAGCTGTTCGAGACCCGCCGCCGGCGACTCCGTCCATGACTGGGCCAGCCGAGCACTTCTCCATGCTCGTGGTGAGCTCCTCTTTCTCCCCGTACCTTTTTCCCCTTTCTGCGCGCCCTCTAGGTCCTAGTTCATCGAGCGCCCGAGCGCATCGCCGTCGGACCTCGTCGCCGGTGAGTGTTCCGACCCCTCTAGGCCGTGTTCTTCTGTCCGTTCGCTTCGCCCCGTCGTGTAGGTGCCGCCTGTGCATTCGCCGTTCCACTAGGGCCTCTGCATCGCCTCGCCGTTGCTCCGTCGCCGCCGTTCTGTCGTTGCTCGCCGCATGTGTTGTAGTAGTCGCTAGGTGCTGCAAGAGCGTTGGTTGGATGCGGAACTCTTCCAGGAGCAATCCGCACCACTCCGCCGCCACGTTTGGTCGCCAGAGCAGCTCCGACGAGCCCAGCGTTTTCCCCTGTCTCTGCTTCTTCTGTTGTTTCTTCAGAGATAGCACCTGTTAACTGTCGAGAAACGTTCAGTAGCGCAGTGGTTTGTGCTTCGTCAGTTAAGCGAGAGGTCTTGCGTTCTAATCCTTGCGGGCGCAGGTGTTTTCGCCCCTTTTTGATTTTCTTGTGTGGCTGACAGGTAGGCCCCACCTGCCAGCCTCACTGTTGCTTCCCAGCCCCCGCGCGCACCCGCTGGCGCCAGCTCAGCGAGGCCGGGCCCTCTTGTCAGTGGCCGTGGCTAGCTGAGCCCTAGGTCACTTTGACCTTGCGCAGGTGTTTTCGCCCCTTTTTGATTTTCTTGTGTGGCTGACAGGTAGGCCCCACCTGCCTGCCTCACTGCTGCTTCCCAGCCCCCGCGTGCACCCGCTGGCGCCAGCTGAGCGAGGCCGGGCCCTCTTGTCAGTGGTCGTGGCTAGCTGAGCCCTGGGTCACTTTGACCTTGCGCATATTCTGTTTCTTTTTCTGTTTTGTGTTTTTCTTTTCTTTTTTTGTTTTTCTTGTTTAATTAATATCTGTTAAAATATGTTTCTCATGAATATGAGTTATATATGAAAAGTTCTTAGAATTTTATGTAGACTACGAATATGCTATTTGTTGCCATGTTTGAAAACATTTAAAGTGCTGTTTGAATTTAAACTTGTTTTAAATATGCTTAAACTTGTAAAATTCATAACTAAATATCTACAACTCCAAATTTAACAAACTTTATATGCATTTGGGGTGGAAAAATGTGTAGAATAATTTGGTGCTGTTGTTTAGCATGTTTGGCCACTCTATCATAGATGTTTTTCAGATCTGTCCCAAATGCATTTAAATTAATATTGGAGTTTCTGGAAATTGTTATTTATTATTTCCAGCCCATTTAAATGTGCTAGCATGTTGTTGTAGTGTTAGTTGCACCCTTGCCATGTTAACCAACTCTTTAAAAACTTGTTGCATGCTTGTTTGAACAATCAACATAAACTTGTTAGTTGTTCTTTTGTGTGTTTTTCCTTCTTGTGTATGTTCTTGTTTGATATGATGATGTTGTACTCTTGTGACCCTAGGCCATGCATCATATCTACTTTTGTCCTTGTTCATCATGTTCATGCATCATGTGGTTGAGCACTGCATGTTGATTGATTTTGTTCCGTTGTTGCATTGTTGTGTTTGGTTAGAGCCCGGTGACGATACGGAATACGAGGTTTCTACCGAGGTTGAGTGTGAGGAGCAAGGTTACGTTCCCTCCGAGGAATCAACATGCAAGATGACCTTACCCAGATATCTCTACTATCTTTGCCTATGCTAGATGTCTCGCTCTTTAGCTTATTGCCTCGACGCATATGTCTGTTTGTCAGCCTCCTATTGTTTCCATGAACATCTCTAACCACCCACCTAGCAAACCATTGATTGGCTATGTAAGCATCGCTCAACTCCTCTTGTACCGTTTTTAGTTGCAGGTGAAGATTTGAAGATTCTTGCTTCATGATGAAGTTATTGTTGGGATATCACAATATATAATCTATTAAACTAAATCATCTATATATTTGGCAATGGGTGGAAGGCTAAGCCTTTGCTTGGTGTTTTGTTCCACTCATGCCACCCTAGGAACCGTTTAAACCGGTGTTATGTTCCTTGATTTTGCGTCCCTAACACGGTTGGGGTTTATGGGCCCCCTTGATAACCCGCTTAGCGCTAAAGCTTTTCCAGCAAGGCCCAACATTGGTTTTACATTTGCCTAATAACTAAAACTTGCATAGGGCGTTGCAAACCCGAGTTCTTAATTAACAACCCTGGGCCAGTGCTCCACATGAGTGTTGGTCCAAACTGAGCAGACTGCGAGGCCACCTCGAGGAAACTCAAGGGCTGGTAAAAACCTGTATGATGACTCATCCGGTCGTGGCCTGAGACGAGATACGCGCGGCTACTATCAGGGTGTCGGCACGCCGGGAGGTCTTGCTGGATTAGTTTTACCCTTGTTGGAATATCTTGAGCACGGGATTCCGAGAATACTCGGGTCTTCCCACCTTGGAGTTGCGACTCCGCATATCATGAGCTTGTGATGGACTAAGTTGGGACACCCCTGCAGGGTTTGATCTTTTGAAAGTCGTGCCCGTGGTTATGTGGTAGATGGGAATTTGTTAATATCCGGTTGTAGAAAACTTGACACTATGTTCATAATACACTACCAGCATGAGTAACCGTGACGGTCGCTTTCTGAAGGGGGTTCGGGAAGTGCACACGATGGGGTTATGTTTGACGTGCTTAGTTAGGATCACTTCGTGATCACTTTGACGATCGTTGGCACTTTCTCTTCTCGCTCTAAACACATAAGCTAGTGCTAGTGCTGCTGCAACCTTGTTTTCAGCCTTGTTCCACACTCAAGGCTTTGATAGTATTGCCACCCGGGAACGGGATTGCTGAGTCCTCCGTGGCTCACAGATTCTACACAACACCAGATGCAGGTACCGTTGAGAAGTACACAGCTGGTGGTTCAGAGTTGTATTGGGAGTTCGATGAAGAACGTGGGCGATACTACGTGTCTTACCCACAGGATTAGTAGGGCTCTTACTAGGATGATCGGGACCTTGTGTTGCTTTATTTATGGTATCTTTCATTTGGATCTTCGTCCGTAGTCGGACTCTGATGTTATTGGATGATGTATGTTAATGTATTTCATTGTGTGACATGGCGAGTGTAAGCCATCTACTCTTTTACATTTTCATCCCCTCTTTTACATGAGTTGTGCAAAGATACCATACTTGAGATCATTCTAGTATGTGATTATACCTTTAAGTTGTGCCTCGACACGTGGGAGGTATAGTTACATACTGGGCATTACAGACTCTTTCCGATGTTACGATAAATTGCAATTGCTTCAATGACCGAGATCAAAGTTTTTAAGTTTTCAATGAAGTTTATGATTCATGCTTGATATTGTGTATGAATTGTTACTTTAGCATAAGAATCATATATATATATATATATATATATATATATATATATATATATATATATATATATATATATATATATATATATATATATATATATATATATATGCTGCTGTTATGAGAATGATCATGATGCCCTCATGTTCGTATTTTGTTTTTTATCGACACCTCTATCTCTAAACATGTGGACATATTTTTCGATATCGGCTTTCACTTGAGGACAAGCGAGGTCTAAGCTTGGGGGAGTTGATACATCCATTTTGCATCATGCTTATATGTTGATATTTATTGCATTATGGGCTGTTATTACACGTTATGTCACAATACTTATGCCTTTTCTCTCTTATTTTACAAGGTTTGCACGAAGAGGGACAAAGCCGGCAACTGGAATTATGGGCTAGAAAAGGAACAACTTTTGGAAACCTATTCTGCATGATTTCAAAAGCCCCGAAACTCCACAAAACCCCGTTTCAGAAAATATAAAAAATATCTGGCGAAAGAAGTTCACGAGGGGGGCCACCTGTTGTCCACGAGGGTGGGGGCGCCCCCCCCCCCTTCTCTGGGCGCGCCCCCTGCCTCGTGGGCCCATCGACGGCCCCCCGATGCCCATCTTCTCCTATATGAGGTGTTTTGACCTGGAAAAAAATCAGAAGGAGGCTTTCGGGACCAGACGCCACCGTCTCGAAGCGGAACTAAGGTGGAAACCAATCTAGGGCTCCGGCAAAGCTGTTCTGCCAGGGATACTTCCCTCCGGGAGGGGGAAATCGTAGCCGCCGTCATCACCAACAACTCTCCCATCTTGGGGAGAGCTATCTTCATCAACATCTTCACCAGCACCATCTCCTCTCAAACCCTAGTTCATATCTTGTATCCAATCTTTGTACCCAAACCTCAGATTGGTACCTGTGGGTTGCTAGTAGTGTTGATTACTCCTTGTAATTGATGCTAGTTGGTTTACTTGGTGGAAGATCATATGTTCAGATCCATTATGCATATTAATACCCCTCTGATCATGAACTATATTATGTCTTGTGAGTAGTTACTTTTGTTCCTGAGGACATGGGAGAAGTCTTGCTATTAGTAGTCATGTGAATTTGGTCTTAGTTCGATATTTTGATGAGATGTATGTCGTCTCTCCTCTAGTGGTGTCATGTGAACGTAGACTACATGACACTTCACCATTATTTGGGCCTAGAGGAAGGCATTGTGAAGTAATAAGTAGATGATGGGTTGCTAGAGTGACAGAAGCTTAAACCCTAGTTTATGCGTTGCTTCGCAAGGGGCTGATTTGGATCCATATGTCTCATGCTATGGTTAGGTTTACCTTAATACTTCTATTATAGTTGCGGATGCTTGCATTAGAGGTTAATCATAAGTGGGAGGCTTGTCCAAGTAAGGACAGCACCCAAGCACCGGTCCACCCACATACCAAATTATCAAAGTACCGAACGTGAATCGGATGATCGTGATGAAAACTAGCTTGACGATAATTCCCATGTGTCCTCGGGAGCGCTTTCCTTCATATAAGAGTTTGTCCAGGCTTGTCCTTTGCTACAAAAAGGATTGGGCCACCTTGCTGCACCTTATTTACTTTTACCTTTTGTTACTTGTTACCAATTACCTTATCACAAAACTATCTGTTACCTATAATTGCAGTGCTTGTAGAAAATACCTTACTGAAAATTGCCTATCATTTCCTTCTGCTCCTTGTTGGCTTCGACACTCTTACTTATCGAAAGGACTACGATAGATCCCTTACACTTGTGGGTCATCAGGGCTGTCGTCAAACGTTTCTTCAACTCCTAGAAACGTTCTTCGCATTCCTCGGTCCAATGGAACTTTGTGCCCTTTTTCGACAATGTCGTCATAGGCTTTGCAATCTGGGAGAAATTCTCTATGATTTTCTGGTAATATCCCACGAGTCCAAGAAAACTGCGGATTTCTCCAACTGAGGTGGGTGCCAACCACTCAGTGACTGGCTGCACCTTGATAGGATCCATTGATATACCTTCTCCTGATATAACATGTTTTAAGAATCCAACTTCCTTCAACCAAAACTCACATTTGCTGAACTTGGCATATAACTGGTGTTCTCTGAGCTTCTCAAGAACCGAACGCAAATGCTCCTTGTGTTCCTCTTCGTTCTTCGAATACACCAACATATCATCAATGAATACCACGACAAACTTATCCAAGAACTCCATGAACACCTTATTCATCATACTCATGAAATAGGCAGGGGTGTTAGTCAATCCAAATGACATAACCGTATGCTCATATAGCCCATACCTTGTGGTGAAGGCTATCTTAGGTATATCTTTTTCATGGATCTTCAACTAGTGGTATCTTGATCGTAGATCGATCTTGGAGAATACTTTAGCTCCTTGAAGTTGGCCGAACAAATCATTGATCATCGGCAGTGGGTACTTATTCTTAATCGTCACTTCGTTCAGTTCTCGATAATCAATGACCATCCTTAAAGATCCATCCTTCTTCTCGACCAAGAGCACCGGGGCTCCCCAGGGTGATGAACTTCGTCGAATGAATCCTTTCTCCAATAACTCCTTAATCTCCTTCTTGACCTCCTCCAGATCATTCGCTGGCATCCGGTATGGTCTCTTCGATATTGGTCATGTGCCTAGCAATAGCTCTATTAGAAACTCAATGTCCCGATCTGGCGGCATGTGTGGTAGCTCCTCTGGAAATACATCCGGGTAATCCTTTACTACAGGCACTTCCTCCTGAACAACTCCCAAGAGAGAATTTACTTGTGTCCTCCTAGGCGCATGCCTAGGTACATACTTGATCCTTTTTCCCTCTGGGGTGGTAAGTAAAATTGACTTATTGGCACAATCGATGTTCCCTCCATACATCGATAGCCAATCCATACCTAGTATCACATCCAATCCTTGTGACTCCAAAACTATCAGGTCTGAGGGGAAAACATGGCGTCCAATGGTCAATGGTATCTGAAAACATCGTTGATTTGCCATATATTCAGCTCCTGGTGAGCTTACTAACATAGGTGTCATAAGTACTTTGGTGGGCAACTTATATCTATCCACAAATCCCCTTGAAATGTATGAATGTGATGCACCAGTATCAAAAAGAACTATTGCGGTAAATGACTTAACCAAAATCTTACCGACAACTGCATCCGGCTGCTCTTCAACCTCCTCCACGTTCACGTGGTTCACTTGTCCCCTGTTGAAAGGGTTGGGCTTCTTCCCAGCGCTTCCATTGTTGTTCCCATTCTTCGCTTCCGGGCACTCCGTGGCGTAGTGTCCATTCTTCCCGCACTTGAAACATGTAATGTGACCTAGATCCCTCTTGGTGGGTGTGGCTGGAGTGGAGCCGTTCTGGTTATTGCTTGCTCCATTCCCATTCCCATTCTTGGGGCCATTGTGGTTATGAGAACTCCTTCCATTATGGGTGTGGATTCCATGGTTATGGGTGTATCCTCCCGAGTTTGGGGTGAAACGGGGCTTCTGCTGGGCTCCAGAATTATTCTTTCCTTGTCCATACTTCCTCTTGCGGCTCTCAATCTGTTGTTGCTTCCCTTCAATCATAAGTGCCTTGTCTACCAACTCCTGGTAGTTGTTGAATGTTGCCACCATCAACTGTATGCTCGTCTCATCATTCAGCCCTTCCATAAACTTCTCCTGCTTTGCGGCATCTATGGCCACATCATCAGGAGCATAGCAAGATAGAGTACTAAACTCATCTACGTACTGAGTCATAGTATGATTTCCTTGGCGCAAGTTGCGAAACTCACGCTTCTTCATGCTCATAGCTCCAGTTGAGACATGGGCGGTATGAAAAGCTTGCTGAAACTGATCCCAAGTGACATTGGCTATAGGAAAAGTGGATATGTAATTCTCCCACCATGAGGCTGCTGGTCCATCCAATTGATGTGCGGCAAAACGCACCTTCTCAGCATCTGTGCAACCTGCAGTGGTCAACTCCCTTCAAATCTTGCGTAGCCAGTCATCAGCAACTATTGGCTCAACGCTACTGGAAAACACCGACGGCTGCAACCTTAGAAAGCGGGCTAGGTTGTCCACTGGTGGTGGTGGTGGAGGGTTGTTGTTGTTGTTCTGATTGTTCTGGTTCTAGACAAGAATTTACATCAAAGTGTTCTGCTGCTGGATCAACTGAGTGAGCTCTGGGGAAAACTCAAATCCGGGCTCACGTCTCGGAGGCATCTGATGGGTTTAGAGGGAAGCGATTAGAATAGAAAAGGGATCTAGGGGGGAAATTCACTACCCATATGCACATGAGACAAACACAATCATAGCACACCGATCAATTTCAAGCAAGGGCATACAAAAGATCTAATCTAACATTACAAAAAGTGCTCGAACTTCTACTATATGGGGGGAAACTACTATTCATGTGGTGGTCATCTAGAAATTTTGATCGATGCAAGATTCCATGATATCTGCTCCAGCTTCGTCTTCATAGTCATCATCACTATCATCAGGGTCTGAGTCCATGCCGTCGATGATAATATAGTCCTTAGAACGATTCTCCTTGGGTTCGTCATCTTCTCCTCCTAGCGCGGGGTCTCCCATGAATACTCCTAGCTTCCTTGTCAGGTCGTCATTCTTCTCCACAAGTATTGCGATTTCCTCCTCATATCTGTCACGTGAAAACTTGAGTTCCTCTTCTAGCTCAGTGTTCCTGGTTAACGCCTTCTTCAATTCTATCATGCCTGCGCACATCTGATGCTCCTATCAACGAATGTGCTGGTTTAACTCTTGGATGAAGGGTGCAATGGACCTATCCTTCCGGGTACTGATTATGTCCCATTGCTCATCTCGGCGCCCGCATATCTGGTAGATAGTGTCCTTCAGTCCTGTTTGTAGACTTCTCCAATTCGTCCCATAGCAATATGGGCGGCCATGCTTTTACCTAGGCTCCAGGTTGGTGCATCAAAGGAAAACTCTATGGGCTCAGTGGCTGGCATGAACGTCCTCCCAGGTATTTGAACTCGAATAATCCATCGCTCCTCTTCTGGTAAAGTGGCGCTGTAGGTCCTGGTGAAGCTTAGTATTCCGATGTTCAGGTACCTAGTGACTTCCTTCAAGTGTCGTCCAAAAGGTGTGTCTTCATCCGGTTGGGTCAACTTGTTCCTTGGGTTCACCATCCTAAAGAGTAGAAAATGGAGAGGAGTCGGAAATGAGTAGAGAAGAGTGACATATGGCTCATCTTAGTGGCCGTGTCCTACATTCAGTGTGTGCTCTGATACCATCTTGTGGCGACCACGTTCCGAATGGACCGAAGTCTCTGTGTTCTGTGTCATCCCTGGACCGGTAATGCTGACACACATAGTACTTGAAGGATTTATAACAGAGTGGCAATCACACACTTATTACATCGAATGTCTCAAAAGAGAACTTATTACAAAAGATATGGCATAAGGCCATCTAACACGATAACAACGGAAGGCTTGGAAGATAAGTGAGTCCATCAACTCCAACAGCATAGCTGAGTGCATGACAAACGACCTAGCGCACCTTACTCTTCTTCTGAAAAGTCTGCAACATGATATGTTGCAGCCCGAAACGGGTCAGCACATGGAATATGCTGGCAAGATAACATAGTAGAGCAAGTAACAGAATAAAGGCTAACACTACATGCATATATGGCTGGCGGAGGCTGTAAATTTATAAGTTTTTGCATAAAGCCAAATTTTCCCTACAACAAAGGAATATTTTTTTTATTTTTAACTATCATGGTAGTTGAAACATCATTGAGAAGGTTCCTCCAACTCAATCCCCAATTAAAACCATCTTTATTTACCCACCAAATTAGTTTTAGAGTGATGAGATCAATCCAATAATTCAAGTACCAGATACTCAAGATGTCCATAACCGGGGACACGACTAATCATGATTAGTTTGTACACTCTACATATGTTTGCGCACTTTTCCCCACAAGACTCGATCTCCTCCGTTGGATTTCTCGCACTGCATGGTGTTTGAGAAACGGATGAACGAGACACAGTCTTTCAGAAGCATTTACTCTTTACCCCGGGTGGACCCGTACACCTACTTTCCCCTACATCTGCTAGTCCACCACTAAAAGAGCTCACACAACATACTCAACTATGCCAGAGCCCATAATGGCATTGTGGCTGCACACGGAAGTTTCTAGCATGAATAGTCTTATGATCCCTTTGAGCCTGGGTGGTATTCCATAGGATAATCGCACGGTTCCTCCGGGATTTCCTAGGACAACACTGGATTCTCCAGGTGCCTTGCAACCAATCCACCCAGATGTGTATTAAAGTAGACACCTTAAGTTGAACCATTAATTAACAATCTCACATCTGTCATGGATACTCTCAAACCCAATCCACGTCTACGAGCATAGCATGGCACCTAAGCATAACGTAGAAGTAACTCCCAGGGATTTGATAATAAAGCAGGTAATAGGTTCTACCTCAATCTACTTCCCAGACCCACATGTTAAGAGATCCTACTCATGCAATATGTGAGGGTTGAACTAATGCATAAAACTGGGTAATAGATGGTATGATCAATGAGATACTTGCCTTGCTGACGATTCGCAAAACCTAGGGACTCGTAGTAGCACGCTTCGCACTCCGGGAATTCTATCGCAAACAAACAATAGCACACATAAGCAACCAAGCAAAGATGCACGGGTAAAACTCAAATAAGAAGATTTAACCAGAAAGTTTAACTGGAGAACTCCGGTTTGCAAAAAGAATCAAATCAAACGGAGCAACGAAAACCGAACTACGAAAGAAACAAGATTCGTTTACTAGATTGTACTAAAGTCAAATTTTTACAATACCAAAACCATGTTCAAGTTGGTTAAACAGAAAGAGGGTTTCGAGATGAAGATCTAGGCGCTTGTTTTGCCTGATTCCGACTAACGAGCGAAAAGTTATACTAAAACGAAGATCAGGGCAGAAATCGCGATCGAAAATAATTACGAAAAAAACCCTGAAAAAGAAAACGCGACGAATAGGCTAACGAACGAACGTTCACTAAAAGGAACTAACGAACGAAAACGTTCGTTAACAGATCTAAACGAACGAACGTTCTCTAAATAGATCCGAACGGAAAAACCGGGGAAAACCGATCTAATAAAAAAACCGGGTTTAGATCTAGGGTTTACCTAAAAACGAAAAAAACGCGGCAACTCCGGCGAGATTTCGGAGAGACGGCGCTGCGGCGGCGGCGGCGCGGCGCGGGGCTCGAGGCAGTGGGGCCGGCTAGGGTTTCGGCGCGGGCTGGGGTGGGCTGCGGTGGGGCGGAGCGGCTTATAAAGGCCGGCCGGGCGAAGTGCCCGGGTGGGACACGACCCGTTAGGTCGGTTCACTTTTTTTTAAATAGTCCTGACGCAGCAAAACAGACAAAATAAATACTAAACAGAGTCGAAAAATTCCGAAATAAATTTCCACCGTCCTCTAATATTATTTAGGACAAGGTGAACATTTTTTCCCGGACCTAAATGCAATTTTGAAAAACGCGTATTTTTCCTATTCAAATAAAATTGCAAATAAATCTGAATAAAATATAATATTTGATTTTAATATTTTTCCTCCAATATTTCCTTTGTTTTGGAGAAGTCATATTATCTCCACTCATATATTTTAATATAAAATACTTTCGGAGAGAAAAACAATTAAAACCAAAGTGATCCTCGTACCGATATTTGAGAAAACTCAAATATGAAAACGATAAAATCCCCAACTCTCTCCGTGGGTCCTTGAGTTACTTAGAATTTCGAGGATCGCAACACACAGATGCAAATAAAAAATATGATATGCAAGATGACCTATGTATAACATTCCAAATTGAAAATTTGGGATGTTACATAAGGGCGTTGGGGTATGTTACAGAGGAGATTGAAATGTCAACTAATAAAAGTTATGACGGGTATTGTGTAATTTCTTTTGCATGTTTTGGATAACAAAGTGTAAAATTGCAGTGGGACATGTGACTGCGGGATAGGAATAACATATTTTTTTCCCATTAAGCCATACTATCGGGTCGGGTTTGGATATACCCACGGGTACAAGATTATATCCATGCCCTACCCACGAGTAATCGGGTCGGATTTGGGCGCTGCCCATGGACACAAAAGCATATCCAAACCTTATCCATTCGGGTCGGATATCCATGGATATCCATGTCCATGGATAAAATTGCCATCCTTAATGCCACGCGGAGCTCGTGCACGGCGCCAAGGCCAGCCTCGACATCGCCATCAGGCTGCTCCAGCCCATCAAGGAGTAGATCCTTGGGGAAAGGTGCCAAAAGCGGTGCAGAGCAGCGAGACGTCGATCAAGATTGGTGCCAGAAGCGGGGCATCAATGGGGAGCACGTGGTGTACACGGCTGAGTTCATGGTGGACGCCGGCTTCGGCGAGCCAGGCGCCGCCATTATGGCCATCCGGCACCACCGCGAGTTCTTCCTCGTGGTGGGCAGCGGGCTGCCCTGCGGCACCATGCATTTCACCTGCAAATCCTGGGTCTTCTTCAGCAACAAGGTACGTCCACTTTGTTTACTTCAAGTTCAGGAAGACACAGACTTCTTAAAATTTGGTAGCATTGGGTTATGGTCTTGACTTTGTGCCCTGCTGCAGGACGTGTTGCCATTCATTTTAGTTGTATATTATGATTCAAATAATGTTCCTTTTATGGTACTATGAAATTGAATTGCAAAGAAGAACACTTTCTCATATATGGAGCCGGATCTTTTAGAACGTAGTATCACCATGTACTAACATATTGTCCGTCTGTTGGATTGCTTACAAGGTCAAGGGATATAAGATATGAATATGTTAATATGTGGTATTATTTTTCATTTACGATAGATGGATTAAAATGATTGTTATCAACTTTCAGAGTCTTCAACATTTTACTGGGAGCAACTGACAATTAATTTGATGGCTCGTGTAGATTTTTTCAACATCGTACGTATCTTTTTGTTGCACTGTTTGTGACTCTTCATTTGTCTTTCTCCAATATACTCATTTGCAACATGATTTTGAGTTTGCAGGGTGTGCTTATGCTATCTTATCTTGCCCAAACCAAATAGCTTTATGTGGCCTTTAAATGCAAATCAAATTACTGTTATTTACATGGGTGCCATCAAGGATCTGTTACACGCGCAAAGGGCAGTAACTCCCATTTATCAAATGCAACAATGCCATTTTTGTGGGTGCTTTCCTGGCACTATACTGCCATTTATTCATGAAGCATGCTGCACTATCATTTCTTACTAATACTGGTCCTAAATCCTTAGATATTGGGAAGTTTGAAGAAGCCAAACATCCATAACCAAGCTTATATAAGGAACCCAACTAGCCTCTCTGCTGTGTGTGGACAAGATTAGTGCGCACAACTCCGCCAGTTTTCTTCTTCCTGAGCTTCGCATTTGCAGCCAGAACTTCATATTGTTATAGAAAATAGCCTCGGGCTTTTTGGACTACCTACTTCTGTAGAATTTTTAAAGTTGTAAAGGTTGTATGTTGTGTCGGCCAGGACTAGAGATTTTAAATCCATTGTTCATCGTACCAAGATGATTTTAGAAACTATGTTATCAATTCATTGCTACTTCGTATGTGATTTATGCCAGGACAGTAATATGAGTGTCTTGGTCCTTCTTATACAATTTATTTGTTATGATCTCTGTTAGCCTTCTTTGCAGCCATTGCCCCGAGGTCCAAAGATAATATGTTAATTTTGATGCCATTTGATTGGTGAGTAAATCAAAGTTAACTTGATCATGTGGTTACCAGATTTGGTATACAAGATGGGTCTTTGTTAGCTTTTCCCGACATACTAATCAGAGAGCTGACAAAAAGGATCTCATTTAAATATTTAAATATGCAAGTAAAACTACTAGCTTTTCCTGCAATTCCTTGACCTATCATTCTTATTCTTACCAATATGAGTAAAACTAAAAAGGAGTGCCTTGCATGTGTTTCAGTCCTAAATTTCTCTCTAAAATTGTCTCTCGGTTTTACCATGTTAGGGATTGCAATAAGGCTGGTTGTAATGGGGAGTATCATATACTAGTATCATGCATATGATACTAGTATATGATACTCCGTCCGTAATGCATAGTATCATATGTGGGTATCATAGAGAACTATATTTATTGCCATGCATGACACAAAGTAGCACATCATTTAATATGATACAGTATCATGATATGATACTCAAGTCTATCTTTCTTCATTTAATTATATGCCACCTCATCAAAATGACTTACTAGTTGGCATGCATGATACTATCTATGATACTCCCATTAAATTCTTCATTTACGGTCAGCCTAAGCCACCCTCTTGCGTGTAGACAAGATTAGAGCGCACATGATTGCCTCAAGAGGCGCGCAACGGCGCGCCCTAGCCTCTAGTTTTTACTAAGGCGCCACCTATCAGACTCTTGCCATGCTTAACGAGTGACACGGTACAAAAATGGTACTAATTGAGAACGTTTCTCCACATGGAGATGTCATGAGCCTCTTTGAAGCTAGCCAAAGCCTGTGGTCACCGGGATTCGGAACTGAATTTCCAGATGTTCCAAGATACGTGGTCCGCAGGACGGGAGAGAGTGGGACCCAATATTCGCGCGCCTGAATCAGTTCCGCAACTTGGACTCATTCGGAGCCAAGTGAGCAGAGTATCGGATCACCTCACATCACGCTCGTGCGCCCATCCGTTTCGCCTCAACTCGCACAGAATTCGTTGTGCTGCCCGTCTCCAAATCGCATCGAATTTTCTCATGGAGTCCGTGGATCTCGTTCCGGTGTTCGTCGGCCGTGCCCGTGCGTGTGATGAGTCCTGAGTCCTGAGTGCACCAACCCCGCGGCCTTGCTAAAGCAGTTATGCGCGGGGAGGATCGCTGTCATATAAACTCGGTCCCCGATGGCTGCGCCTGCCCGAAGCCCGGACCAACCTCCTCCCCCGACTCCGCGGAGCACGAATCCAGGGTCGGTTACAGATTCCTAGCCCCATTCCGGCTCCCGCTACTGCTCTGGGGATGACCGGGGAAATCAAGAACGTCGACGGCGACAAGGCGGCGGCGCCGGCGCCGGCCGATGACGGCGGCGGAGGGGGAGCGGCGGCAGCGGGGGCCGGCCATGGCAAGAAGGGCGCCAAGAACAAGCTGTCCCTCGTCCCGCTCATCTTCCTCATCTTCTTCGAGGTCGCCGGCGGGCCCTACGGCGCCGAGCCGGCGGTGCAGTCGGCGGGGCCCCTCTTCGCGCTGCTCGGCTTCTTGATTTTCCCCTTCATCTGGGCCATCCCGGAGTCGCTGGTCACCGCCGAGCTCTCCACGGCGATGCCCGGGAACGGCGGCTTCGTCGTGTGGGCCGACCGCGCCTTCGGCCCGGTCTCGGGCTCCCTCATGGGCACCTGGAAGTACGTCTCGGGGGCCATCAACGGCGCCGCCTTCCCGGCGCTCTGCGCCGACTACCTCGCGCGCGTCGTCCCCGCCGTGGCCGACGGCGGCGCGCGGGTGGCCACCATCGTCACCTTCAACGTCGCGCTCTCCGTGCTCAACTACACCGGCCTCAGCGTGGTGGGGTGGTCCGCCGTGGCGCTGGGGGTCGCCTCGCTGTCGCCGTTCGTGCTCATGTCCGGCATCGCGCTGCCCAAGATCCGGCCGCACAGGTGGGCGGCGACCGCCGGCGACAAGGACTGGAAGCTCTTCTTCAACACCCTCTTCTGGAACCTCAACTACTGGGACAGCGTGAGCACGATGGCCGGCGAGGTGGAGAACCCCGGGAGGACGTTCCCGACGGCGCTCATGTCGTCCGTGGCCATGACGTCCCTCGGCTACCTGCTGCCGCTCATGGCGGCCACCGGCGCCGTCGACGCGCCGCCGGAGCAATGGGGGAACGGCTTCTTCGCCGACGCCGCAGGTGATCAATCCACTCACTACTTTGAGTATTAAATCAACGCAAACGCATCGCTTTACAACCTTGTTGCTTTGCAAGTGGCAATATATCACGTTGCCAGCCGTTATATTTCTGTCGATGATCCACTAAAGCTATTGATTAGAATTCAGAATTGTTCTCTCCATATTAATGCGTATCTCCATGATCATAGTAGTACACCACATGTATGGATTTGGTAACAGTTCTTTAGTGCTGTTGGGATTGCAAATGATTCGTCCCCTTTTGGCATAAAGAATCATAGGATATTGTTGCATGCTGTGCACACATACTCTGCATTCACAAACAAGGACATTAACTGTAAACATTGATCTCTAAGACAACATATATAAAAGCACAAATTGTATGAAGTGTGACGGTACCAAAGATGCAAGGCAAAAATAACTTTTTTTTGTCTATAAAAAGGGTTTTTCTTCACAAAAGGCAGGAGTTCTAATGTCACTGAAATGCAGGCATGATCGCTGGCGACTGGCTCAAGTACTGGATCGAGGTGGGCGCGGTGCTCTCATCCATCGGCCTCTACTCGGCGACGCTAAGCAGTGCGGCATTCCAGCTTCTTGGAATGGCGGACCTAGGTCTCCTCCCCCGTGTGTTCGCGTTGCGCGCCCCAATCTTCAACACTCCCTGGGTTAGCATCGTGGTCACCAGCCTCATCACGCTCGGCATGTCCTTCTTCAGCTTCAACAACATCGTGGCTGCTGCCAACTTCCTCTACAGCCTCGGCATGCTCCTCGAGTTTGCCACCTTCGTCTGGCTTCGGATCAAGCGGCCTGAGATGTCTCGCCCCTACCGTGTACCACTGCGACTCCCGGGCATCGTTGTCCTTTGCCTCGTCCCCTCGGGGTTCCTTGTCTTCGTCATGGCCATCGCTGGGTGGAAGGTGTATGCCATCAGCGCTATGTTCACTGCAGCAGGCCTCGGGGTGTATTACCTCATGAAGTTTTGTAAGGCGAGAGGGTTCCTCAAGTTTGGCACCGTCGACGGTGAGGGTTTGATGTATGAGCGTCACCAGGAGAGAGAAAATGTCGGTGTATGAAGGTTGTGATTCTCTTGGTATCACGCAAACAACTTTGATTTGGTGGGTGCAATCATGACATCTAGTCAGTTGCAAGTCTGACAGTTTCTTTCCTTTTCTTTTCGTGTGTAGAGCAGTGAAACAACGTTTTTCATAGTTTACTAGGAGCATACACGTGCTTCTCTGCGCCGCTTTTCGTTGTGGATTTTTTTCATGCATATAACAACTTTTTCTCTCGGTGGATGTCTATTTGGTAGCCAATGTTTGACGGTTATTCATTTCTTGGGACGTGTGTTGTTGAGCCGAGCACAATCCTTCTTTTAGTGTACTTTTCTAAGAGGTTTTGTCTGGTATTCCCTCCGTAAACTAATATAAGAGTGTTTAGAATACTAAAATAGTGATCTAAACGCTCTTATATTAGTTTACAGAGGGAGTAGGAGAGAAGCATTGTTCGGTTACGGACTGTATTTTCCAAAAAAATGGTGTTCTCAAATATTGTTCATAAACTCAAACATTGTTTGCATTTTCCAAAAATTATTCAGGAATTTAAGGAAATGTTGGATTTTTCCAAAAAAAAATGTTCAGTGCGTCAAAAAAGATTCCCGTTATAATATTTCCTCACAAAGTAAAAAAAATGGAATTTCATAAATTGTACGTGATTTTTTTTAAATCGGGATTTTAGATTTAAAAAAATCCCATTATCAAATTTTGCTCACAAATTTACAAAAGCGTGTTTTGTGAAAAAATGTTCCAGAACTTCAAAAAATGACCGAACTTTCAAAATATATTTGTCTGTTTCAACGAATGTACGCAGCACATGGTTTAAATTACTGTGCATGCTTTTAAAAAATAGGGGTTTCAATTTCTGTTCAATTTTCAAATAAAGCTCTGATTTTAAATATTTATTTTAACTTTTATACAAATGTTTCTCGGACTTCTTGGAACGTGTTCATGCTTTATAAACTGTTCGGGGAATGAACTAAATGTTACTTTTTCTAGAATTCTTCGTGTTTTTGAAAAAATGTTGGGAATTTCCCTGCTTTTCTTTGGGTTTTTTCCTGCTGTTCCTTTCGCTTGGTTTGTTCATTTTTCTATTTCCCCCAATTTTTGCTCTTAGAAAACTTTACAGTTTTAAAAATAATGTTCAGAATTTTGGAAAATCTCTATGTTTAAAAATAATCGTGTACAAATATTTTAGCGGAATTAAAAAAAATCCTGTTTTCAAAAAAGGTTTACAAAGTCAAAAAAATATTCATAATTTTTTAAAAATGTTTGTGTTTCAAAACCAGTCCTTAAATACATAAATAGTTCACAGTTCCAAAAAAATGGTGTGTTTGCTAAAATGTTTGAGAATTGCTAAGTATATTAACCATTTGTAAGAAAATATTTGGGAATTTCAATAAATGTTATCCTTTCTAGAAAGTGTCCACCCTTCGAAAAATTGGTTGCAAGTTTTTAAAAAACAATCCGGTTTCTTCAAGAACTTGTGTTAAAAAAGAAGTGCCATAGGTCCGCTACGGTTTCGCTAAGTACCTATTAGCCCAGTTTGATTGATATTTATTTGTCTACGGACAGAGAATTTATTGCCATTTTTTGAGTTACCAAAAATGTCTGACATATATCAGGTTTATCATAAGAGATAATTTATTTCTATATATCATAGATAAGATCTAATTTACTGGGTTACCAAAGATTGGTTTGCTGAAATCTAGAAGGCAAGAAAAACCGAGAAAAAATAATGGTGAGTGGGACGTTGGACGAAAACAAAGTGAAACATGAAACCTTACATTATTTGTAAGTAGGAGTAGTATGTATACTATAGATATATATATTTTGACTTTGATTAGATCAAATTTAGATTTAGATTAATTAGATTTGGATTTAGATTTAGAGAGAAGTCCATGTTTCAAACAATATTCACAATTTCTGAAATGTTTCCCGTTCTACAAGAAACTGTTTTGCCCCC
>LR738715.1:830988891-831004866 GCA_902687465.1 Secale cereale | reverse complement strand
AGGGGGGGGGGGGGGACACCTCTTTTTATCCTAGTCTCAAGTCCACCATCGACACATAACTCGCTTGTGACCTGACTCGGTTGTCTGTCCATCATCGACATGCAACTTGCCCCAACCTTACCCACTTACATGTCCATCATCGACATGCAACTCGCTCCAACTTGACACAACACGTTGCATGTCCACCACGACACACACCATTATAAACCCATTTTTATCAACTCCACCACTGACATGCAACTGGGGTGACCACCTTTTTTGTTCTAGTTGCAAGTCCATCCTAGACAAGTAATGGGGGTTGGGGGAGGGTGGCAACCCTTTTTAAGTTGCAACTCCAACCCCGCATGCAATCGGGCGGGGCGAGGGGGGGGGGGGGGTTTGTAAACCTAGTTGCAAGTCCACCCTCGAAAAATAACTGAGGACCCGACCTATTTATTTCATTCTTGCAGGTCCAACAACATATCTGACATGTAATTGGGAGCGTCGCCTTTTTTTCCTAGCTGCAAGTCCACACTTGATACACAACTGGGGGCCCAACCAAATTTTTCCAGTTGTAAGTCCATCTTCGACACACAACTAGGGACGGGAGGGGGTGACCCCCCTTTTTTGTCCTAGTTGCAAGTCCACCAAAATACACAACTATGCCTGACCCTTTTTTCCGTCCCAGTTACAAGTACACCCTCGACATGCCACTTGGGGGGAGGGGGGGGGGTCCTAGTTGCAAGTCCACCACTAACATGCAACTAGGCCCACCTCTTTTTTCCTAGTTGTAAGTCCACCACTGATACGCAACTGGGCCCGACCATTTTTGTTGTCGCGGTTGCAAGTCCATCCTCAACACACAACTGGGCCTGGCCCATTCTCTCTTCTCAGTTGCAAGTCGATCCTTGGCACTACATAACCGTCGGGGATGGGGGGGGGGTATCCTAGTTGCAAGTCCAACTTCAATGTATAATTTTGGGGGGTTCAACTTTTTTCTTGTCAACTTGCAAGTCCACCACCAACATGCAACTCGCCCTCAACTCACAACTAGATTCACCCTATTTATTTGCACGTGCAAGTCCACCCTCGACTCACAAGTAGACCTGTAATTTTTTTGTGCTAGTTCCGGGTCAACTTGATCGGGCTCGACCCTTTTCTTGCCTTAATTGCAAGTCCACCCTCAAACTACCAAGCCTGGTCCCTTTTCTCAGCCTCAGTTGCAAGTAAACCGCGCCGATTTTTTTGTGGGGGGGTTCTTTATCAGTTTTCAAGAGGTTTTCCTTTGAGTTTTGGGTTTCACCCATTTTCTTTGGGTTTTCTCTTTCTTTGTTATTTTGTGTTCTTATACATTCTGTTCAGTTTTAGAACATTCCAGTTGGCCTTTTTGTATACGTTAGGAACATTTTTATGCATATTTTCAAAAATAAAAATGCTTGATTAACATTTTTGAAATACATATTTTGATGTCTACTCCTTTATACATGTTGTACATTATTTGTATACATCTGTAACATTATTGATATCCACATTTTAGTTTTTCTAAATACACGATTAACATTTTTGCTGAAATGCATGTTTTGATCTCTACATTTCCCATGCATGTTGTACATTTTTCTTATATATCTGAAACAATACTTTTATACACATTTAACATTTACTTGATTGAAATTTCTTTTTCAAATGCATTTTTTCATGTCCACATTTTTCGTACACATTGTACAATTTTCTTATACATCAGAAACCTTATCCTTATACACATTTAAAAAGAATATAAATACATGATTGAAATTTTTAAATACATGTTTTGAGGTCTAGTTTATTCATACACACTATACATTTTTCGTATACATATGAACATTATTTTATACACATTTAAAAACATTCAAGTACATGATTATCATTTTTTTCAAATAAATGTTTTGATGTCTGCTTTTAGTCTTACACTTGTACATTTCAGTGTACGCCTGAAACCTTCTTTTATACTCCCTCCGTCCGGAAATACTTGTCATCAAAATGAATAAAAGGGGATGTATCTAGATGTATTTTAGTTCTAGATACATCCATTTTTGTTCATTTTGATGACAAGTATTTTCGGACGGAGGAAGTATATGCTAAAAAAATAAATACATAATTAATATATTTTTCAAACACATGTTTTTGAACTTTTAAAATATATGTTAAACATTTTTTTTTCACATACACATCAAAGCATTTATTTTGAATGATATGTTTTTTTAAAGTACATGTATATTTGTTAAATGTCAAGAACATCTTTCTTTTAATCATATCTATATTTGTGTAAATCTGCACGGGTATTTTTTACACCGAATGAATTTTAAAAATACATGCGAACAAAGTTTATTTTTCGTTTCCTCACGAAAAAGAGTTTACTTTTCATGAACTTTTCTTCAGTGCACTGGGAACATTTTAAGAAACAAAATAAATAAAATAATTTCACTCTTGTATGTACGCACGAGGCGTGTAGATTGAAAACAAAAAAGACGTTCTACGCATGGCTCACTGTGTCATGCAACACATATTGTTGCACACATGTATGGCGGTGTTCAGTTTGCAGGCAAGGTTAGGGATCCACTGCGTCCCAAACAACATTAATACCGGTCCTTCACATGCCAAATTGTATTTGGCGCCTTTAGCGCCCGATTTAGTTATTCCCGCAACCGGGCGCATACCCCCCTCTCCTCAATCGCGTCACACTGGACCGGCCCACCTTTGTTTTTCTTGTTCTCCTTTTAGCGCCAAAAAACTTCACCGTAGGTGAGTTTCAAACATGCGACCTCCTGGTCTAACATAAGTGCGGTAACCACCCCACCACCAACACCTGATTTGTTCAGTTCTACGGAGTATACTTTTACTTGTTTTCTTCTTTGTTCATTTTTTTTTCGTTTTTCTTTTTTTATTGGAATTTTTTTTTTCGTTTTTTCCTTTTTTCTAAATTGGAAGATTTTTTTTTTCAAAATCGACATTTTTTTGTCCAAAATTTAACGAACTTTTTCAAAATCAATGAACTTATTTCTAAATTAATGAACTTTTTTCAAAATCGATGAAATTTTCCATTTTTTTATTTTTTTTAAACAATGATTTTTTTAAATATCACTTTTTTTAGAATCAATGAGCTTTATTTTCAAAATTGATGAAATATTTCCAAATTTTGTGATTTTTTCTTAAGTTGGTGAACTGTTTTTAAATTCGGTGAACTTTTTTTGAGAATCGATGGACTTTCTTTTAGAATCGGCGAACATTTTTTCAAAATCGATGAACTTCTTTTCAGATTTTGTGAACATTTCTTAAAATAGATGACAGTTTTCCAGTTTTCATAAACTTTTTGAATACATGAACTTTTTCCACTTCGTGATTCTATTTTAAATCTATCAACTTTCAAATTTTGTTCACATTTTTTCAAAAGAAATCAATTTTTTGTTAAATGTTTTCAAATAAATCAAAAATCACGTGACAATATATGTGAAATAAATAGCATGCCAACAGTTGTTTGGTGCTATATAATGTCGCGCTAGATTTTTTTTCACAATGGGCAACTTGCTCTAGTGGTTAGCTAGTCATGGACGGGAGGTAAGAGGCGTGAGTTCTATTCCACACCAGGACAATATTTCTCCCTAATTTTTCCGTTCTATATAAATTCATTGCAATGTTGAGTGTTGGTGGGCCGGCCCACCAGGGTGCTTCAGTGATCGCATGTCGCATCAAGCGTTATATACCCCCTCATGACCTAAAAAAAATACCCCCTCCTAGCATACTCCATATAAACCGGGAGGGGAGTATCGGGCTGAAGATTGAACTTCCACGCCTTGTACCTTACGCCAATACAAAAAGAGCTAAGAGCACCACAGGAGTAGGGTATTACCTCCACCAAAGAGGGACAGGATCTGTATAATTCCTTTTGCGTACACCCAGATACACCATTCGGTAGATACGATTGCCTCTACATTCCTACTCGCATAGTATTGTCAGGGTTATATCCGAGACAAGTGCATTCCTACTCGCATAGTATTGTCGGGGTTATATCCGAGACAAGTGCATTCCAAAAAAGTTGGAGCATCAACAACCAACATGCAAACTCAGATCCGCTAAAAGGACAACCTCCAATTTTTTTACATGTGGAACCCGCTTGTCATTGACACCTGGACCTCTCCCTGTCCGTGATGTGTGCAGACCTATAGGCTGAAGAAGTGGACGGAAGGGCTCGATGAGGTGACCAAACACCTCCCGTGTGAGTAGAGGAGGAGGGGATGGTCTCGGCATGGATCCTTTGCCGACCCGACACTGGAAATGTTGGGGCGCTCGATTTCAGCGTCGCTCACTCGATTTCAGCAAGAATTTTCGGAGGCAGACGCTCGATTTTGATGGCGGTGCTCGACTCTGAGCAAGGAAATTGGAGGGTCCCAGCTGCCACGTTTGGGAATAGATGCAACACACTCCAATTTCTCTCTCCCTTCCTTCAAATATGGAGGCTGGGAGGTCATATATGGAGCTCGATGAGGTGACCAAACACCTCCCGTGTGAGTAGACGAGGAGGGGACGGTCTCGGCATGGATCCTTTGCCGACCCGACACTGGAAATGTTGGGGCGCTCGATTTCAGCGTCGTTCATTCGATTTCAGCAAGATTTTCCGGAGGCAGGCGCTCGATTTTGATGGCGGTGCTCGACTCTGAGCAAGGCAATTGGGGGGCCTGGCTGCCACGTTTGGGAATAGATGCAACACAGTCCAATTTCTCTCTCCCTTCATTCAAATATGGAGGCTGGGAGGTCATATATGGAGCTCCCTCCAAAAAGCATGGACAGATACCTATAACGACTTTGTTAAAATGGCATTTTAGTCCTTTTCCTCCACACTGAACCTTATTAGGGTATCTCCAACGCTGACCCGCAAACCGAACATCACATCCGTCTGTAGAATGAGGGGACCAGTCCAGAGTCACGGACGCGGGAGCCGGTCATCCAACGCTAGTCACATACACCCGGCCCCAAATTTATTTTAAAGTCCACATACATCTGCACGCTCAAAATAGCTGCATATCTAGTTCCAGTTAGATAAAAAAATGTTCAAATGCAGCAATATTTCAAATTTAAATATTACACTCTAAAAATGTTGTCCTCTGTAACCGCCCACATATTCCCAATCAGATATTCTTTCAGTTGCTCATGAGTTACTTAATGTTGAATTTGTTGATGCATATGAAAAAGCTCTTCAAATGTGCCTAGATTCTGGTCTGGAAGTTCAATAGGATCACCCGTGTTATCAAATTCAAGACCTACGTCATCCTCCTCACCCTCATACTCGACGGACATGTTGTGCATGATCACACAAGATGTCATCACCTCCCACAAGGTCTCCGGATCCCAATGTTTAGTAGATCCACGAACAACAGCAAAACGTGTCTGCATAACTCCAAATGTCCTCTCAACATCCTTTCTTGCTGCTTCTTATTTTTGGGCGAAGTGAGACTTTTCCTGTTCAACTAGGTCAACGATGGTCCTGACAAAGGTAGCCCATGGAGGATGGATACCATCAACCGGATATTATACCATGTTTTATTCATGCCCATTAACATTATAGTGGTAAGGAGGAGCTTTCCCTTCAGGCAGCCTGGCAAACAATCGTGATCGCTGCAGCACATTGATGTCATTGTGAGAACCGGGCATGCCAAAGAAAGCGTGCCAAATTCAAATATCATGTGATGTAACTGCTCCAAGAATGATGGAGAGCTTCTTAACATGACCCTCGGTGTCCTCTATGTCGCTACCATTGTTCTTATGCTCGTGTTTGTGTTCATTACACCGAGGCTTCCATTGGCGTCACGTGTCCGAGGTGCCCGCCTCACCATTATGGGTGATGCGGGCCAGCCAGCTGTCCTCTCCCACACAAAAGCAAGTCATCAGTGAGGTAAGGTCGGCCATGGTCCTCGGCCTGTCCTGACCGAGCTGGCGGGCGAGCCACTCATCTCGGATGTTGTTTTTGAAGGCAGCAATGGCCTCGACGTCGGAACACTGTATGATCTGGTTCTTTTGGTAGGAAACCGATTCCAGAATTTCCTGGCTGATTCGTGGGGCTGTTGAGTAACACGGCTGAGATCGCCGGTGTCCATAGGTCGGACGTAAGTTCCATGGAAATTTTCTTGAAAAGCATCTTCCAGAGCTGCCCAGCAACCGATAGACTAAGGGGGGAGGCTGTTAAGCCAGTCTCTCGCTGGACCCTTTAATTTGAGCGGCAAGTATTTGATGGCGTGGAGGTCATGCCCGTTTGCCATGTGGATATGGAGAAGGAAGTCTTCGATCCATACTGGCGGGTCTGTTGTGCTGTCGTATGTTTCTATATTTGATAGGTTTAAACCCTTCGGGGAACTGGTGTTCCATTACACTGTCTGTAAAACAGATCGGGTGGGTTGGACCTCGGAACCGAGCAGTATCACTATAGTAGCCGGGAAGAGCCGTGAGTAGGCTGGTCTCGGGCACGACCGTTTCTGTCCATCTAGCCATCACAGTAGTCCGGCCCGGCGGGCGCGCGTCCTCGTGATCCGTAGATGGAGTTGGGAGGTGCCCGGTTTGCCTCAGTGTGACTTCGAGCGTCGTGTGGGTCTAGGTAATCCACAGGGTCTTTACCGTGACGGTGTGGAGGTGGTCGAGAGTTGAGGTTTTCCCGCGTTGGCTGATACGTCTCCAACGTATCTATAATTTTTTATTGTTCCATGCTATTATATTATCTATTTTGGATGTTTAATGGGCTTTATTATACGCTTTTATATTATTTTTGGGACTAACCTACTAACCCAAGGCCCAGTGCAAATTGCTGTTTTTGCCTACTTCAGTGTTTCGCAGAAAAGGAATATCAAACGGAGTCCAAACGGAATGAAACCTTCGGGAGAATCATTTTTGAAACAATATCAACACAGTAGACTTGGAGTACATGCTAGGAAGCGAACGAGGCGGTCACGAGGGCAGGGGCGCGCCCAGGGGGGTAGGCACGCCCCTACCCTCGTGGGCCCCTCGTGGCTCCCCTGATGTGCCTCTTCCTCCTATATATACCTACGTACCCTGAAACCATCGGGGAGCACCACGAAACCCTAATTCCACCACTGCAACTTTCTGTACCCATGAGATCCCATCTTGGGGACTGTTCCGGAGCTCTACCGGAGGGGGAATCGATCACGGAGGGCTTCTACATCAACACCATAGCCTCTCCAATGAGTTGTGAGTAGTTTACCACAGACCTTCGGGTCCATAGTTATTAGCTAGATGGCTTCTTATCTCTCTTTGGATCTCAATACAAAGTTCTCCTTGATCTTCTTGGAGATCTATTCGATGTAATTCTTTTTGCGATGTGTTTGTCAAGATCCGATGAATTGTGGGTTCATGATCAAGATTATCTATGAACAATATTGGATTCTTTTCTGAAATCTTTTATGCATGAATTAAATATCCTTGCAAGTCTCTTTGAATTATCGGTTTGGTTTGGCCTACTAGATCTGTAGTTCTTGCAATGGGAGAAGTGCTTGGCTTTGGGTTCAATCTTGCGGTGTCCTTTCCCAGTGACAGCAGGGGCAGCAAGGCACGTATTGTATTGTTGCCATCGAGGATAAAAAGATGGGGTTTGTATCATATTGCTTGAGTTTATCCCTCTACATCATGTCATCTTTCCTAAGGCGTTACTCTGTTCCTATGAACTTAATACTCTAGATGCATGCTGGATAGCGGTTGATGTGTGGCGTAATAGTAGTACATGCAGAATTGTTTCGGTCTACTTGTCACGGACGTGATGCCTATATACAATTATCATGCCTAGATATTCTCATAACTATGCGCTTTTCTATCAATTGCTCGACAATAATTCATTCACCCACCGTAGAAATCTGCTATCATGAGAGAAGCCACTAGTGCAACCTATGCCCCCCGGGTCTATCTTCATCATATTAATCTTCCATCCACTATTTATCTTTACTTTACTTTTGTTTTGCAATCCTTACTTTCAATCTACATATCAAAAATACCAAAAATATTATCTTATCATCTCTATCAGATCTCACTTTTGCAAGTGTCCGTGAAGGGATTGACAACCCCTTTATCGCGTTGGTTGCAAGGTTCTTATTTGTTTGTGCAGGTATGAGGGACTCACGCGTGGTCTCCTACTGGATTGATACCTTGGTTCTCAAAAACTGAGGGAAATACTTATGCTACTGTGCTGCATCACCCTTTCCTCTTCGGGGGAAAACAACGCAAGCTCGAGAAGTAGCATTGGCCTGTCCTGTTCTCAAGGGGGTCGGTCCGGCTCATTGACGGCCAACTCCTCGCCGAACTCCGGTAGTAGACGTCTGCCTAGGTAGGACTTCGGTGCACTGCGGCGTTGGTCTTCTAAATCTTGCTCGGCAGGGAGCACTTCGACCCACTTTTCATTTAATGCGTTGGTGTCAGCTTGTAGCTGCTGCTTACGCTTCATGCTGTGAGGCGTGGCGATGAGGCGCCGCCGGAGATGATGTAGTCTTCGGAACCAAGATTCTCGTCATCCTCGGATTCCAGCATATAGGTGTCATCGGCCCCTTCAAAGAGGTCATCGGTATCTAGGTCCTCGAGTTGTCCTTCCGATGTATCATTCCTTACTAGGGAAGCTTGAGGATCCTCCTCAGGGTGGTTGGCGTCACCGGCTGATGTATGGCCGTTATCGATGGTAGCATTGTTACCAATGGGTTCCCTGTTGTTAGCCCTTCTGCATCTGTGGCAACGTCTTGGAGGGGAATTGGGGGTGTCCACAATGTAAACGTCGTAGGTGGATGTTGCGGTCCACTTGCCCGTGTTTACCATAGGCGAAGTGTTTTCTGTGGGGCCGCCAGCATCATCATCCATGTCTGTGGCCTCGTCGTAGTCCAACACATCCGTTAAGTCATCGATCGTGGCGACTAGATGGGTGGTGGTGGGATGTAAATTTCTCGGCAGTTGGCTTTAAGTACGATCTTGTCGTAGATCGAGGTCTTATCTTCAAAGATTGACATTCTCTGGATGCGGTTGATAAATCCATTTTACATCATGTTTTCCTACTGTTATTTATAATGTTTTATGCATAATAATGCTTTTTGGAGTAATTCTAATGCCTTTTCTCTCATAATATGCAAGGTTTACACAAAGAGGGGTAATACCGGGAGCTGGAATTCTGGACCTGAAAAAGCTACGTCAGGACACCTATTCTGCACATCTCCAAATGAGCTGAAAATTTACAAAGAATTATTTTGGAATATATGAAAAATACAAAAGAAAATAACTACCTGAGGGGGGCCACCTGGTGAGCATAATAAACCAGGGCGCGCCAGCCCCCCCAGGCATGCCCTGGTGGGTTGTGCTCAGCCCAGCCCACCGGTGCCCATCTTCTGGTACTCAAGGTCTTTTGACCTAGAAAATATCAGGAGGGGACTTCGTCTCGAGGCGGAACTTGGGCAGGAGCACATTTGCCCTCTCGCGGAGCGATTCTGCCAGGGAACTTCCCTCCTGGAGGAGGAAATCGAAGCCATCGTCGTCACCAACAATCCTCTCATCATTGGGAGGCCACTCTCCATCAACATCTTCAACAACACCGCCTCCTCAAACCCTAGTTCATCTCTTGTGTTCAATCTTTGTACCGAAACCTCAGATTGGTACATGTGGGTGACTAGTAGTGTTGATTACATTTTGTAGTTGATTACTATATGGTTTATTTGGTGGAACTGGAGGAAATACGCCCTAGAGGCAATAATAAAGATGTTATTTGTATTTCTTTATATCATAATAAATGTCTTTTATTCATGCTAGAATTGTATTAACCGGAAACTTAGTACATGTGTGAATACATAGACAAAACAGTATGTCCCTAGTATGCCTCTACTAGACTAGCTCATTGATCAAAGATGGCTATGTTTCCTAGCCATAGACATGAGTTGTCATTTGATCAACGGGATCACATCATTAGGAGAATGATGTGATGGACTAGACCCATCCGTTAGCTTAGCACTATGATCGTTTAGTTTTTACTGCTATTGCTTTCTTCATGACTTATACATGTTCCTATGACTATGAGATTATGCAACTCCCGAATACCGTAGGAACACCTTGTGTGCTATCAAATGTCACAACATAACTGGGTGATCATAAAGATGCTCTACAAGTGTCTCCGAAAGTGTTCGTGGTGTTGGCATAGATCAAGAATAGGATTTGTCACTCCGAGTGTCGAAGAGGTATCTCTAGGCCCTCTCAGTAATACACATCATAATAAGCCTTGCAAGAAAATGACTAATGAGTTAGTCATGAGATGATGTATTACGGAACAAGTAAAGAGACTTGACGGTAACGAGATTGAACTAGGTATTGAGATACTGACGATCGAATCTCGGGCAAGTAACATACCGATGACAAAGGGAACAACGTATGTTGTTATGCGGTTTGACCGATAAAGATCTTCGTAGAATATGTAGGAACCAATATGAGTATCTAGGTTCCACTATTAGTTATTGATCGGAGATGAGTCTCGGTCATGTCTACAAAGTTCTCGAACCCGTAGGGTCCGCACGCTTAACGTTTGATGACGATCGGTATTATGAGTTTATGAGTTTTGATGTACCGAAGGTAGTTCGGGGTCCTGGATGAGATCATGGACATGACGAGGAGTCTCGGAATGTCCGAGACGTAAAGATTGATATATTTGATGACTATATTCGGACACCGGAAGTGTTCTGGAAAGTTTCGGAATTTACCGGAGTGCCGGGGGGGGGGGGTGGGTTACCGGAACCCCCCAGGGGAAAGTTGGGCCTTAGTGGGCCATAGGGGAAAAAGAGGGCAGCAGCCAGGAGGTGGCGCGCCCCTCCCAAGGGCAGTCCGAATTGGACTAGGGGAGGGGGGCGCGGCCCCCTCTTTCCTTCTACTTCTCTCCCTCTCTTTCCTTCCCCTCTTGGTGATTCCTACTAGGAATAGGATTGCAATCCTATTCCTAGTAGGATTGCACCCTAGGCGCGTCATAGAGGGTCCGGACGGCCTCCCCTTGCTCCTTTATATACGGGGGCAGTGGGGCACCCTAGGGGACACAAGTTGATCAGTTGATCTCTCCCAACCGTGTGCGGTGCCCCCCTCCACAGTAACACACCTCAGTCATATCGTTGCAGCGCTTAGGCAAAGCCCTGCGACGGTAACTTCATCATATCCATCACCACGCCGTCGTGCTGACGAAACTCTCCCGTGAAGCTCAACTGGATCAAGAGCTTGTGGGACGTCATCAAGCTGAACGTGTGCTGAACGCGGAGGTGCCGTACGTTCGGTGCTTGATCGGTTGGATCGCGAAGAAGTTCGAGTACATCAACCGCGTCACTAGACGCTTCCGCTCCTGGTCTATGAGGGTACGTAGACACACTCTCTCCCTTGTTGCTATGCATCTAGTAGATAGATCTTGCGTGATCGTAGGAAAATTTTGAAAATACGACGTTCCCCAACAGTGGCATCATGAGCCAGGTCAATGTGTAGATGATATGCACGAGTAGAACACAAGTGAGTTGTAGACGATACTAGTCATACTGCTTACCAGCATGTCATACTTTGCTTCGGCGGTATTGTGAGATGAAGCGGCCCGGACCGACATTACGCGTACGCTTACGCGAGACTGGTTTCACCATTATGAGCACTCGTTTCTTAAAGGTGACTGGCGGGTGTTCGTCTCTCTCACTTTAGCTGAATCAAGTGTGACTACGCCCGGTCCTTGTGAAGGTTAAAACAACACATACTTGACGAAACATCGTTGTGGTTTTGTATGCGTAGGTAAGAACGGTTCTTGCTAAGCCCGTAGCAGCCACGTAAAACTTGCAAGAACAAAGTAGAGAACGTCTAACTTGTTTTTGCAGGGCATGTTGTGATGTGATATGGTCAAGACATGATGAGTTATACGGTTTTGTATGAGATGATCATGTTTTGTAAAGTTATCGGCAACTGGCAGGAGCCATATGGTTGTCGCTTTATTGTATGAAATGCAATCGCCATGTAATTGCTTTACTTTATCACTAAGCGGTAGCGATAGTCGTGGAAGCAATAGTTGGCGAGATGACAACGATGCTACGATGGAGATCAAGGTGTCGCGCCGGTGACGAAGGTGATCATTACGGTGCTTTGGAGATGGAGATCAAAAGCACAAGATGATGATGGCCATATCATGTCACATATTTTGATTGCATGTGATGTTTATCTTATTATGCTTCTTATTTTGCTTAGTACGGCGGTAGCATTATAAGATGATCCCTTACCAAATTTCAAGGAATAAGTGTTCTCCCTGAGTATGGACCGTTGCGAAAGTTCGTCGTGCCGAGACACCACGTGATGATCGGGTGTGATAAGCTCTACGTTCAAATACAACGGGTGTAAGCCAGTTTTGCACACGCAAAATACTCGTGTTAAACTTGACGAGCCTAGCATATGCAGATATGGCCTCGGAACACTAGAGACCGAAAGGTCGAGCGTGAATCATATAGTAGATATGATCAACATAAGATGTTCACCATTGAAACTACTCCATCTCACGTGATGATCGGACATGGTTTAGTTGATTTGGATCACGTGATCATTTAGATGACCGGAGGGATGTCTATATAAGTGGGAGTTCTTTAAGTAATATGATTAATTGAACTTTAATTTATCATGAACTTAGTCCTGATAGTTTTTGCATATCTATGTTGTTGTAGATCAATGGCCCGTGCTACCGTTCCTTTGAATTTTAATGCATTCCTAGAGAAAGCTAAGTTGAAAGATGATGGTAGCAATTACACGGACTGGGTCCGTAACTTGAGGATTATCCTCATTGCTGCACAGAAGAATTATGTCCTTGAAGCACCGCTAGGTGACAAGCCCCCTCCCGCTAATGTAGGCGCTTTTAACGTCTGGCAGACGCGGTCTGATGACTACATGATAGTTCAGTGTGCCATGCTTTACGGCTTAGAATCGGGACTTCAACGACGTTTTGAACTTCATGGACCATATGAGATGTTCCAGGAGTTGAAGTTAATATTCCAAGCAAATGCCCGGATTGAGAAATATGAGATTTCCAATAAGTTCTACAGCTACAAGATGGAGGAGAATAGTCCTATCAGTGAACACTTGCTCAGAATGTTTGGGTACTACAATCATATGACTCAACTTGGTTCCAAAGTTGACGAGGATAGTGTTATTGATAGAGTTCTTCAATCACTGCCACCAAGCTATAAAGGCTTCGTGATGAACTATAATATGCAAGGGATGCAGAAGACGATTCCCGAGCTCTTCGCTATGCTCAAAGCTGCGGAGGTAGAAATCAAAAAGGAGCATCAAGTGTTGATGGTTAACAAGACCACTAGTTTCAAAAAAGAGCAAGGGAAAGAAGGCGAACTTCAAGAAGAATAGAAAGACAGTTGCTACTCCCACGAAGAAACCCAAGTCTGGAGCCAAACCTGAAACTGAGTGCTTCTACTGCAAGGGGACTGGACACTGGAAGCGGAACTGCCCCAAGTATTTGGCGGATAAGAAGGATGGCAAGGTGAACAAAGGTATATGTGATATACTCCCTCTGTAAACTAATATATGAGCGTTTAGATCACTAAAATAGTGTTCTAAATGCTCTTATATTAGTTTACGGAGGGATTACATGTTATTGATGTGTACCTTACTAATGCTCGTAGTAGTACCTGGGTATTTGATACCGGTTCAGTTGCTAATATTTGTAACTCGAAACAGGGACTACGGATTAAACGAAGATTGGCTAAGGACGAGGTGACGATGCGCGTGGGAAATGGTTCGAAAGTCGATGTGATCGCCGTCGGCACGCTACCTCTACATCTACCTTCGGGATTAGTTTTAGACCTAAATAATTGTTATTTGGTGCCAGCGTTAAGCATGAACATTATATCTGGATCTTGTTTGTTGCGAGACGATTATTCATTTAAATCAGAGAATAATGGTTGTTCTATTTTTATGAATAATATCTTTTATGGTCATGCACCCTTGAAGAGTGGTCTATTCTTGTTGGATCTCGATTGTAGTGATACACATATTCATAATATTGAAGCCAAAAGATGCAAGATTAATAATGATAGTGCAACCTATTTGTGGCACTGCCGTTTAGGTCATATTGGTGTAAAGCGCATGAAGAAACTCCATAGTGATGGACTTTTGGAATCACTTGGTGCTTGCGAACCATGCCTCATGGGCAAGATGACTAAAACTCCATTCTCCGAAACTGTGGAGCGAGCAACAGATTTGTTGGAAATCATACATACTGATGTATGCGGACCAATGAGTGTTGAAGCTCGTGGCGGGTATTGTTATTTTCTGACCTTCACTGATGATTGGAGCAGATATGGGTATATCTACTTAATGAAGCACAAGTCTGAAACATTTGAAAAGTTCAAAGAATTTCAGAGTGAAGTAGAGAATCATCGTAACAAGAAAATAAAGTTTCTGCGATCTGATCGTGGAGGTGAACATTTGAGTTACGAGTTTGGTCTTCATTTGAAACAATGTGGAATAGTTTCACAACTCACGCCACCCGGAACACCACAGCGTAATGGTGTGTCCGAACGTTGTAACCGTACTTTATTGGATATGGTGCGATCTATGATGTCTCTTACCGATTTACCACTATCATTTTGGGGTATTTAGAGATAGCTGCATTGACGTTAAATAGGGCACCATCTAAATCCGTTGAGACGACACCTTATGAACTATGGTTTGGCAAGAAACCAAAGTTGTCGTTTCTTAAAGTTTGGGGCTGCGATGCTTATGTGAAAAAGCTTCAACCTGATAAGCTCGAACCCAAGTCGGAGAAATGTGTCTTCATAGGATACCCAAAGAGACCGTTGGGTACACCTTCTATCACAGATCCGAAGGCAAAATATTCGTTGCTAAAAATGGATCCTTTCTAGAGAAGGAGTTTCTCTCGAAAGAAGTGAGTGGGAGGAAAGTAGAACTTGATGAGGTAATTGTACCTTCTCTCAAATTGGAAAGTGGAACATCACATAAACTAGTTCTAGTGATTCCTACACCAATTAGTGAGGAAGCTAATGATGATGATCATGAAACTTCAGATCAAGTTTCTGCTGAACGTCGTAGATCAACCAGAGTACGTTCCGCACCAGAGTGGTACGGCAACCCAGTTCTGGAAGTCATGTTACTAGACCATGATGAACCTACGAACTATGAGGAAGCGATGATGAGCCCAGATTCCGCAAAATGGCTTGAGGCCACGAAATCTGAGATGGGATCCATGTATGAGAACAAAGTGTGGACTTTGGTTGACTTGCCCGATGATCGACAAGCCATCGAAAATAAATGGATTTTCATGAGGAAGACCGACGCAGACGGTAATGTTACTGTTTACAAAGCTCGACTTGTTGCAAAAGGGTTTTGACAAGTTCAAAGAGTTGACTACGATGAGACTTCCTCACCTGTAGCGATGCTTAAGTCTGTCCGAATCATGTTAGCAATTGCCGCATTTTATGATTATGAAATCTGGCAAATGGATGTCAAAACTGCATTCCTGAATGGATATCTCAAAGAAGAGTTGTATATGATGCAACCAGAAGGTTTTGTCGATCCAAAAGGAGCTAACAAAGTATGCAAGCTCCAGCGATCCATCTATGGACTGGTGCAAGCATCTCGGAGTTGGAATATTGATACGTCCAAAACATATCTATAATTTCTGCTTGCTCCATGCCTCTTTTGTGTGATATTGCTATGTTATTTATACACTTCCATACACTTTTGATCATATTTGTACTAACCTATTAACTCAGTGCACCCCAGTGCCAGTTTCTGTTTTCTGCTGTTTTTGTATTTCAGGTTTTCCCATCACGTAAACTGCCAGAAAAATCCCAGAAAAATTATGTAAAAAATCAGCGTTCCGGAAGCTTCCACACGGCCGAAGTAGGGCCGGAGGGGGGCCACCAGGGCTCCAGGCGCCCTGGTGGCGCGGCCCACCTCCTGGCCGCGCCGGGG
>LR738715.1:830959563-830988842 GCA_902687465.1 Secale cereale | reverse complement strand
CCTCCGCTGATGCCCCCCTTTGGCATATATTTAACACGCGTCCCGAAACCCTCGAGGACGGAACCCTTTTTCGCGATCTCATCTCTGTTCCGCCGCCGCCGCGCTTCCAAGAGTGGGAGCACCAGGAGAACTCTTCCCGGCACCCTGCCGGAGGGGAGGATCACCACCGGGAGCCTCTCCACCACCATGGACGCCTCCCGGATGAGTTGTGAGTAGTCTCCCTTGGACCATGGGTCCATGACCAGTAGCTATGTGATGTTCTCCTCCCCTTCTTGTGCTTCACTAATTAGACCTCGTGATCTGCCCTACATGATCGAGGCACATATGTAATCCTTATGCTGTTGCTATGTTGAGTTTGCTGGGATCCGATGGATTGTGAGATTATGTTCAGATTGTGTTTGAGTAATATATTTGATTTACCTCTTTTATATTTATGTTCTTAAGTAATTCTTGCATGTTCTCCGTTGCTATTTATTGCTTTGGCCAAGTAGTAGGTAGTGACTCCAAGAGGGAACGTTATGCTCGATTGTGGGTTCATGCCCCTCGATGACTAGTTTGAGTGACAGAAACATGAGTCTAGGGAATGTGCTGTTGCCACAAGGGGGAAAACAACGGTGCTTGTACTCGTGGGTGCAAGGATTGTTTACTTTACGCAAAGTTCTTTTAATGCAGTTGTCTGTTGATTTGTGTTTACACTATGGGTGGGACTCGCAACTTAATACCAGCGAGATGTTCTGGATAGATATCTCAAGGTGTATGATTAGTAGTAGATGCAGATGGATTTCGGTCTACTTGCCTTGGCGTACCGCCCATGCTTTGAACCTCTACCTTTCTTGCAACATAGTTAGCATTGGTTTGCGCACATAATTCTGTCAATTGCCCAGCTGTAATTCGTTTACCTCACATAGCTGTTTTATCGTCTTTTGGGAGAGAGACATCACTAGTGAACATCATGGGACCCCGGTCCATATTACCATCACTGATCACATCCGCTATTTACTTTCTGCTTTTACATACTTGTTACAGTTTTACGTATCACTATTATCTCTTGCGTTTGACCCTTTGTAAACGACAAGGCCGGAGGGATTGACAACCTCTCTGTACTCGTTGGGAGAAAAGTTATTTGTATCTGTGTGTAGGTCCAAGTTGATTGCTAATATCTGGCGCCGTTAGCAGTTGACACCTTCTTGTTGAAACTAGGAGTCTCAGGGGAAATCGATCCTTGGTATCTTTGCCAAGGAAAAACTACCGCTACACTGCATCTCAAACCTTCCACTTGGGGTAACCAACGAGGGGCGAGAAGCCATCAAGCAAAGTTTTCTGGCGCCGTTGCCGGGGACTCCACTCTTCAAGATAGGGGAGTTGCACGCTATCTTTTACCTTTGCTTTTTAGTCTTGTTAGTTTACCTTTCAGTTTTTGCTTTACTATCTTTTATCGAAAATCACAAAAATAGTTATCTTGCTTGCTTGCTGCTATGGGTTCCACCGAGAACACCAAGTTGTGTGACTTCACTAGTCACAACAACGATGACTTTATCTGCACGCCTATCACTACACCTGCCACTTCAGCACCTTCGTATGAAATTAAACCTGCTTTACTGAACCTAGTTATGAAAGATCAATTCTCCGGTGCTGGAGATGATGCTGCTTTACACTTAAACAATTTTGTTGAACTCTGTGATATGCAAAAGTACCGAGAAGTAGACAGTGATATTGTTAAGCTTAAGCTTTTTCCTTTCTCTTTGAGAGGAGGAGCTAAAATTTGGTTTCAATCTTTGCCTAGAAATAGCATAGATTCATGGGACAAGTGCAAAGATGATTTTATTGGAAAATACTATCCACCTGCTAAAATTATCCAACTAAGAAGTAACATAATGAATTTTAAACATTTGGATAATGAACACGTTGCCCAAGCTTGGGAACGTATGAAATCTCTTGTCAAGAACTGCCCTACTCATGGTTTGACTACTTGGATGGTCATCCAAACTTTTTATGCAGGCTTGAACTTTACCTCGCGGAACTTGTTAGATTCGGCCGCGGGAGGAACCTTTATGTCAACTACACTTGGTGCTGCCACAAAGCTTCTCGATGAGATGATGACAATTATTCCCAATGGCACACCGAACGTGCTCCAACAGGTAGGAAGGTAAACTCTGTCGAGGAGATTTCCTCCCTAAATGAAAAAGTTGACTTGATCATGTCTCTACTTTCGAAGCAATCTTCTGTTGATCCTGGTGATGTTCCTTAAAATTCTTTGATTGCTCAAGAACAAGTAGATGTGAACTTTATCTCTAGAAACAATTTTAATAACAATGCTTATAGGAGTAATTTTGGTAGCAATCCTAGACCGTTTCCCTCTAATTCTTATGGGAACAACAATGCTTATCCTAGCACCAAGAACTCCACTACTGAATTAGAGATTATGCTTAAAGATTTCATCAGTACCCAAAAAGCCTTTAATAAGAGTGTAGAAGAAAAACTAAACAAACTAGATGATCTCTCTTCGAAGGTAGACAATTTAGCCCATGAGGTAGAATTGCTTAAAATTAGAACTTCTCCTCTTGAGGAGAGGAAGGTCACTCCTATGAATGCTATTCAAGTGCAAATTAATGAAAACATTAGGACGTTGGCTAAACTTAAAGAGAGATGGGCTAGAGAAAGGGAGGAAGAAGATAGAATTAAGAACCTTCCTACCCACCACACTGTTGCTACTATCCAAGTTGTTGAGGATATCCAAACTCTTAGCACCCAATGCACTCCTGGTCCCATTGGACCTATTAATGGTGATGCTATGACCATAGAAACTACCAAACAAGTGAACCTAAAGGACACCACTACCACTTTACTTGATAGTAGTGACCTTGATTTTGATAATTGCACTCTTACCGAAGTTATTGATTTCCTTCACAAGATGTCTAGAGATCCCCGCACTAGCACGCTTAACCTTGCCTTCACGGAGCATATCACTAATGCTCTCATCAAAGCTAGGGAGGAGAAACTTAGAGTAGAAGCCTCCATACCTAGAAAGCTAGAAGATGGTTGGGATCCTATGATTAAAATTAAGTTGAATAACTTCTCTTGCTATGCTTTATGTGATGTTGGAGCTAGTACCTCTGTTATGCCCAAAAGAATATATGATATGCTTAAACTGAAACCTTTTGATTCTTGTTCTTTTGGTGTTCGTCTCGTTGATTCTTCCATAAAGAAACCTTTGGGGAGGATCGACGATGTTCTTATCATTGTCAATGACAATTATGTTCTCGTTGATTTTACTATTATGGATATTGAATGTGAACCTTCGTGTCCAATTATTTTGGGACGTCCTTTTCTACGCACCGTTGGTGCCATCATTGACATGAAAGAGGGGAATATAAAATTCCAATTTCCTCTCAAGAAAGGGATGGAACACTTCCCTAGAAAGAAGATTAAGTTACCTTTTGAGTTTGTTATACGGGCTAGCTATTCTTTTACTCTTGATAAAACTTGATCTTTTTGCATTATGCCTAGCTTAAAGGCATAAAAGAAAGCGCTTTTGGGAGGCAACCCACAATGAATAAATTTTATTTTGCTTTTGTTGTGTCTTGATGTTGTTACTACAGTAGCATCATCATTCTATCTTTGCTTTTCAACTTTGTGCCAAGTGTAGCCTCTGATTGCAAGAAAGTTCAAAAGTTGTGACGTGCTGTCCAGGAAACAGATTCTGTCCTTGGATAGAAAAATTCGTATAAAATCACCAGATCATCTTTTTGGTCTGAATTTTTCCGACAGCGTGCTCTATATAATTGTCTTTCGGGCGTCTGTTCTTAGTTTTTTTATTAGAGTTGCAGAAGTGCCCCGAAAAAATCATTTACTACCTGCTGTTCTGTTTTTCACAGATTCTGTCCTGTTTTGCCTTTCCTTCATTTTGCAAACCTTGAGCTTGCTTTTTCTGTGCAAAAACCTTTTGGCAATCTTGAGAAACAGTAGACCTTCAAGAATATCCTTATTTCCAGCAAGGAACAATTATATTATTATGGGTACTAACCTCGCTAATCAGATTATGATGAGTTATGTATGAAGGGAGTTTTCAAGTGTGCGAGGGAAGATGATAAAAAGATTCAGGAGTGTCAAACGCTCAAGCTTGGGGATGCCCCCATGCACCCCCAAGAAATATTCAAGGAGACTCAAGCGTCTAAGCTTGGGGATGCCCCCGTGCATCCCCTTCTCCATCAACATTATCAGTTCGTCTTTCGTTCCACTATATTTTTATCACTTCATGTGTTATGTGCTATGCTTGGAGCGTCTTGCTTTTAGTTTTCCTTTTTAGTTTTCGTTAGCTTTGCTTGATTTTCATAACGAGTCGGAACTCAGCTTTCTTTGTGTGGGAGAGAAACACGCTCCACTTCAACCTAGAACATAACATAGAATTTTCATGTCTATCTTTGCTGTGTGTGTTCTTGGTCTTTCAATAGCTACTGTCATGCTTAGCTCTTAGTTTTCATGCTTATCTTTTTAAAGAGCTTTTGTTTAGTTGGTCGCTGTAACTCTCTTTATTTATCATGCTTATCTTATTAAGAGAGTTTGCTTCTGTTGCATTGGTCGATATGTCTATGATAAAAATGCTACGTGCATAATGGCGCTTAGTAGTTCATGTTTTCTTATGGTTAGTCTCAAATAGCTGGGGGGTTCCCAATGTGTTATTGGAGTACCAACATGATTTGTTTGCCTATGATGTGGTATGGTTTAGTAATATCTTCGTTCAAGAATTTATTTTGATTGACTTGGCGTATGCCCGCGCATATTTAAGACTGTAAAGAAAGTCTGTCAAGCCTTGATGATCTTTTATTTCTGAGTAGCGATATAACTTCCATGCCTGATTCAATGTTGCTTTGTCGCTCTGCATGATTATGACCGTGATTGCTCTCTTAGTTGGTCGCTCCCAGTCTTTTGCTAACCTCCACCTGTACTAAGCGGACTGACTGCTTGTGCATCCAAAATCCTTTAAACCAATTATGCCATATGATTCCACCATACCTTCCTATACATGGTATTTACCTGCCATTCCTAACGAAGCCTTTCATGTACCATCTCGAAATTATTCAAAAAAAATGCATTTCTCTTTTGTGCCTCTGTTTTAGTTCATGAGGAAGTAGTAGTTAATTCATGATCTTTTTAAGTTGGACAAGCTTCACCCCGGGATTGCATGTCTAATGTGCAAACCCATAATACGAGAAGGAACTGGCATTGAGTGCGCCCGGCTCATTAAAAAATAATATAAACAAACAAACCCTCCTTCACGCTTTGTTCATGAGAAATCAGAAAACTTTGGTAGTGATAAACAAAGGAGATTAAGAGGATGTGATCGTCCTCATTCGGGAGCCGTTCCTCGAAACTTGTCCAGCTCGAGAAGTGATTGAGTTATCTGCTAGCATTCATTGACGAAACATGCATAATCTAATAATAATAATTTTTATTTCTGTTTTTAAAACCAAGAGCTCTGGTACATGCTTTGTCTTTGTTTCCGACCACGGGTTTTCAACCTTGCCAACAAAAGCCACGGTTCGAGAGTCTCCGCCTTTTTTAAGCACCAACTACTGAGAGCATGATTGTCATTCTGAGTGTAATGTGCATTGTCCCAAAGTACCATTGTCTTTTGCATGATTGTGATATCGTTTATTCTGAAATCATTGTATCTAGTCATCACTTAAACATTGGAGCTGCCCCTGCATTTATGTTTTGCTTCACTAAAGGGGGCAAGCGAGATATCACTTTATCATATTTGCACACCATGCTCATTACAAATCTATTTGATGTTTCAGTATCATGTTGTAAAACTTTCAGTTCTTTGTGATTTTCTCATGAGGCAACTTAATTACTACAGATTCATTGTCTCATTAAGCTTTTGTCATGTGACTATGAAAAATCCTTATATGGTTAATAGCATGTCACCACAGAAATTATACTTGTTATCATTTACCTACTCGAGGACGAGCAGGAATTAAGCTTGGGGATGTTGATACGTCCAAAACATATCTATAATTTCTGCTTGCTCCATGCCTCTTTTGTGTGATATTGCTATGTTATTTATACACTTCCATACACTTTAGATCATATTTGTACTAACCTATTAACTCAGTGCACCCCAGTGCCAGTTTCTGTTTTCTGCTGTTTTTGTATTTCAGGTTTTCCCATCACGTAAACTGCCAGAAAAATCCCAGAAAAATTATATAAAAAATCAGCGTTCCGGAAGCTTCCACACGGCCGAAGTAGGGCCGGAGGGGGGCCACCAGGGCTCCAGGCGCCCTGGTGGCGCGGCCCACCTCCTGGCCGCGCCGGGGGGGGGGGGGCGCCTTTGCCCCCCAGGCCTCCGCTGATGCCCCCCTTTGGCATATATTTAACACGCGTCCCGAAACCCTCGAGGATGGAACCCTTTTTCGCGATCTCATCTCTGTTCCGCCGCCGCCACGCTTCCAAGATTGGGAGCACCAGGAGAACTCTTCCCGGCACCCTGCCGGAGGGGAGGATCACCACCGGGAGCCTCTCCACCACCATGGACGCCTCCCGGATGAGTTGTGAGTAGTCTCCCTTCCACCATGGGTCCATGACCAGTAGCTATGTGATGTTCTCCTCCCCTTCTTGTGCTTCACTAATTAGACCTCGTGATCTGCCCTACATGATCGAGGCACATATGTAATCCTTATGCTGTTGCTATGTTGAGTTTGCTGGGATCCGATGGATTGTGAGATTATGTTCAGATTGTGTTTGAGTAATATATTTGATTTACCTCTTTTATATTTATGTTCTTAAGTAATTCTTGCATGTTCTCCGTTGCTATTTATTGCTTTGGCCAAGTAGTAGGTAGTGACTCCAAGAGGGAACGTTATGCTCGATTGTGCGTTCATGCCCCTCAATGACTAGTTTGAGTGACAGAAACATGAGTCTAGGGAATGTGCTGTTGCCACAAGGGGGAAAACAGCGGTGCTTGTACTCGCGGGTGCAAGGATTGTTTACTTTACGCAAAGTTCTTTTAATGCAGTTGTCTGTTGATTTGTGTTTACACTATGGGTGGGACTCGCAACTTAATACCAGCGAGATGTTCTGGATAGATATCTCAAGGTGGATGATTAGTAGTAGATGCAGATGGATTTCGGTCTACTTGCCTTGGCGTACCGCCCATGCTTTGAACCTCTACCTTTCTTGCAACATAGTTAGCATTGGTTTGCGCACATAATTCTGTCAATTGCCCAGCTGTAATTCGTTTACCTCACATAGCTGTTTTATCGTCTTTTGGGAGAGAGACATCACTAGTGAACATCATGGGACCCCGGTCCATATTACCATCACTGATCACATCCGCAATTTACTTTCTGCTTTTACATATTAGTTACAGTTTTACCTATCACTATTATCTCTTGCGTTTGACCCTTTGTAAACGACAAGGTCGGAGGGATTGACAACCTCTCTGTACTCGTTGGGAGCAAAGTTATTTGTATCTGTGTGCAGGTCCAAGTTGATTGCTAATATCTGGCGCCGTTAGCAGTTGACACCTTCTTGTTGAAACTAGGAGTCTCAGGGTAAATCGAACCTTGGTATCTTTGCCAAGGGAAAACTACCGCTACACTACATCTCAAACCTTACTTGGGGTAACCAACGAGGGGCGAGAAGCCATCAAATATACGCTTTGATGAGGTGATCAAAGCATATGGTTTTATACAGACTTTTGGAGAAGCCTCTATTTACAAGAAAGTGAGTGGGAGCTCTGTAGCATTTCTGATATTATATGTGGATGACATATTGTTGATTGGAAATGATATAGAATTTCTGGATATCATAAAAGTGTCGGTGTACTAAGATAGGGGTACCTTAGTACCCCAACTTGTGCACGGGCAGTAGCAGCTTCCTGCGGCAGGGCTTACCACGTGCTCGCCGAAAACCTTTCTGGTCCCTATGAAGCCATTCAAGAACAAAGTATACAAGTCAGAAGATCAAGGCCCCGGCAAGAGGAGCTTGCCGGGAAGACCGCACCAGGCTCAAGGTTATCATTTCAACACAAAACCCTGGCAAGTGGAGCTCGCCAGGAAGACCAAGAAACACATGCCTCAAGAGATGCCTCGGCGCGTCATGCGCCCCGGCGGGGCCCGGAGAGCGACAAGCTTCCGGGCCCGGCAAGATCATGGCCCCGGCAAGGTGCTTGCCGGGGAAAACTATGCTGTGTGCCCGCGCTCCAGCTCATCTGCCCACGCGTCACCCTGGGGCCCTTCCAGGGACGCGTGGCGGATGGCCGTGCAGCCTGGGGCACACGGTGGCAAGCCACGGTGACGAGGCTACCACCGTGGCGAATCGAGAAGCATGGACGGACGCTTTTGGGGTCGACGGCGACGGGCATTTAATGCCCTTGTCCCTCACTGTCAAGGGTAGGTGAAGACCACTGTTCATCCACTGTTCATGCACTGTTCGTGCACTGTTACAACTACCACCAAAATTACACTTTTACCCTCCTCTACGTTGACACCTGTCGGTGACCCCTTGAGCTATAAAAGGAGGCCCATGCACAACGTAGAAAGGGTTCGAAACCTAAGCAACTCTCACGCTCGGTGTAGCTAGTACTGTAGCTCTTCAAGCTCCCGAGCTCAAGAACTCAATACAACCTAAGGCAGGAGTAGGGTTTTACGCGTCCGCGCGGCCCGAACCTGGGTAAACTGCCCGCGTGCGCTCCTCGATCTGCTCTCCGTGCTCCCTCCGCTCCCTTACCGCAACATAGAAGGGGCTCCGGTCCCATAGGTGCTCGTGGGAGGACAGTTTCCCCCGACATCTTTGGCGCGCCAGGTAGGGGGCGTCGAGGTTGTGCGAACCTGATCCGGCGCTCACGCGGGCGCATTCTTCATCAACCTCTCCAGCTTCATCAACTTCATCAGCAGCACCAACATGCCTCCGAAGAAGAAGGCTTTGGAGGTCGGAGGCCCGTCTGCGTCGGTTCCACCGCCACCAGAACCAACGGTTGGTGGAGGAGACGCTGGCGGAAGGGTGGTCGCCGGCGAGGAAACTCACGGCGCCACCAAGTCCAAGGACAAGACGGACGACCGGGCGAATTCTAAGGCCTCAGTGTCCGTAGACGCACCACGCCTCTCTCGGGAGGTGCCAAGCCAGCAGCGCCGTGGTACAGGAGGTACCATTCGCTTGCTGGGGCAAGGACAAACCGGAGGATCGCGGGATGCTCAAGGCCATCGTCCTGGTATGAGCAAGGCGCGGTCGCCGGGGCGAGAAACTGCTCCTTCTAACCGCGTTAGAAGTCCGAGCATATCTCGCTCCTCGCACCGTTCGCTGCCGCTCCCCTCCTCTCCAGCAGAAGCTCTAGCAAGAGCACAACTGCTCCTTGACTTCCCTCTAGCGGCAGACAAGGCCGAAGACTGAAGGGCGACGATACAGAGCCTCATCGCTTTCGCCAACAACGACACGCCGCAGCAGCCGGCGACATCGCGGCCACGGCAAGTCGACCAGACGAAGGCTGATGGCGACAAGACCGCCGGGGGTGCAACCACCGTGCACTCCCCGCCGCGGAAGCAGAAGACGCCACCCCGCCGGATCAACGTCGACGACGACTCCACGGCGTCGTCGGATCCGCGGGCTCGTCGGGACCAACGCCAAGTCCTCGACGACCGGCGACAAGAAGACGCTCGGACGCGCATCGAGCGCCGATGAGAAGCCCGACGACAGTCGGATCAGCGCGCTGGGACCGCCGTCGACACGCACGCGCCCGGTGAACCAGGCGACTTGCCGTACGCGGCAGGTTGCCCTGCGTTCACCCGTGAGCTGCGGCGCGTCCAGTGGCCCAGCATGAAAAACTTCAAGCCCGACGTACCCGAGAAGTACGACGGCAAGACGCACCCCTCGGAGTTCCTCAGCATCTACACCATCGCGGTGCAGGCTGCCGGGGGACGCGACGAGAAGATACTAGCGGACTACTTCCCGCTAGTGCTTAAGCCAAACGTCCGCTCTTGGCTTATGCACTTGCCGGAGAACTCTATTTCTTCATGGGCGGACCTGTGCCACCAGTTTGTTGGCGCCTTCACGGGCGGCCACAAACCCCACGGCTAGGAGAGCGATCTCCACATCCTAGCCTAGAAGGAGGGAGAATCCCTGCGCAAGTACATCGAGAGGTTCAGCCGCGTGCAACACAACATTCCCGATGTCCACCCTGCCGCGGTTATCAGCGCGTTCCACCAGAATGTGCATAACCGCCGCATGAGGGAAGAGATGGCCATGACCAAGATCCGGGATGTCAGCGAGCTCTACGCTCTGGCTGACAAGTGCGCACGCGCCGAAGAGGGGAGGAGACTCCCCGGAGAGGATGCTGGCGCAGGAGGAAGCGACAGCGAGGATGCCGCCCCGGCAAAGAAGAGCCGGCGGCGGAACAACAGAAAGAAGAAGAGCAAGGAGGTGCTAGTCGTCGAGCAGTCCGGCAAGGAGGCTCCCGCCAAGAAGATACAGACTGGCGGTTCCGGCAAGGAACCTGCCCCTGTAGCGGCAGCCGACAAGCAGGACGGCTCCGACAAGCAATACTGCAAGATCCACCGCACCAAGGGCCACGATCTTCAGAATTGCAAGCGAGTCGAGTACCTCGTAGAGCAGCAGAAGGCTGAATACGAGCGTCGCGACAAGGAGAAGGCCCAAGGAGGCGGAGGAGAACCAAGCAAGAAGCGGCCGTTCAATGGCCGGGGAGGACGCCGTGGCAAGGCCAAGCAGCGGCAAGGTGACAGACCTCCCCGGGGCCGCGACAAGGATGAGGAAGAAGACGACGACGACATGGAGGAAGGAGATAACAGCGAGCAGGAGTTCCAGAAGGCCACAGAAGTTCTGTGTGTCGACGGAGGCACCTCTCTGCACACTTCCCACCGCCAACTCAAGCAGTGGGTGCGGGAAGTAAACGCAGCTGAGCCGCCCGTCGAGTCACGCAGGCTGCTGAAGTGGTCCAGCACGCCCATCATTTTTGACCTTGAGGATCACCCTGATCGCACAACGGCTGTCGGGTGCTTGCCGATGTTGGTCTCACCAACCATCCGCAACCTCAAGGTCACCAAGATGTTCGTTGACGGCGGGGCCGTCCTGAACTTGATCTCCTCAGCTATGATCAAGAAACTCCAGATCCCAGACGGCGAGCTCGAAGAAACCGGGTCGTTCCAAGGAATAAACCCGGGAAGGAGCAAGCCGAAGGGGAAGATTACACTGCCAGTGACCTTTGGCGGGGAACTTAACTTCAGGACGGAGAGGATAACCTTCGACATTGCTGATATCCCATTGCCATACAATGGGATACTTGGACGTCCTGCCCTCGCCAAGTTCATGGCAGCTTCCCACTATGCCTACAACGTACTCAAGATGCCGGGGCCGATAAGTGTCATCTCTGTCCCTGGCGACAAGAAGGACGCGCTTATCTGCGCCGACAAGATATACCGGGATGCAGCAGCCGCAGCAGAAAGCAACACACTTGCCGCTGAAGCTCCCGGGGGGAAGACCAAGACCAAGTTCGGCAAGAGCTCTGGGGCCCACTCCGGCAAACGCACCTCTTCGGAGTGCTGCGCTGCCGTCGAGGACGCACCATCGAGCTCCACCGGCAAGTGCAAGAAAGGGATGGCGGCTCCACCGGCAACCAAGAAGGTGTCTGCCAAGGAGGACGGCACTGGTGGTACCTTCACCATCAGTGCTACGCTCGACAACAAATAGGAAAGCGCGCTCGTTGCCTTCCTGCGGGCGAATGTCGATGTGTTTGCGTGGCAACCGTCCGACATCCCCGGCGTTCCCAGGAAGGTAATTGAGCACAAGCTTGCTGTTTGTCCTCATGCGCAGCCCGTCAAGCAGAAGGTCAGAAAGCAAGCCGTGGAGCGCCAAGAATTCATCGCCGAAGAGATAAAAAAGTTGGAAGCAGCAGGCCTGGTTAGAGGCGTGATCCATCCTACGTGGTTAGCAAATCCAGTCGTCGTATGCAAGGCCAATGGGAAGTGGAGACTTTGTATAGACTTCACTGATGTGAATAAAGCTTGTCCCAAGGATCCATTTCCCTTGCCGCGTATTGACCAGATTGTTGACTCCACCGCTGGATGTGAGCTGCTTTCCTTCCTTGATGCATACTCAGGGTACCACCAGATTTTCATGGCCAAGGAAGATGAAGAGAAGACTGCATTCATTACTCCATGTGGCACATATTGCTTCATAAGCATGCCCTTTGGATTGAAGAATGCAGGCTCAACATTTGCGAGGGTGGTGCACACTGCTTTTGAGCCACAGATCCACAGAAATGTAGAAGCTTACATGGATGACATAGTGGTCAAAAGCAAGAGCAAAGATACCCTGATCCAAGACTTAGAGGAAACCTTTGAGAATCTGCGCAAGATACAGCTCAAGTTGAACCCCGAGAAGTGCGTCTTCGGAGTCCCCTTCAGCAAGCTTCTCGGGTTCTTTGTGTCCCAGAGGGGGATTGAAGCCAATCCCGACAAGATCAAAGCCATCGAGCAGATTGAAGCCCCGAAGCGCGTCAAGGACGTAAGGAGACTTGCTGGTTGTGTGGCTGCCCTCAGTAGGTTCATTTCAAAGTCTGCAGAATGCGCCCTGCCTTTCTGCAAAATCTTGAAAAAGGCAGGTCCTATGAAATGGACTCCGGAAGCGGAGGCAGCGCTGCAAGACTTGAAAGGATACCTGTCCTCCACTCCAATACTTGTCGCACCTAGGCCACAAGAAAAGTTGCTGCTATACCTAGCAGCAACCAATCAAGTGGTTAGTGCTGCGTTAGTAGCGGAGAGGGAGGCGGATGAGGAATCCACATCACCGGCAAGTGAATCCAGCGACAAGCAGGGGGCTCCACCGACAAGCTCTGGCCCCGACAAGGACAAGTCTGCGCAGGAACAAGGAGAAGTAAGAAGGAAGATGGTACATCGCCCAGTGTATTTTGTGAGTTCCCTTCTGCAGGGGGCTAGATCAAGATACTCTGGGTGCAGAAGTTGCTTTTCGGCCTCCTCATGGCCTCAAGAAAGCTGCGCCATTACTTCCAAGCTCACGAGATAACAGTGGTTACTCGCTTTCCGTTGAAGAGGATATTGCAGAATCCAGAAGCAACAGGCAGGATCGTCGAGTGGGCACTGGAACTGTCAAGCTTTGGTCTCAAATTTGAAAGTACTTCAACCATACGGAGCAGAGCTTTGGCAGAATTCATAGCAGAATGGACCCCAACGCCCGATGAAGAAGTTCCAGAGACAAACGTCCCCGTCCAAGAAGCGAGCAGTGAATGGGTAATGTACTTTGATGGTGCTTTCTCGCTGCAAGGCGCCGGTGCCGGCGTGGTACTCATAGCGCCCACCGGAGAGCACCTCAAGTATGTTGTCCAGATGCATTTTCCCAAGGAACAAGCGACAAACAATACTGCTGAGTATGAAGGTTTGCTTGCCGGCCTCAGAATTGCGGCCGAACTTGGGATCAAGAAGTTGATTGTGCGGGGAGATTCGCAGTTGGTGGTCCGACAAGTGAATAAGAGTTACCAGAGCCCTTTGATGGAAGCTTATGTTGATGAAGTGAGGAAGCTTGAAGAACACTTTGAAGGTCTGCAAATGGAGCACGTCCCAAGAGCTCAGAATGATATTGCGGATGGCCTCTCAAAGTGTGCTGCAATGAAGTTACCTGTGGAACCAGGGACCTTCCTGCTCAAGCTAACTCAGCCATCCGTTACACCATCAGTTGGGCAAAGTAAGAAGAGAAAGTTGACCTCCGACGACTACTTGCCGGCGGATCTTCCAGAAGCCGCCGCCAAGGTCCCCAAGATCAACAGCCAAGATGCTGAGGAACAGTTTGCTCCTGCAGATCCAAGGGTCTATACAGTTGAAGCAAACGTTCCCGATAAGCCTCGCCCCGGTAGGCTTGCCGGGGGACCATCAGCTCCGGCAGAACCGCAGGTTCTTGCCGTAGAAGCTGAGGTTCCCGCAGCGGCCGTCATGCCTTTAGTCCTTGTTGTTGAGCCTCAGGCTCCAGCATGGGCACAACAGATCGTCCGTTTCCTGCAAACTGGAGAACTTCCCGACAACCCAGAAGAGATAGAGAAAATAACCAGACAGCCAAGTATGTACCAGTTCGTTGGCAATGAACTGTACAGAAGAAGACTCAATGGTGTCAGGTTGAAGTGCATTTCCAGAGAAGATGGACAAAAGCTGTTGGCAGAGATACATGGAGGCATATGTGGCCACCACATTGGCGCAAGGGCACTTGTGTAATGCCCAGGATGGAGTTATACCTCCTACGTGTCGAGGCACGACTTAAAGGCATAATTCCATCCTAGAATGATCTCAAGTCTGGTAATCTTTGCACAACTCATGTAAAAGAGGGGATAGTAAACTGAAAATAGTTGGCTTACGCTCGCCACGTCACAGAATTACAGTACAAGTCTCAAACATCATACATTAAGAGCACTACAACCCTCTAAGGGCAAAAGCCAAATGTCAAAGTACCAAACTCAGATAAATAAACCACAGGCGGATCGAATCCTAGTAAGAGACTCCACTACTGATCGTCCGGGTAGCGCACGTAGTACCGACTACGCTCCTCGTCGTACTCCCAATCCAGCTCGGTGCCATCACCTGGATAGCTCACAGCTGGACCTGCATCTGGTGGGTGAAGTAACTATGAGCCACAGAGGACTCAGCAATCCCATTCCCGGGTAACAGAACTATTTAAGCCTTTAGGTGAGGGAAAGGCTGAAGAAAGAACAAGTCTGCAGCAGCAACTAGCATCTAGCTTACGCAAGTGAGAGCGAGAAGAGAAGGCATCGGCGAGAAGTGATCACGAAGTGATCCTAGCTACAAGCTCACAAACATAACCCCTCCGTGTTCAACTCCCGAATCCCTATTCGGAAATTGACAGTCACGGAACACACGCTGGTAGTGTATTAGTAACATTGTGTCAAGTTATCTACAACCGGAATTAACAAGCTCCCATCTGCCACATAACCGCGGGCACGGCTTTCGAAAGTTCAAACCCTGCAGGGGTGTTCCAACTTGACCCATTACAAGCCCACGATCCGCGGAGTCGCAACTCCAAAGTGGGAAGACCCGAGTATCCTCGGAATCCCGTGCTCAAGATATACCGAGCTAAGGTAAGGCTAATCCAGCAAATCCTCCCGGCGTGTCGACACCCTGATAGTAGACGCGCGTATCTAAGTCTCAGGACACGACCGGATGGGCGAAGCTACGGGTGGATACCAGATACCTCGAGTTGCCTCAAGGCGGCCCCGCAGGCTCCCCGTTTCGGACCAACACTCATGTGGAGCACTGGCCCGGGGTTGTTGATTAAGAAAGAGGGTTAATTACTCCCTATGCATGTTTAGTTTGTTATTAGGCAAATAGTACCAATGTTGGGATTTGCTGGAAAAGACTTAGCACTTAGCGGTTTATCGAGGGGGTCCCATACACCCCAACCGTGTTAGGAACGCATAATCAAGGAACATAATACCGGCTTATACGGATCCTAACGGCATGAGTGGAACAAATCACCAAGCAAAAGGCTTAGCCTTCCACCCTTGCCAATATATAGATGATTTCATTTTAAGCATTTATATAGTGTGATATAACCCAACCAAACTTCAACATGGAGCAAGCATCTTCACTTCACCTGCAACTAGCAACGCTATAAGAAGGGCTGAGCGAAGCATACTTAGCCAAGCAACGGTTTGCATAGGTAGGTTGGTTAAACATGGCAATTGGTTACAAGTAGGAGGCTGACAAGAAGAACATGGGCATCGAGGCAAAACTATAGATCGAGACTACTAGCAAAAGGCAAAGATAGTAATGTTATCGGGGTTCGGTCATCTTGCCTGAAGAGAAGTCGTTCGGATCGTAAGAAGGGTCCTCGTGCTCAACCTCGTTGGAAACCTCGTGCTCAACTTCGTACCCGGTCTCAGCTTCCGGCTCTAAACAAAACAATCACGCCAAGCACCAATCAACAAGATGCAATGCGCACTCGAAAAAACATGAATGCATGATGGATGCACTAAGGATGCACATGGAGCACGTAAAACATCACTCAAGCAAAACACCTCAAAACAAGATAACAATCTGATATTATTAATCTACACGGAAAAACAATCAAGTTTGATATAAGATTCGCTGAAATCGGAGTTACGGGCTAAAAGTTATGCCCGAAACAAGATGTGAGCGAAAGCTGAAAATTACAGCAACATAGCATCTTTGGAGCTCAAAATAATTAATCTACAGCACCCAAAAAGCATGGCAAAGGACATGAACACAAACTAGACATATAGTACAGCAACTAGGTCCAAAGTGCACCCCCAACGGAGTCACGGATCAATAGCAATGATCTTGGACATATTGAACTTTGCAATAAAATTCTGGCAGCATAATTTTATTGAAACTTTAGAGCGAAAGATAAACATGCTACAGCCACTCAAATGGACATGTGAGGACATGAATGGAAAGACAACAATATATACTACAAGGAACAATCAAAATCCACCCCAAAACTAACATGCTTTGTCCTAGAACATCACACGAACATGGCATCGGAACGTTACAGATTTCAGACTTAGTGAAAATTCACTAAGTCCTAAAACAGCAATATCATCATGGCATATGAAAGAGCATGTTTAAGTCACCTCGAAACTAAACATGGCAAAGGGTAAGCACCTCCTCAAAGTGCACATGAAGGTGATCCCGAAACACACAAGCATGCATCATTGAGGTGAACACAACGATTGCAACGAGCTCAACAAGATGGCATTTCATAACAAGTGAAAACACAACATATGAACATGGCACTTTGCAATGATGATAACAAGGCAATAATAAATCTACCATGCAACCTATCACAAGCAACACGTAGTTCGTGGCAAGACGAACACGTGGACATGTCATTTGCATCGTTTGGACAAACGAGCTAAAAGATATCACATGTCAAAGGTGGCATGAAAATAACACATAACAGCAGTTTATAACATGACGCACTCTTGCAACAGCAAAACAAGTGTCTAGATGATCTCTAACATGCATGACAACAACAGGTAAAACATAGAGCACATCTCCACGAACGTCTGGACATATTACATGCGCAAAACGGAGCACCACAGTAAAAGTTACAGCAGGTCAAAGATTGCATAACAGATTAGTAAACAGGGACTTAGATCTAGGGTTCAACCTCAAAAGATTCAGATCTGGGAAAAACTTCCACGGGCTTCGGCCCGGAGGAACTGCAGCGGCGACGGCCCACGCCTGGAGGGAGAAGGCGGCGCGGTGGAGGCGGTGCGGGCCCGGCCCAAGTGGCGGCGCGGGGCGGCCCGCGGAGGCGCGGCTGGAGCGCGGGGATGCGGCGGTGTACGGGCCGGCGCGGCCCGTGGCGCGCGGCTGGGGTGGACGAGGCCCGCTCGGGCGGAGGCCCAGGCGCGGCGCTGGCGGCGTACGGCCTCGGGGCCTGGCTGGCCCGAGGTGGCGAAGAGCTGGCGATGCGATGGGCTTCCTCGGGGAAGTGGTCCTGGCGGGACCCCGACCCTGGCGCGGAGGGGCGACGGCCCGCGGCTGGAGCGGTGGCCCGCGGCAGTCGGTGCGGAAGGGCGTTGACCTCGCCCAGATCGAGGATTCCGGTCGGCTGCGGCTGGATCGAAGGATCCCCTCGGGATCCGGGCAGAAATCTGGATCTGAAGTAGAAAATGAAAAAAAAGAGGGGAGAGAGGAGGAAGAAGAAGGGGATGCCCAAAATAGACTAGGGGGGTCTATATGTAGCAGTTTTTAGGGCTAGGAGGGGATTTAGGGGCGCTAGGAGCCCTCCGATCGCGATCCGACGGATCCGATCGCGGGGTAGATTTAAAGGGCCTAGAAGGAGAAAAAGAAAGCAGCAGGGATGTTTCCGGGACACGAAGTGAAGGCACTTCGGACCCACACGGACAACGGATGGAAAAGTCAACGGAGTCCAAACGAGACGGGATTTGAGAGGCGGGTTGCACACAACAAAACAACAACACACAAAACAACCTCGCGGCACACCGGTAACGTAAAACGCCCGAACAACAAAGTAGGCCTACGGGACGTCACGGACACGTGAGGGAGCTCCGGAACGCGAAACGGACAACGGGAAGAAACACGAGGAACCGGATGCAACCCACAACACAAATGCAATGCAATGCACATGTCTACATGATATGAATGAATGCCACACACTCACACAACAAAACGACGAAAGCCCGAAAGACAAAGAACCCGGAATGGAAATAGATGAAGCCGGAGATATATTATATACCCAAAATGGAAAATGTTACATCTGGGGCATTACAAACTCTCCTCTACTACAAAAAGATCTCGTCCCGAGATCTAGGACTGGAAAAAGGAAGGGTACTCGGAACGAAGATGATCTTCTCGTTCCCAGGTAGCTTCTCGGTCGGTGTGATGTGACCACTTGACTTTCAGAAACTTGATGGACTTGTTGCGAGTCTTGCGTTCGGTTTCTTTGAGAATTGCAACTGGATGCTCTCGGTAGGAAAGGTCTTGTTGAAGATCAATCTCCTCAAACGGAATCATGCGCTCAGGTTCCTTGAAGCATTTGCGAAGTTGAGACACATGGAAGACATCATGAACATTTGCAAAGTTGGAAGGGAGCTCGAGCTGATAGGCTAGATCGCCTCTTTTGCCAAGAATCTTGAAAGGCCCGACGTATCTAGGAGCAAGTTTTCCTTTGATACCGAATCTTTGGGTTCCTTTCATCGGAGAAACTCGGAGATAGACATGATCACCGATGTCGAAAGCCAAATCACGATGCTTTCCGTCATAGTAGCTCTTCTGACGCGACTGAGCGGCCTTGAGATTCTCACGTATGACTTTGCACATTTCTTCGGCTTCTGAGATCAAGTCATTGCCAGGAAGTTGGCGTTCGCCTGTTTCAGACCAGTTGAGAGGGGTACGACACTTTCTACCATAGAGAATTTCAAACGGTGCTTTGCCTGCACTTGCTTGAAAGCTGTTGTTGTAAGAGAACTCGGCAAATGGAAGGCAGTCTTCCCATTTCATGCCGAAGGAGATGACACAGGCTCTAAGCATGTCTTCTAGAATTTGATTCACACGCTCGACTTGACCACTAGTCTGAGGGTGAAAGGCAGTGCTAAACCTGATCTTCGTGCCCATGGCGGACTGAAAAGAATCCCAGAACCTTGATGTGAACAAGCTGCCACGGTCTGAGGATATCACTTGAGGAATGCCATGTAGGGACACAATTCTGGAAGTGTACATCTCTGCAAGTTGAGCTGCATTGATTGATTCTTTGACTGGAAGAAAGTGAGCGACTTTGGTAAGCTTGTCAATCACCACAAAGATAGCATCATTTCCTCGCTTGGATTTAGGAAAGCCAGTGACGAAGTCCATTTCAATGTGGTCGAACTTCCACTCAGGAATAGGAAGAGGTTGGAGAAGACCGGCTGGACGTTGATGTTCTGCTTTCACTCTTCTGCATACATCACATTCGTTCACGAATTGGGCAATCTCCCTTTTCATGCGTGTCCACCAGTAAGATTGCTTGAGGTCTTGGTACATCTTGGAACTGCCAGGATGAATGGAAAGGAGAGAGTCATGAGCTTCTTCCATTATGAGCTTCCTGAGATCACCTTTGGGAACAACGAGTCTGTCCTCGAAGAACAAGGTATCTGTCTCATCAACACGGAAGCACTTGTATTTTGGAGTGCCCTTTGCAATCCCATGTTTCACCTTCTTCACCATGGTATCACTGAGCTGGGCCTCACGGACTTGATCTTCCAAGGTAGGAGCAATCTGGAGATTTGCAAGAAAACCCTGCGGAACAACTTGAAGGTTGAGTTTCCTGAATGCTTCACAAAGCTCAGGCTGGTACGGCTTGATAAGAAGGCTGTTGCAATATGCCTTTCTGCTCAAAGCATCTGCAATCACATTCGCCTTGCCTGGAGTGTATTCAATGCTAGGGTTGTACTCTTGGATCATTTCAACCCAACGAGTCTGGCGGAGGTTCAGATGCGGCTGTGTGAAGATGTACTTCAAGCTCTTGTGATCAGTGAAGATGTCGACCTTTCTGCCCAACAACAGATGTCTCCACGTAATCAGAGCATGTACCACAGCTGCTAGCTCGAGATCATGTGTGGGATAGTTCTTCTCACTGGGCTTGAGCTGCCGAGAAGTATATGCCACAATTTTCTTATCTTGCATAAGCACAGCACCAAGACCTTGAAGAGAAGCGTCACAGAACACTTCATAGGGCTTGGTTTCATCCGGAGGAGTCAGAACTGGAGCAGAGACAAGCTTCTCTTTGAGGGTTTTGAAAGCCACTTCACACTCGGGAGACCAAAAGTATTTGACATTCTTCTGAAGCAGGTTGGAAAGAGGCTTGGCAATCTTGGAGAAGTTTTCAACAAATCTTCTGCAATAGCTGGCAAGACCCAGAAAACTGCGGAGCTGCTTGACGTTCTGAGGAGCTTCCCAGTTGACAATTGCTTCAACTTTCTCGGGATTAACCGCAATACCGTCAGCTGAGATAATGTGGCCCAGGTACAAAACCTTATCGAGCCAAAACTCGCACTTTGAGAACTTGGCATAGAATTTATGCTCTCGGAGTCGATCAAGAACCAGACGCAAGTGCTTTTCGTGATCTTCTTCATTCTTGGAAAACACCAGAATATCATCCAGATACACGAGCACAAACTCTCCAGTATAGGGGTTGAAGATGTAATGCATCATCCTTGAAAAGGTAGGAGGAGCATTGGCGAGACCGAAGGACATGACGGTATACTCGTATGAATCGTAGCTCGTTCTGAAGGCCGTCTTGGGAATGTCTTCCTCGCGAATGCGAATTTGATGGTAGCCCATTCGGAGGTCAAGCTTAGAGAACACTTTAGCTCCTTTGAGCTGCTCAAAGAGTTCGTTGATGTTGGGGAGCGGATACTTGTTCTTAATCGTCTTCTTGTTCAATGGTCGGTAGTCAACACAGAGACTCTCCATGCCATCTTTCTTCTTGACAAATAAGACGCCACAGCCCCACGGAGATGTACTCGGTCTGATGAGACCCATACTCTCCTGCTTATCAAGCTGCTTCTTCAATTCCTTCAATTCATCCGGAGAGAGCTTGTAAGGACGCCGGCAAGCAGGTTCGGTGCCCGGCTCGAGTTCAATGACAAACTCCACCTGACGGTGTGGAGGCATGCCTGGAAGATCTTCTGGAAAGACGTCTTGATATTCGTTCACCACTGGAATTTGCTCTATGGCATTAATTTCGCCCTTATCATTAAGAGAGAAAAGCCGAATAGTATTATCCCTGGAGGCGAAGATAATCACATCTTCATCAGAATGAGTCAACTTGACTTCCTTTTGAGCACAATCAATGTGAGCATCATGCTGAGAAAGCCAATCCATTCCGAGAATGAGGTCAATATCAGAATGACCAAGAATCACCGGTTTAGCCAAAAAACGATAATCTCCCATGCGAATAGAAACATCTGGAGCATAGACAGTAGAAGACATACGTCTCTCTGGAGAAATAACTTCCAACCTCTGAGGCAAATTTGAAGTGGCAATATCGTGCTTGGATGCAAATGGTTGAGACATGAAAGAGCATGATGCACCCGAATCAAATAACACTTTAGCTGGAAAAGAGTTATCTGGAAGGTTACCCAGAATGACATCAGAAGAAGCCTCCGCTTGTGCTGCATTCATCAGATTGACCCTTGCTGCCTTTGGATCATGCCTGACAATAGCTGAACTCACAGGTGGAGGAGGTGGAAGACGCTTCGGATTCGGACATCTGTTGGCATAATGCCCCTTCTGGCCACACTTGTTGCACACCACTTCAGAGAGAGGACGGAAATGCGAGCCACTGGACTTGGAGCCTTGAGACTGAAACTGCTTCTTCGACTGGTTGCTTGGGTTGGGTGGGTGGGAGAAACCACGACCACTAGAGTTCTTGTTGTTGGAGTTGTTGTATGGAGCTCGAATCACTTGAGGAGGAGGAAGCCAGAATTTCTATTGTTTCGCAGCCAACTGAGACGATGAGGAAGAGTGAACAGCATCTCGAATTCTCTTCTTAGAAGCCTCCATCTTAAGCTGAGCTGCTTCTTGTTTCAAAGCCATGTTATAGAACTTATCGAATTCGTCTGGCTCGAACAAAGTGAGAGCAAGCTTAAGTTCATCTTTGAGACCTCCACGGAACTGATAGATTTTGCTCTTGGCATCAGGAATGTCTTGCTTTGCATAGCGAGCGAGGTTTTGGAACTTGACATTATACTGATAGACTGACATGGAGCCCTGCTTGAGGTTGCGGAATTGTTCACGCATACCCTCGATGACACTTGTAGGAATGTGATGCGAGCGGAAATCCTTGCAGAAATTCTCCCAAGAGATCACTTGACCCGGCCTTGAGTCTTTGTACTGCTGCCACCAGTCAGCTGCTTGATCTTTCAGTTGGAAGGCTGCAAACTTCACATAGTCATCTTCTTTCACGTTACTGCACTCAAAATGCTTCTTTATGTCGGTCAGCTAATCTTCAGCATCAAGAGGGTCGACACAGTAACTGAAAGCTTTAGGATTGTTGGCCAAGAACTGGTTGAGGGTAGCATGGTGCTGCTGGAAGAAGTTGCCTTGGTTCACTGGAACACCCTGATTAGCTTGATTAGCTTGCATAGCTTGCATTTGCTGCATCATCTGCATCATCAACTGAGTGTTCTGAGCAGTAGTCTGCATAATTGCTCTCCAAGCCTCAGGCGGAGGAGGAGGTGAAGGAGGACGTTCTGGAACCTCTTCACCCTCTGGGTTGGCGTTCGGAACCCTTTTCGGAGCCATCCTGTAAGAGATGACCACGAATCAGCAATTGATTGACAAAAGGAATAAGCTGAATCAATGGAATGAATTGCAACAAGTCTTCACAATAATCATTCGAACAATAAGAACGAATGAAATCATCCGAACAAGAGGAACGAATGAATTTCTCAGTTAATTGATAACATCAGTCTTCACGAGAAGCCACATAGGGAACAAAAGGATAAAATAAGTAAAGAACAAGGTACGGAAAGGAACAAACACAAGAGAGGAGTTTCGTTCTAACATCTTTGTGCTGAAAGCATATGAACGCGTTACGAAAAGGTTTTGCAATCCCCGGATCAGCATAGCCAAGGACCCTTTAAGATGCAACTCCTGATAGTAACGTCGGTCATATAGCCCCTTCACTCAATGTCGAACCCCGAACTCTCTAACCTGCATTCGTTGGAAGAATGCCTACGATCTACTGGATAAAACCCACCTATAGATTTCCGAAAGATTCCAGTTATGCAATCAGGTGTTGGGGATACACGGGAAGCACCGCGCAATCAACTCTAACCTACATCCAGGTGTATCCATCCTTCAACACATAACCAGTCTTTCTCGGAAACTGTGTACCTCGGACCTTCGAAAAGCATCCACTATAACAAGCTATGGCAATACTCCCGAACTACCTCCCCAGTACTGGGTGATGTCGGGGTTATCTTGCCACTGGCCGTATAGGGGAGATTTTCGATGTCGGCCGTCTTAAGTATTTAGTACTGCCGCGATATGCTTGTTACAATGATACCTCGAAGCTCAACTCCTCAGTAACAGGAGGCATCGGGAACAATATCCTTGTCACAAGAACATCGAAACAATCCCAGAATACTCGCGGGATTCCTAAAAAAAATTTTGTGCAAATTTTGAAGATAGGAGAGACAAGAGTAGACGTCAGGAGTCCTCACCAGAGAGAAAGGGGATGAGAAGCAAAGAAATCCTACTCTCCGATATAATATAGGACTCAAAAGTTTTTAGTGTGTGCCTAGACTCAACCGTCAACGGTTCGATCAAACAGTGGGGGCTCCTAGGTCGGAGAAGGCTCTGAATACCAACTTGTAATGCCCAGGATGGAGTTATACCTCCTACGTGTCGAGGCACGACTTAAAGGCATAATTCCATCCTAGAATGATCTCAAGTCTGGTAATCTTTGCACAACTCATGTAAAAGAGGGGATAGTAAACTGAAAATAGTTGGCTTACACTCGCCACGTCACAGAATTACAGTACAAGTCTCAAACATCATACATTAAGAGCACTACAACCCTCTAAGGGCAAAAGCCAAATGTCAAAGTACCAAACTCAGATAAATAAACCACAAGCGGATCGAATCCTAGTAAGAGACTCCACTACTGATCGTCCGGGTAGCGCACGTAGTACCGACTACGCTCCTCGTCATACTCCCAATCCAGCTCGGTGCCATCACCTGGATAGCTCACAGCTGGACCTGCATCTGGCGGGTGAAGTAACTGTGAGCCACAGAGGACTCAGCAATCCCGTTCCCGGGTAACAGAACTATTTAAGCCTTTAGGTGAGGGAAAGGCTGAAGAAAGAACAAGTCTGCAGCAGCAACTAGCATCTAGCTTACGCAAGTGAGAGCGAGAAGAGAAGGCATCGGCGAGAAGTGATCACGAAGTGATCCTAGCTACAAGCTCACAAACATAACCCCTCCGTGTTCAACTCCCGAATCCCTATTCGGAAATTGACAGTCACGGAACACACGCTGGTAGTGTATTAGTAACATTGTGTCAAGTTATCTACAATCGGAATTAACAAGCTCCCATCTGCCACATAACCGCGGGCACGGCTTTCGAAAGTTCAAACCCTGCAGGGGTGTTCCAACTTGACCCATTACAAGCCCACGATCTGCGGAGTCGCAACTCCAAAGTGGGAAGACCCGAGTATCCTCGGAATCCCGTGCTCAAGATATACCGAGCTAAGGTAAGGCTAATCCAGCAAATCCTCCCGGCGTGTCGACACCCTGATAGTGGCCGCGCGTATCTAAGTCTCAGGACACGACCGGATGGGCGAAGCTACGGGTGGATACCAGATACCTCGAGTTGCCTCAAGGCGGCCCCGCAGGCTCCCCGTTTCGGACCAACACTCATGTGGAGCACTGGCCCGGGGTTGTTGATTAAGAAAGAGGGTTAATTACTCCCTATGCATGTTTAGTTTGTTATTAGGCAAATAGTACCAATGTTGGGATTTGCTGGAAAAGACTTAGCACTTAGCGGTTTATCGAGGGGGTCCCATACACCCCAACCGTGTTAGGAACGCATAATCAAGGAACATAATACCGGCTTATACGGATCCTAACGGCATGAGTGGAACAAATCACCAAGCAAAAGGCTTAGCCTTCCACCCTTGCCAATATATAGATGATTTCATTTTAAGCATTTATATAGTGTGATATAACCCAACCAAACTTCAACATGGAGCAAGCATCTTCACTTCACCTGCAACTAGCAACGCTATAAGAAGGGCTGAGCGAAGCATACTTAGCCAAGCAACGGTTTGCATAGGTAGGTTGGTTAAACATGGCAATTGGTTACAAGTAGGAGGCTGACAAGAAGAACATGGGCATCGAGGCAAAACTATAGATCGAGACTACTAGCAAAAGGCAAAGATAGTAATGTTATCGGGGTTCGGTCATCTTGCCTGAAGAGAAGTCGTTCGGATCGTAAGAAGGGTCCTCGTGCTCAACCTCGTTGGAAACCTCGTGCTCAACTTCGTACCCGGTCTCAGCTTCCGGCTCTAAACAAAACAATCACGCCAAGCACCAATCAACAAGATGCAATGCGCACTCGAAAAAACATGAATGCATGATGGATGCACTAAGGATGCACATGGAGCACGTAAAACATCACTCAAGCAAAACACCTCAAAACAAGATAACAATCTGATATTATTAATCTACACGGAAAAACAATCAAGTTTGATATAAGATTCGCTGAAATCGGAGTTACGGGCTAAAAGTTATGCCCGAAACAAGATGTGAGCGAAAGCTGAAAATTACAGCAACATAGCATCTTTGGAGCTCGAAATAATTAATCTACAGCACCCAAAAAGCATGTAAAAGGACATGAACACAAACTATACATATAGTACAGCAACTAGGTCCAAAGTGCACCCCCAACGGAGTCACGGATCAATAGCAATGATCTTGGACATATTGAACTTTGCAATAAAATTCTGGCAGCAGAATTTTATTGAAACTTTAGAGCGAAAGATAAACATGCTACATCCACTCAAATGGACATGTGAGGACATGAATGGAAAGACAACAATATATACTACAAGGAACAATCAAAATCCACCCCAAAACTAACATGCTTTGTCCTAGAACATCACACGAACATGGCATCGGAACGTTACAGATTTCAGACTTAGTGAAAATTCACTAAGTCCTAAAACAGCAATATCATCATGGCATATGAAAGAGCATGTTTAAGTCACCTCGAAACTAAACATGGCAAAGGGTAAGCACCTCCTCAAAGTGCACATGAAGGTGATCCCGAAACACACAAGCATGCATCATTGAGGTGAACACAACGATTGCAACGAGCTCAACAAGATGGCATTTCATAATAAGTGAAAACACAACATATGAACATGGCACTTTGCAACGATGATAACTAGGCAATAATAAATCTACCATGCAACCTATCACAAGCAACACGTAGTTCGTGGCAAGACGAACACGTGGACATGTCATTTGCATCGTTTGGACAAACGAGCTAAAAGATATCACATGTCAAAGGTGGCATGAAAATAACACATAATAGCAGTTTATAACATGATGCACTCTTGCAACAGAAAAACAAGTGTCTAGATGATCTCTAACATGCATGACAACAACAGGTAAAACGTAGAGCACATCTCCACGAACGTCTGGACATATTACACGCGCAAAACGGAGCACCACAGTAAAAGTTACAGCAGGTCAAAGATTGCATAACAGATTAGTAAACAGGGACTTAGATCTAGGGTTCAACCTCAAAAGATTCAGATCTGGGAAAAACTTCCACGGGCTTCGGCCCGGAGGAACTGCAGCGGCGACGGCCCACGCCTGGAGGGAGAAGGCGGCGCGGTGGAGGCGGTGCGGGCCCGGCCCGAGTGGCGGCGCGGGGCGGCCCGCGGAGGCGCGGCTGGAGCGCGGGGATGCGGCGGTGTACGGGCCGGCACGGCCCGTGGCGCGCGGCTGGGGTGGACGAGGCCCGCTTGGGCGGAGGCCCAGGCGCGGCGCTGGCGGTGTACGGCCTCGGGGCCTGGCTGGCCCGAGGTGGCGAAGAGCTGGCGATGCGGTGGGCTTCCTCGGGGAAGTGGTCCTGGCGGGACCCCGACCCTGGCGCGGAGGGGCGACGGCCCGCGGCTGGAGCGGTGGCCCGCGGCGGTCGGTGCGGAAGGGCATTGACCTCGCCCAGATCGAGGATTCCGGTCGGCTGCGGCTGGATCGAAGGATCCCCTCGGGATCCGGGCAGAAATCTGGATCTGAAGTAGAAAATGAAAAAAAAAGAGGGGAGAGAGGAGGAAGAAGAAGGGGATGCCCAAAATAGACTAGGGGGGGTCTATATGTAGCAGTTTTTAGGGCTAGGAGGGGATTTAGGGGCGCTAGGAGCCCTCCGATCGCGATCCGACGGATCCGATCGCGGGGTAGATTTAAAGGGCCTAGAAGGAGAAAAAGAAAGCAGCAGGGATGTTTCCGGGACACGAAGCGAAGGCACTTCGGACCCACACGGACAACGGATGGAAAAGTCAACGGAGTCCAAACGAGACGGGATTTGAGAGGCGGGTTGCACACAACAAAACAACAACACACAAAACAACCTCGCGGCACACCGGTAACGTAAAACGCCCGAACAACAAAGTAGGCCTACGGGACGTCACGGACACGTGAGGGAGCTCCGGAACGCGAAACGGACAACGGGAAGAAACACGAGGAACCGGATGCAACCCACAACACAAATGCAATGCAATGCACATGTCTACATGATATGAATGAATGCCGCACACTCACACAACAAAACGACGAAAGCCCGAAAGACAAAGAACCCGGAATGGAAATAGATGAAGCCGGAGATATATTATATACCCAAAAGGAAAAATGTTACATCCTGGGCATTACAACTTGCCGGGAAGGCGTTCCGGCAAGGGTTCTTTTGGCCAGAAGCCCTCCAAGATGCAACTGCACAAGTAACCAAGTGTGAAGCGTGCCAGTTCCATGCCAAGCAAATTCACCAGCCAGCTCAAGCTCTCGAGACGATCCCTTTGTCCTGGCCCTTCTCGGTCTGGGGGCTCGATATCCTCGGCCCTTTTCCCCGCGCAGTCGGGGGCTTTGAGTACTTGTACGTTGCAATCGACAAGTTCACAAAGTGGCCAGAAGTGGAACCAGTGAGAAAGGTGACAGCACAGTCAGCACTCAGGTTCTTCAGATCAATTGTTTGCCGTTTCGGGATCCCTAACAGGATCATCACCGACAACGGCACACAATTTACAAGTCACACCTTCATGCAGTACGTCCAAGACCTTGGCGCCAAGGTCTGCTTTGCTTCTGTTGCTCACCCGAGGAGCAATGGTCAAGCGGAGAGGGCCAATGCTGAAGTGCTGCGCGGGCTCAAGACAAGAACCTTCGACAGGCTGCGCAGGTGCGGAAGAAACTGGATAGAGGAGTTGCCGGCGGCTCTTTGGTCAATCAGGACGACACCAAATCGAGCCACCGGACAGACACCCTTTGCTCTAGTTTATGGAGCAGAGGCAGTTCTCCCCACGGAACTCGTATACGGATCTCCTCGAGTACTCGCTTATGATGAGCTCGAGCAAGAGCAACTGCGACAAGAAGATGCATTGCTCCTTGAGGAGAAACGTCCCCAGGCTGCTGTACGAGCTGCTCGATACCAGCAAGCCTTGCGTCGCTATCATAGCCGCAAGGTCAAGGCCAGGAGTCTCGAGGAAGGCGACCTTGTTCTTCGGCGTGTTCAATCCGCCAAGAATTCCAACAAGTTGACGCCGAAGTGGGAAGGCCCTTATCGGGTGAGACAAGTCACAAGGCCCGGCGCTGTCCGCCTTGAGACCGAAGAAGGCTTACCGGTGAGCAACTCCTGGAACATAGAGCATCTTCGCAAGTTTCACCCATAAGGCGCGGTTGCCGTGATCCGCTCCGGCAACCACCTTTTGTACAAGTCTTGCCGCTGTTGCATGTAAACCTTTGTACAAAGCCGGGCGCAGATCCCATGCATCAGTAAAGCTTTTGTGCTTCGCACTACTTGTCATTTCCATGCTTTTTCTTTGTTATTTGCATGCATTATCTGACACTTTGTGCAACGCACATCCCCGGTAAGCACTAGCAAGCCGTGAGGCCATATACTTGTTTTCCCTCCTCTTTTTTCTTTCCCTCTTAAGCAGAAGGAGTGTTCCTCGCGCACAAGTTTGCCGGGGGGGGGGGGGGGGGGGGGGGGGGGGG
>LR738715.1:830850890-830959455 GCA_902687465.1 Secale cereale | reverse complement strand
GGGGAAGGAGGTGGAGGATGAACCAAGTGCTGTTCAAGAAAGAGAAGCCTTGTCGGGGGACAAGCAATCTATGAAAGCTAAGTTACCAAAGTTTGAGTAATTCAAATTTTTAAATTTTAGTTGTCTTCCTTGAACAACCACACTTTGTATGGAAAACCTGTGCGCGGAGGAACCTATCCATGGCTAGCCGCGCCCTTACTCTGTTTCGAGCACGCTCAACGGATTAAGTGAGCTGCGACAAGTGTCGCGCCCTTACTTCGTTTTCGAGTTCGCTCAGCAGTTTAAGTGTGCTGCGACTAGCTGCGGCAAGGTTACTCGCCGACGAGGTCTTTTGCCAGCAGGCTGCTAAGAGTCCAGCACTCAGCGCTCGCGGCAAGGGCCCCTTGCCGGCAAGTCCCCTGAAAGCGTAGGGTAGAAAGCATACAAAGTGGAGGACCAAAAGCAAGGGAGATAACACTGCTTTGACTGATCAAAATAAGATTGTATATTACAAAGATAACTTGCCATAATACTAATAGATTCTTGTCCATAACATGCCTTGAAGCGGCAAGGGAAACAGAAAGAAAGAAATCTAATCTACGCGGTCGCCTTCACGCCTTGTGATCTTGTTCACCTTGGCGACGATGTGGGCAACCTGCGCCTTCAACGCCTCTTGATCAGCGTCGTCCGGCAAGGTGCGGAGGACGTTGACGAGGTTGATGCCGGGGTTGCGGTAGACGATTTTCGTCAAGACACGCTCCAAGGTGCCCATGCAGAGCCGACGCGCCTCGTCGGCCAGCTGCACGGGGATTTTCTCCTGCAGCCTCGCAAGCGCCGGCGTGATTCCCCTGAAGAACAGACTTAACTTGGCGTTGTGGGGGAGATTCTCGTCCGGGGAGTACCCGAGATGCTCCGCTCTCAGCGCCACCATCTCCTTGTCGATATTGGCAGCGGAAGCGACCAGATCATCAGTCCATTGCTCCACCGCCCGGCTGAAGTTGTTCGCTGAGACAGCGGCGCTCTCCACCAAGTTCCGCTCCTTGCGGAGCTCGTCCTTCAGTTTCGTCTCGCGGTCCCGGGCGGCGTCGAGCGAATCCGTCAGAGTGGAGACCTTCAACTCTAAATCAGCAATCGAGTCCTTGGCGGCAGTGAGCTCGTCGCCTTTCTTGGAGAGACGTACCTGCAAGTCAGAGTTGGTGTGGGCATCTTTCTCCCGCTCCACATTGAGCGCGGTGACTCTGTCCTCGCTTGCCTTCAGGTACCGCTCCAGATGCTCCACCTTAAGCTCCAGGTCCCTCTTGGCAGTCTCCGCGGTGGCGGTGGCGTCCTTTGCCTCCTTCAGGGCCCCGCCAATGGCCTGCTCCTGGGCGGTGAGGTCGTCCTTGTGGCTATCGAGGTCGACCTTCCGCTGGTTGAGCGCTCCTTCCCGCTGAGACAGCTCTTCGGCAGTCCGCCGCTGCTGCTCCTCGACCTCAGCCTTCTCCAGGAGGAAGGCTTGCTGCGCTTCGGCAAGCCCTTCACGCTCCTCCGCCAAGTTGCAGAGGGCTGCCTGGTTGGTGGCGCGGAGCTCCGCGGCGCGCTTCTCCAGATCAGCTCCAGCCTTGGCAGTGAGAGCTTCCCGGGACTCCAGCTTCGCCTGCCTGGCCCGGTACAGGGCCAGGAGCCGACGAAGTAGCTTCTCCTCTTCGGGCTCGTCACTACCGCCAAGCGCTTCAACAACCTTCAACCCCGAGGAGGCGAGGACCTCTTCATCGTAGGTCTCTCCCTCCACGGGGGCTCGCGGCGAGGACGCCCAAGGGACTTGTATAAAGATCCCGTTGGGGGCCTCAAGGTAGACACCCGACCGCTCCGTAGACGCGGAGGGGCCGGCGGCCGGTGCAGCGCTTGACGCTCCTGCTGCCTCCGGGCTAGCAGTTTGGTCGCCGGTCCCTTCCCCGGCCGCGGCGTCGGCGGTCGGGGCGGTCTCCTCGACGACCGGCTCGCCAGTTCCCGCCGTTCCCTCAGCGGCAGTGGTGTTGCCGCCGTCGCCTTGCACGCCCTCCTCGCCGGCGGTCTCCGTCTCCATCCGCTCCGGTGCAGGAGGATCTAGCAGAAGAAAAAGAAAAGAAAAGATCAAGCAAATATCCAAAAAGACAAGTTCAAGAAGGGAAAGCTACAAGGACTTACCTTCGCGGACTTCTTCAACAACAGGCTCCCTCGCCGGGGAGTTCTCCCTTGGCGGCGGAGCAGTGGCCCCTGCTGGCGGAGGGCCGCCTGCGCCCTCCCTTGGCGGGGTGCTCACCCTTGTCGGGCTGCTCATCCTTGGCGGGGTACTCGCCCTTGGCGGAGTGCCCGTCCTTGGCGGAGCGTTCTCCCTCGCCGGGGAGCTCACCCTTGGCGGGGAGGGTGGAGCAAGTAGCTCATCGGGGGCGACCTCCTGGCGCTCCTGCGGCTGCGGCTCCACTTCTGCACAAGACAAACAAGACATCAAGATATCAGATGAAGATGATCACCTCAAGCGCGCCCGTCAAACAGAAAGACAAAAACCAGACTTACGCTGGGGGCTGCGCTGGGGGCTGCTCCTCGGAGCAGCGGGTTGATCCGGCAAGTTTGCCGCTGGCACGTCTCCGGTCGCCGCGGCGGGCGAGTCGTCTTCAACCTCGACCACAGGGATCTTGGCCCTCTTCGCCATCCGCTGGGCCAGGGTCCTGAAAGCATAACAAGAACAAGATCAGAATCAACAAGGAAAATCAAGACAAAATCAAAGAAATTACAAGTTGCAAGTACTTAATCCTCTTCCTCGTCGTCGGAGCTGAGGGCGGAGAAGTCGAAATCCGCCTGAGGTGCTCCCGCGCGAGGAGCAGGAGGAGAAGGCTCCCTCGGGCGCTTGGCGGTCTCCGGGGCTGTGGGCTGCGAAGCCCCAGCCTCCGTCGTCGCCGAGGGCCGAGGAGCAGAAGGGGCGGCCGTTCCGCTCCGGGAGGATCCCCCTCCGCTTGGCGCTCGTGCGCGGGGCGCCTCCTGGACGACTTTGCTCGTCCTGGTGGCGTGCGTTGCACGGCGCGCTGGCTGCTGTCGAGTCGCCTGCGGCCTCGTCGCCGTAGCCGCCTTGCGGAGGCGCTTCCTCGGTGGTTGCGTAGGACTTGCCGGAAGCGGGGAATTCTCTGAAGACGAAGAAGCATCGTCGTCAAGTCCCAGAGATCCACTGGAGTCTTCATCAGCCTCGACGTCCTCTTCCTCCTCCCCGGCAGGCCCGCTGGGCCCAGCACCATGCCCGGCGGCCTCGCTCCCTCCGGCAACCTCGCTCCCTCCGGCGACCTCGCTCTCTCCGGCGACCTCGCTCGTCCCGGCAAACTTCAGGGTAGGCACCCCGGCAAACTCATCGGGCGGAAGCTTGAGCAGCCTGAGGATTTCAGCCTCCTCTGCTTGGCTCACCGCGTCCGCGGCCTGTGCCTCATCCAAAGTGTATCCAAACTCTCCCGCCGCTGCGGCTGCAGCGGCCTTCTCCATCCTGCAGGCGATGTAAGCTATATCCCGTGCCGTAGTGGCCCGGGTGAGTCCCTTGTTCTCCTCGGTGTTTTTGGGCGTCTCGACCAAGTTGTCAAAGAAGCTCAGCACGGTGTCCGGCGGAGGCTCGATCCAGGTGGGGACGACGCCATGGGAGTCGCACGCAGGCATCATCGCACGCAAGGAATCTCGGGCAGTGCTGTTGCACAGCGGCACCACTCCCCGGGAAGGTTTGAACCACTCCGGATGGGCTGGGTCATGCTTAAAGAGTTCCCGGACCATCCCCTTCAACGCCAAAGCAGTGAAGTTATAGTTTAATCCAGGGCGCAGCCTCATGATATCCGCCGCATTGCCGAATTCCCAGGCGGCCCTCTTCCTTTCTTGTAGAGGGGCGATGCGGCGACGGAGGAAATCTGCCCCAACCTCTCCGATGGTCAGATTGGCTACCCGGAGACGGATAATCCTGACGAGGGCAATACTGAGCTTGTTGTCCTCCGGGGCCAATTCGCTCCAATTCCTGCCGCGCACTATGGCTGTTGTGCGCGGCGCAGTGAAGGGCTCCAGCTTATCTTCCACCACCCAGCACCAATCTGCTCTCCATTCCTCCCACTTGCCGCGGAGTTCTCCCCTCAGGTACGAATCCTTCTTGTTCAGCCTGAAGATCCAGGAGATGCCGCCGGAAAGGGGAGTGCCTGATTCTACTCTAGGAATGAAGAAGTGGCGGAAAAGGGCTACGTTTGGATGAGTCCCAACATAGTTTTCACACAGATGTGCGAAAACGGCCATCGTAAGGATGGCGTTGGGGGTGAAATCTAGGAGGTGGAGGTTATATGTGTTCATGATATCGCAAAAGAACTCTGAGAACGGAGGGCACAATCCACAGTGGAAAAATGCAGCGAAGAAGAAATACCCGCCGGGGAACATATCTTTGGCGATGGCAGGGAAGACGTGGGTGCGGGGATGAGCTTTGGTCTCCCTCGCCCAGAACAAATAATATTTGTCCCGCAGCTCCCTCGGACCAAGCCCTGGCGCGAAGACCACGTTTCTCTTCCGCAGGGCGGCCAGCTTCGCCGCCTGCTCGGACTTCTCCTTCTTGGCCTTGTCGTTCTTCGCCTTGTCGCTCTTGGCCTTGTCGCTCTTCGGAGCCATGGCGGGGGCGGCGAGGAAAGAAGCGAGGAGCTCGACGGCGTCGCAGATGTGGAAGACGGCGAAGGAGAGGCGGGGGCAAGAAGCAGCGGAAGTTTTCTGGAGAATGAAGACGCAATGAAGACGATGGAGGGAACTGCCCCTGCTTCCTCTGCTTTTAAGGGGGAAGTGGGGGACGTTCCGCATTTCCCATTAAAGAAACAGGCCACGATCTCTCCCACGATGCCGCAATCGACGCGTGCCGTTAGGGAGGGATGCGGCGGATGCGGAAGGGGATACGGCTTGCCGTGGGCCGCGCGTGCCCGTGCACTGTTTTGGGCCTGGCCCAACAGCGCTCGGCACCGTGTGTGGCCCAGGCCCGGGGGCTCCTGTCGGTGTACTAAGATAGGGGTACCTTAGTACCCCAACTTGTGCACGGGCAGTAGCAGCTTCCCACGGCAGGGCTTACCACGTGCTCGCCGGAAACCTTTCTGGTCCCTATGAAGCCATTCAAGAACAAAGTATACAAGTCAGAAGATCAAGGCCCCGGCAAGAGGAGCTTGCCGGGAAGACCGCACCAGGCTCAAGGTTATCATTTCAACACAAAACCCTGGCAAGTGGAGCTCGCCAGGAAGACTAAGAAACACATGCCTCAAGAGATGCCTCGGCGCGTCATGCGCCCCGGCGGGGCCCGGAGAGCGACAAGCTTCCGGGCCCGGCAAGATCATGGCCCCGGCAAGGTGCTTGCCGGGGAAAACTATGCTGTGTGCCCGCGCTCCAGCTCATCTGCCCACGCGTCGCCCTGGGGCCCTTCCAGGGACGCGTGGCGGATGGCCGTGCAACCTGGGGCACACGGTGGCAAGCCACGGTGACGAGGCTACCACCGTGGCGAACGGAGAAGCATGGACGGACGCTTTTGGGGTCGACGGTGACGGGCATTTAATGCCCTTGTCCCCCACTGTCAAGGGTAGGTGAAGACCACTGTTCATCCACTGTTCATGCACTGTTCGCGCACTGTTACAAGTACCACCAAAATTACACTTTTACCCTCCTCTACGTTGACACCTGTCGGTGACCCCTTGAGCTATAAAAGGAGGCCCATGCACAACGTAGAAAGGGTTCGAAACCTAAGCAACTCTCACGCTCGGTGTAGCTAGTATTGTAGCTCTTGAAGCTCCCGAGCTCAAGAACTCAATACAACCTAAGGCAGGAGTAGGGTTTTACGCGTCCGCGCGGCCCGAACCTGGGTAAACTGCCCGCGTGCGCTCCTCGATCTGCTCTCCGTGCTCCCTCCGCTCCCTTACCGCAACATAGAAGGGGCTCCGGTCCCATAGGTGCTCGTGGGAGGACAGTTTCCCCCGACAAAAAGGATACTTGAATAAGAGTTTTTCAATGAAAGACCTCGGAGAAGCTGCTTACATATTAGGCATCAGGATCTATAGAGATAGATCAAGACGATTAATTGGACTTTCACAAAGCATATACCTTGATAAAGTTTTGAAAAAGTTCAAAATGGATCAGTCGAAGAAAGGGTTCTTGCCTGTGTTACAAGGAATGAAGTTGAGTAAGACTCAATGCCCGACCACTGCAGAAGATAGAGAGAAAATGAAAGTCATTCCCTATGCCTCAGCCATAGGATCTATCATGTATGCAATGCTGTGTACCCGACTTGATGTGTGCCTTGCTATAAGTCTAGCAGGGAGGTACCAAAGTAATCCAGGAGTGGATCACAGGACAGCGGTCAAGAACATCCTGAAATACCTGAAAAGGAAAAAGGATATCTTTCTCGTGTATGGAGGTGACAAAGATCTCGTCGTAAACGGTTACGTCGATTCCAGCTTTGACACTGATCCGGATGACTCTAAGTCACAAACGGATATGTATTTTTATTGAACGGTGGAGCTGTCAGTTGGTGCAGTTCTAAGCAGAGCGTCGTGGCGGGATCTACATGTGAAGCAGAATACATAGCTGCTTCGGAAGCAGCAAATAAAGGAGTATGGATGAAGGAGTTCATATCCGATCTAGGTGTAATACCTAGTGCATCGGGTCCAATGAAAATCTTTTGTGACAACACTGGAGCAATAGACTTGGCGAAGGAATCCAGGTTTCACAAGAGAACAAAGCACATCAAAAGACGCTTCAATTCCATCCGCGATCTAGTCAAGGAGGGAGACATAGAGATTTGCAAGATACATACGGATCTAAATGTTGCAGACCCGTTGACTAAGCCTCTTCCGCGAGCAAAACATGATTAGCACCAGGACTCCATGGGTGTTAGGATCATTACTTTGTAATCTAAATTATTGACTCTAGTTCAAGTGGGAGACTGAAGGAAATATGCCCTAGAGGCAATAATAAAGATGTTATTTGTATTTCCTTATATCATGATAAATGTCTTTTATTCATGCTAGAATTGTATTAACCGGAAACTTAGTACATGTGTGAATACATAGACAAAACAATATGTCCCTAGTATGCCTCTACTAGACTAGCTCATAGATCAAAGATGGCTATGTTTCCTAGCCATAGACATGAGTTGTCATTTGATCAACGGGATCACATCATTAGGAGAATGATGTGATGGACTAGACCCATCTGTTAGCTTAGCACTATGATCGTTTAGTTTTACTGCTATTGTTTTCTTCACGACTTATACATGTTCCTATGACTATGAGATTATGAAACTCCCGAATACCGTAGGAACACCTTGTGTGCTATCAAACATCACAACATAACTGGGTGATCATAAAGATGCTCTACAGGTGTCTCCGAAAGTGTTCGCGGTGTTGGCATAGATCAAGAATAGGATTTGTCACTCCGAGTGTCGGAGAGGTATCTCTGGGCCCTCTCGGTAATACACATCATAATAAGCCTTGCAAGCAAATGACTAATGAGTTAGTCACGAGATGATGTATTATGGAACGAGTAAAGAGACTTGCCGGTAACGAGATTGAACTAGGTATTGAGATACTGACGATCGAATCTCGGGCAAGTAACATACCGATGACCAAGGGAACAACGTATGTTGTTATGCGGTTTGACCGATAAAGATCTTCGTAGAATATGTAGGAACCAATATGAGCATCCAGGTTCCGCTATTGGTTATTGATCGGAGATGCGTCTCGGTCATGTCTACATAGTTCTCGAACCCGTAGGGTCCGCACGCTCAACGTTTGATGACGATCGGTATTATGAGTTTATGAGTTTTGATGTACCAAAGGTAGTTCGGAGTCCCGGATGAGATCACGGACATGACGAGGAGTCTCGGAATGTCCGAGACGTAAAGATTGATATATTGGACGACTATATTCGGACACCGGAAGTGTTCTGGAAAGTTTCAGAATTTACCGGAGTGCCGGGGGGGGGGGGGTTACCGGAACCCCCCGGGGGAAAGTTGGGCCTTAGTGGGCCATAGGGGAGAAAGAGGGCAGCAGCCAGGAGGTGGCGCGCCCCCTCCCAAGGGCAGTCCGAATTGGACTAGGGGAGGGGGGCGCGGCCCCCTCTTTCCTTCTCCTTCTCTCCCTCTCTTTCCTTCCCCTCTTGGTGATTCCTACTAGGAATAGGATTGCAATCCTATTCCTAGTAGGATTGAACCCTAGGCGCGCCATAGAGGGGCCGGCCGGCCTCCCCCTTGCTCCATTATATACGGGGGTAGGGGGCACCCTAGTGGACACAAGTTGATCAGTTGATCTCTCCCAACCGTGTGCGGTCGCCCCCTCCACAGTAACACATGATGGGCCTCGAACCCCTCGTTGGTTACCCCAAGTGGAAGGTGTAAGATGCAGTATTGTAGAAGTGTTTTCCCCTAGCAAAGATGCCAAGGATCGATTCCCCAGAGACTCCTAGGTTCAACAAGTAGGTGTCAATTGCTACGACGCCAGATTAGTAGCAATCAACGTGGACCTGCACACAGATACAAATAACTTTGCTCCCAACGAGTACAGAGAGGTTGTCAATCTCTCCGGCCTTGTAGTTCACAAAGGGTTAAAAGCAATGATAGTAGTGATAGATAGTTTTTGCAATAGTAAGTAAATAACGAAAAGTAAATAGTGGATGTGATCAATGATGGTAATATGGACCGGAGTCTCATGATGTTCACTAGTGATGTCTCTCTCCCAAAAGACGATAAAACAACTATGTGAGGTAAACAAATTACAGCTGGGCAATTGACAGGACCACGAACGCAAACCAATGCTGACTACATTGCAAGAAAGGTTGAGGTTCAAAGCATGGGCGGTACGCCGAAGTAAGTAGACCGAAATCCATCAATATCTACTACTAATCATCCACCTTGAGATATCTATCCAGAACATCTCGCTGGTATTAAGTTGCGAGCCCCACCCATAGTGTAAACTCAATGCAACAGACAACTGCATTAAAAGAACTTTGCATAATTTAAACAATCCTTGCACCCGCGAGCACAAGCACCGTTATTTTCCCCCTTGTGGCAACAACACATCCCCTAGACTCATGTTTCTGTCACTCAAGATAGTCATCGAGGGGCATGAACCCACAATCAAGCATAACGTTCCCTCTTGGAGTCACTACCTACTACTCGGCCAAAGCAATAAGTAACAACGGAGAACATGCAAGAATTACTTATGAACTAAAATATAAAAGAGGTGAATCAAATATATTACTCAAGATCAATCTGAACATAATCTCATAATCCATCGGATCCCAGCAAACTCAACATAGCAACAGCATAAGGATTACATAGGTGCCTCGATCATGTAGGGCAGCTCACGAGGACTAATTAGTGAAGCACAAGAACGGGAGGAGAACATCACATAGCTACTGGTCATGGACTCATGGTCCAAGGGAGACTACTCACGAGTCATCCGGGAGGCGTCCATGGTGGTGGAGAAGCTCCCGGTGGTGATCCTCCCCTCCGGCAGGGTGCCGGGAAGAGTTCTCCTGGTGCTCCCGATCTTGGAAGCGGCGGCGGCGGAACAGAGATGGGATCTCGAAAAGAGTTCCTGTTCTGAGGGTTTCGGAGGTCCCTCGAAATATATGCCAAAGGGGGGCACCGGACGGGCTTCGGGGGGCCCAGGCGCCCCCCGGCGCGGCCCAAGGGGGGGGGGGGCGCCCACAGGGCGCCTGGAGCCCCTGTGGCCCCCCAGGCTGCCCTTCGGACGCAGTGTTGTTTCCGGATCGCTGATTTTTTATATAATTTTTTTGGATTTTTCTGGGCAGTTCTCGAAACGTGAAAACCTGAAATACAAAAACAGCCGAAAACAGAAACTGGCACTGGGGTGCACTGGATTAGTAAGTTAGTCCAAATATGATCAAAAGTGTATGGAAGTGTATGAATATCATAGCAATATCACCCAAAAGTGGCATGGAGCAAGCAGAAATTATAGATACGTTTTGGACGTATCAACATCCCCAAGCTTAATTCCTGCTCGTCCTCGAGTAGGTAAATGATAACAAGAATAATTTCTGTGGTGACATGCTATTAACCATATAGGACTTTCTCATAGTCATATGACAAAATCTTACTGAGACAATGATTCTAAAGTAATTAAGTTGCCTTAAGAGAAAATCACAAATGAATGAAAGTTTTACAACATGAAACTGAAACATCAAAAAGATTTGCAATGAACATGATGTGCAAATATGATAAAGTGATATCTAGCTTGCCCCCTTTAGTGATGCAAAACATAAATGCAGGGGCACCTTCAAGGTTTAAGTGATGACTAGATACAATCATTTCAGAATAAACAATATCACAATCATGCAAAAGACAATGCTACTTTGGGACAATGCACATTACACTCAGAATGACAATCATGCTCTCAGTAGTTGGTGCTTCAACATAAAGGTAAAAGAAAGGTTAAGTGCTAGAGCTTTTTATTTTATTTTGAAAACATGGAAGCAATTGTGTCAATGGTAGTAGTACTTCATATGTGTCATGTATAAAACATCTTATAAGTTGCAAGCCTCATGCATCGAATACCAATAGTGCTCGCTCCTTGTCCTAATTAGCTCGGATCTCCATGGGTTATCATTGCATTACATATGTTTTAACCAAGTGTCACAAAGGGGTACCTCTATGCCACCTGTACAAAGGTCCAAGGAGATAGATCGCATTTGATTTCTCGTTTTTGATAGATCTCAACTTGAGGACATCCATACCGGGACAACATAGAAAATATATGATGGACTCCTCTTTAATGCATAAGCATATTCTCATGAGAGATTGAGGATTAAGGTCCAAGCTAAAACTTCCACCATGATGCATGGCTTTGGTTGGCGGCCCAATGTTCTTCTCTAACAATATGCATAGTTATTCAACCCACGGTAAATCACCCTTACTTCAGACAAGACGAACATGCATAGCAACTCACATGATATTCAACAAAAGTGTGACAGTTGATGGCGTCCCCAACTTATAAGAAATAAGATACATAAGCAACATATTCTTTACCACAATAGTTTTTAGGCTACTTTCCCATGAGCTATGTATTGCATGGTTAGTTTGCTTAGTGCAGGTGGAGGTTAGCAAAAGATTGGGAGCGACCAACTAAGAGAGCAATGACGGTCATAATCATGCACAGCGACTAAGCAATATTGAATCAGGCATGGTAGTTATATCGCTACTTAGAAATAAAAGATCACCAAGGCTTGAGAGACTTTCTTTACAGTCTTAAATATGCGTGAGCATACGCCAAGTCAATCAAAATAAATTCTCGAAGGAAGATATTACTAAACCATACCATATCATAGGCAAACAAATCAAGTTGGTACTCCAATAACACATTGGGAACCCCCCAGCTATTTGAGATTAACCATAAGAAAACCTGAACTACTAAGCACCACTATGCACGTAGCATCTTTATCATAGACACATTAACCCATGCAACGGAAGCAAACTCTCTTAATAAGGTGAGCATGGTAATTAAAGAGAGTTCAAGCAACCAACTAAATAAAAGCTCTTGAAAAGATAAGCATGAATACTAAGAGCAGAGCACGATAGTAGCTATTAAAAGACAAAGAACACACACAACATAGATAGACATGAAAATTCTATGTTATGTTCAAGGTAGAAGTGGAGCGTGTTTCTCTCCCACATAAAGGAATGCTGGGTTCCGATTCGTTATGAAAAACTAAAAAGAAAACTAAAAGCAAGACGCTCCAAGCATAGCACATAACACATGAAGTGATAAAAATATAGCGAAATGAAAGACGAACTGATAGTGTTGATGGAGAAGGGCATGCACGGGGGCATCCCCAAGCTTAGACGCTTGAGTCTCCTTGAATATTTCTTGGGGGTGCACGGGGGCATCCCCAAGGTTGAGCGCTTGACACTCCTGAATCTTTTTATCATCTTCCCTCGCACACTTGAAAACTCCCTTCATACATAACTCATCATAATCTGATTAGCGAGGTTAGTACCCTTAATAAAATAATTATACCTTGCTGGAAATAAGGATATTCTTGAAGTTCTACTGTTTCTCAAGATTGCCAAAAGGTTTTTGCAAAGAAAAATCAAGTTCTTAATTTGCAAAGTGAAGGTAAGGCAAAACAGGACAGAATCTGTGAAAAACAGAACAGCAGGCAGTAATTGATCTGTTCGGGATACTTCTGCAACTCAAATAAAAAAACTCAGAACTGACGCACGAAAGACAATTATATAGAGAACACTGTAGAAAAAATTCAGACCAAAAAGATGACCTGGTGATTTTATACGAATTTTTCTATCCAAGGACATAATCTGTTTCCTGGACAGCACCTCACAACTTTTGAACTTTCTAGCAATCAGAGGCTATACTTGGCACAAATATGAAAAGCAAAGATACAATGATGATGATACATCAGTAAACAACATCAAGACACAACAAAAGCAAAAATTTTATTCATGTGGGCTGCCTCCCAAAAGCGCTTTCTTTTATGCCTTTAAGCTAGGCATAATGCATAGATCAAGTTTTATCAAGAGTAAAAGAATAGCTAGCCCGTACAACGGACTCAAAAGGTAACTTGATCTTCTTTCGAGGGAAGTGTTCCATCCCTTTCTTGAAAGGAAACTGAAATTTTATATTACCCTCTTTCATGTCAATGACAGCACCAACGGTGCGCAAAAAGGGACGTCCCAAAATAATTGGACAAGAAGGATCACATTCAATATCCATAATAGTGAAATCAACGAGCACATAATTATCATTGACAACAATAAGAACATCATCGATCCTCCCCAAAGGTTTCTTTATGGAAGAATCAACGAGACGAACACCAAAAGAACAAGAATCATAAGGTTTCAATTTAAGCATATCATATAGTCTTTTGGGCATAATAGAAGTACTAGCTACAATATCACATAAGGCATAGCAAGAGAAGTCATTCAAATAAATTTTTATCATAGGATCCCAACCATCTTCTAGCTTTCTAGGTATGGAGGTTTCTACTCTGAGTTTCTCCTCCCTAGCTTTGATGAGAGCATTAGTGATATGCTCTGTGAAGGCAAGGTTAAGCGTGCTAGTGCGGGGATCTCTAGACATCTTGTGAAGGAAATCAATAACTTCGGTAAGAGTGCAATTATCAAAATCAAGGTCACGAGCATCAAGTAAAGTGGTAGTGGTGTCCTTAAGGTTCACTTGTTTGGTAGCTTCTATAGTCATAGCATCACCATTAATAGGTCCATTGGGACCAGGAGTACATTGGGTGCTAAGAGTGTGAACATCCTCAATAACTTGGATAGTAGCAACAATGTGGTGGGTAGGAAGGCTCTTAATTCTTTCCTCTTCCTCCCTTTCTCTAGCCCATCTTTCTTTTAGCTTAGCCATCATCCTAATATTTTCATTAATTTGTACTTGAGTAGCATTAATAGGGATGACTTCCCTCTCCTTAAGAGGAGAAGTTTCAATTTTTAGCAATTTTACCTCATTGGCTAAGTGATCTACCTTAAAAGAAAGATCATCTAGTTTATGTAGTTTCTCTTCTACATTCTTATTAAAGGCTTTTTGGGTAGTGATGAAATCTCTAAGCATGGTCTCTAGTTCAGTATTGGAGTTCTTGGTACTAGGATAAGCATTGTTGTTCCCATAAGAGTTAGAGGGGAACGGTCTAGAATTGTTACCAAAGTTACTCCTATAAGCATTGTTGTTAAAATTGTTTCTAGAGATGAAGTTCACATCTACTTGTTCTTGAGAAATCAAAGAATTTAAAGGAACATCACGAGGATCAACAGTAGATTGCTTCGAAAGTAGAGACATGATCAAGTCAACTTTTTCATTAAGGGAGGAAATCTCCTCGACAGAGTTTACCTTCCTACTTGTTGGAGCGCGTTCGGTGTGCCATTGGGAATAGTTGGTCATCATCTCATCGAGAAGCTTTGTGGCAGCACCAAGTGTAGTTGACATAAAAGTTCCTCCCGCGGCCGAGTCTAACAAGTTCCGCGAGGTAAAGTTCAAGCCTGCATAAAAAGTTTGGATAACCATCCAAGTAGTCAAACCGTGAGTAGGGCAGTTCTTGATAAGAGACTTCATACGTTCCCAAGCTTGGGCAACGTGTTCATTATCCAATTGTTTAAAATTCATTATGTTACTTCTAAGTTGGATAATTTTAGCAGGTGGATAGTATTTTCCCATAAAAGCATCTTTGCACTTGTCCCACGAATCTATGCTATTTCTAGGCAAAGACTGAAACCAAATTTTAGCTCCTCCTCTCAAAGAGAAAGGAAAAAGCTTAAGCTTAACAATATTACCATCTATTTCTTGGTACTTTTGCATATCACAAAGTTCAACAAAGTTGTTCAAGTGTAAAGCAGCATCATCTCCAGCACCGGAGAATTTTTCTCTCATGACTAAGTTAAGTAAAGCAGGTTTAATTTCATATGAAGGTGCTGAAGTGGCAGGTGTAGTGATAGGTGTGCTGATAAAGTCATCGTTGTTGTGACTAGTGAAGTCACACAACTTGGTGTTCTCGGTGGAACCCATAGTAGCAAGCAAGCAAGATAACTATTTTAGTGATTTTCGATAAAAAGGAACTAAAGCAAAAATGAAAGGTAAACTAACAAGACTAAAAAGAAAAGGTAAAAGATAGCATGCAACTCCCCTATCCTGAAGAGTGGAGTCCCCGGCAACGGCGCCAGAAAATACTCCTTGATGGGCCTCGAACCCCTCGTTGGTTACCCCAAGTGGAAGGTGTAAGATGCAGTATTGTAGAAGTGTTTTCCCCTAGCAAAGATGACAAGGATCGATTCCCCAGAGACTCCTAGGTTCAACAAGTAGGTGTCAATTGCTACGGCGCTAGATTAGCAGCAATCAACGTGGACCTGCACACAGATACAAATAACTTTGCTCCCAACGAGTACAGAGAGGTTGTCAATCTCTCCGGCCTTGTAGTCCACAAAGGGTTAAAAGCAATGATAGTAGTGATAGATAGTTTTTGCAATAGTAAGTAAATAACGAAAAGTAAATAGTGGATGTGATCAATGATGGTAATATGGACCGGAGTCTCATAATGTTCACTAGTGATGTCTCTCTCCCAAAAGACGATAAAACAGCTATGTGAGGTAAACAAATTACAGCTGGGCAATTGACAGGACCATGAACGCAAACCAATGCTGACTACATTGCAGGAAAGGTTGAGGTTCAAAGCATGGGCGGTACGCCAAAGTAAGTAGACCGAAATCCATCAATATCTACTACTAATCATCCACCTTGAGATATCTATCCAGAACATCTCGCTGGTATTAAGTTGCGAGCCCCACCCATAGTGTAAACTCAATGCAACAGACAACTGCATTAAAAGAACTTTGCGTAAAGTAAACAATCCTTGTACCCGCGGGCACAAGCACTGTTGTTTTCCCCCTTGTGGCAACAGCACATCCCCTAGACTCATGTTTCTGTCACTCAAGCTAGTCATCGAGGGGCATGAACCCACAATCAAGCATAACGTTCCCTCTTGGAGTCACTACCTACTACTCGGCCAAAGCAATAAGTAACAACGGAGAACATGCAAGAATTACTTATGAACTAAAATATAAAAGAGGTGAATCAAATATATTACTCAAGATCAATCTGAACATAATCTCATAATCCATCGGATCCCAGCAAACTCAACATAGCAACAGCATAAGGATTACATAGGTGCCTCGATCATGTAGGGCAGGTCACGAGGACTAATTAGTGAAGCACAAGAACGGGAGGAGAACATCACATAGCTACTGGTCATGGACTCATGGTCCAAGGGAGACTACTCACGAGTCATCCGGGAGGCGTCCATGGTGGTGGAGAAGCTCCCGGTGGTGATCCTCCCCTCCGGCAGGGTGCCGGGAAGAGTTCTCCTGGTGCTCCCGATCTTGGAAGCGGCGGCGGCGGCGGCGGAACAGAGATGGGATCGCGAAAAGAGTTCCTGTTCTGAGGGTTTCGGAGGTCCCTCTAAATATATGCCAAAGGGGGGCACCGGACGGGCTTCCGGGGGCCCAGGCGCCCCCCCGGCGCGGCCCAGGGGGGGGCGCCCACAGGGCGCCTGGAGCCCCTGTGGCCCCCCCAGGCTGCCCTTCGGACGCAGTGTTGTTTCCGGATCGCTGATTTTTTATATAATTTTTCTGGATTTTTCTGGGCAGTTCTCGAAACGTGAAAACCTGAAATACAAAAACAGCCGAAAACAGAAACTGGCACTGGGGTGCACTGGATTAGTAAGTTAGTCCAAATATGATCAAAAGTGTATGGAATTGTATGAATATCATAGCAATATCACCCAAAAGTGGCATGGAGCAAGCAGAAATTATAGATACGTTTTGGACGTATCAACACACCTCGGTCATATCGTTGCAGCGCTTAGGCCAAGCCCTGCGACGATAACTTCATCATATCCGTCGCCACGACGTCGTGCTGACGAAACTCTCCCGTGAAGCTCAACTGGATCAAGAGCTCGTGGGATGTCATCAAGCTGAACGTGTGCTGAACGCGGAGGTGCCGTACGTTCGGTGCTTGATCGGTTGGATCGCGAAGAAGTTCGACTACATCAACCGCGTCACTAGACGCTTCCGCTCTCGGTCTACGAGGGTACGTAGACACACTCTCCCCCTCGTTGCTATGCATCTAGTAGATAGATCTTGCGTGATCGTAGGAAAATTTTGAAAATACTACGTTCCCCAACAGGAACATTATATGTTCAGATCCATTATGCTATTTAATACCCCTCTAATCTTGAGCATGAATGTTATTTGTGAGCAGTTGCCTTTCTTCTTGTGGCCACGTGAGAAATCGTGCCACAAGTAATCATGTGAATTTGATATGTGTTCGATATTTTGATGATATGTATGTTGAGATTCTCTTAGTGGTGTCATGTGAACGTCGACTACATGGCACTTCACCATCTTTGGGCCTAAGGGAATGCATTGTGGAGTAGTTATTAGATGACAAGTTGCTAGAGTGACAGAAGCTTAAACCCTACTTTATGCGCTACTTCGTAAGGGACTGATTTGGATCCAGATGTTTAATGCTATGGTTAGATTTTATCTTAATATTTTTCTCATAGTTGCGAATGCTTGCAAGGGGGTTAATCATAAGTGGGAGGCTTGTTCAAGTAAGAACAACAACCAAGCACTAGTCCACCCACATATCAAATCATCAAAGTAGCGAACGCGAATCAAACCAACATGATGAAAGTCACTAGATGAAATTTCCATGTGTCCTCAAGAACGCTTTGCTTATTATAAGAGATTATTTTGGCCTTTACTTTGCCACAAAAGGATTGGGCTAACCTTGCTGCACTTTATTTACCGTTACCCTTACTTGCTCGTTATAAATTACCTTGCTATCAAAGTATCCATTACCTACAATTTCAGTGCTTACAGACATTACCCTGCTGAAAACCGCTCGGTATTTCCTTCTGATCCTCGTTGGGTTTGACACTCTTACTTATCGAAAGGACTATGATTGATCCCCTATATTTGTGGGTCATCAGCGATCAAGCAACTCATTTATATGAGATAGCTCTCCTGGGCTAATGGCCTGGCTGTAGGCAGGGCTGACTCGAAGTACGCCCGGCATGTAGCCTGGCATGTTCTCGGCGTGGAGGGGAGCTGAGAGCGATTCCAGATCCCGTGCCGGGGTCGGCTCTAGATCCGATGTAGTTACGCGGATAGAGGCTGGGCCAGGATCCGATCCAGGGGTCGAGGCGAGGTTATCCGGGGTCGCATCAAGGTTTTCTAGAGAAGCCGAGGTGCCTGGTCTGTTTTCCTCGAGGGTGGTCGGTCACGGAGTCGAGCCCCCGGTGTTTGTCAGATCTCTCACCCATCCGGACGTCCAGGCTCACAGGTCGAGTTCGCCGCGGAGATACGCGGTGTACTCTTGCCCTCCAAAGGTCACGATCTGACTTGGGGCGTAGTTGTTAACGAAGGCCAATGGCCCATCGAGTCGGCTGAGAACATCATGCTGCCGAATAGAAAGAGTTGGCCGGGGACGTAAACGTTCCTGGCGCCATTGCCGCAGTTGATCTGTGATACGTCTCTGTCGTATCTATAATTTTTGATTGTTTCATGCCAATATTATTCAACGTTTACATACTTTTGGAAACATTTATATAATTTATTTGGACTAACTTACTGATCCAGTGCCCAGTGCCAGTTCCTGTTTGTTGCATGTTTTTGTTTCGCAGAAAATCCATATCAAACGAAGTCCCAATGCGATAAATTTTTTATGGTGAATTATTCTGGAATATATGTGATTTTTAGGAGTTGGAATCAACGCAAACGGGGCCCACAATGACCATAACCCACCAGGGCACGCCGGGCATCCCCTGGCGCGCCCAGGTATCTTGTGCCCTCCTCGAAAATCGGTTGGGGCCCTTCTTTGGGTGCAAGAAATCGAATTTATGAAAAAAAATCGTGTTAAAATTTCAGCGCAATCGAAGTTACAGATCTCCGGGAATTTAAGAAACGGTGAAGGGCGAGAAAACTGGAACGCAGAAACAAAAGAGAACAGAGAGACAAATCCGAGCCCCTCCGTCGCCATGGAGGCCTTGGAGCAGAGGGGGAACGCTCCTCCCATATAGGGGGAGGCCAAGGAAGAAGAAGGAGGGAGGCTCTCGGCCCCTCTCCCCTTGTGGCGCCGGAGTGCCACCGGGGCTAGGATTGTGATGGTGATCTACATCAACAATCTTGCTACCGTCAACACCAACTTTCCCCCCTCTATGCAGCGGTGTAACCTCTCTATTCCAGCTGTAATTCTCTACTTAAACATGGTGCTCAACTCCATATATTATTTCCCAATGATATTTGGCTATCCTATGATGTTTGAGTAGATCCGTTTTGTCCTATGGCATAATCGTGATCTTGGTTGGTATGATTGTATATTTTTTTGGTCCTGTCCTACGGTGCCCCCTGTTCTCGCGCTAACGTGAGGGGCCCCAGCTATAGGGTGTTGCAATTTGTTCATGGTTCACTTATGGTGGGTTGCTAGAGTGACAGAAGTTTAAACCCGAGTAAGGGGGGTATGATGAATGGACTTGATACTTAATGCTATGGTTGGGTTTCACGACCTTAATGATCTTTAGTAGTTGCGGATGCTTGCTAGAGTTCCAATCATAAGTGCATATGATCCAAGTACGGAAAGTGTGTTAGCTCATGCCTCTCCCTCATATAAAATTGCAAGAATGATTACCGGTCTTGCTATCAGTTGCCTAGGGACAAATCATTCTCTTGTGTTACAAAAAGCCTGCTACTACAATACTTTATTTTGTCTTGCAATTTATTTCAAGTTTTATTCCCGCTAAGTACTCCTAGTTTTATTCTTGTTTTAGATAAAGCAAACGTTAAGTGTGTGTAGATTTCTATCGGTGGTCGATAGAACTTGAGGGAATATTTATTCTACCTTTAGCTCCTCGTTGGGTTTGGCTCTCTTACTTATAGAAAAAGGCTACAAACGATCCCCTACACTTGTGGGTTATCAAGACCTTTTTTCTAGGGCCGTTGCCGGGGAGCAATAGCGTGGGGTGAATATTCTCGTGTGTGCTTGTTTGCTTTATCACTAAGTAGTTTTTATTTTGTGCTCTTGTTTTATATCTTTAGTTATGGGTAGGAAACACAAAATACCAAAAAATTAATTGTACCTACTAAACCAATGTTGAAGAACCACCCAAAATCTATCATACTGCTGAAGCTTTTTACTTGGATCATCTTCGATCCCTATGTGCTCGTGCTGAAACCCCAACTAGCTTAGTTGAGGGTAAAGCTTTTGATGAGCATGCTTGCTATGTGCGACATCACTTGTCTCAAAAAGGGAAACTTTTACTGGATTAAATTCATCGTTTGCAGTGTTATGCTTGGAATTTATGTGAAATATATGATTTTACTTGTTGTTTTGAAGACCCTAAGAAACACCTTCCCTACCAATGTGAGTTTAGTGATAATGGAATCGTATCTTCTTATGCCAAAGGTGTTCATGATTATTATGATGTTAAACAAATTCAAGAATTTTTTGCTTTTAAGGGTGCTTATGAAATTGCTTCTTTGATTGAAAAGTATGATGCTACTCTTTACAAATCTGAAATTTTTGACATACTTAAATATTGCTATGATAACTATGCTTCGAATTCTTATATTAAACCATATATTGAGCACTTCTCTACTATCCAAGAAGAGACTAATATTTTGTAGGAGTCCATGGAAGAAGAAATTGATGACAGTGTGATCTCATTGGATGAAAAAGATGAGGAGGAGAGCGAAGAACAAAAGGAGGAAGAGCAGATTAGCTACCCGTGCCCACCTTCTGATGAGAGTAACTCTTCAACTCATACATTGTTTAATTCCCCTTCGTACTTACGGAAGGATGAATGCTATGATCCCGTAGATTCCTTTGAAATATACATTTTTGATGATGCTTTCTATGCTTGTGGATAAGAGGCCAATATGAATTATGCTTATGGAGATGAACTTGCTATAGTTCCTTATGTTAAACATGATATAGTTGCTATTGCACCCACACATGATAGTCCTATTATCTTTTTGAATTCTCCAAACTACACTATTTCGGAGAAGTTTGCACTTATTAAGGATTACATTGATGGGTTGCATTTTACTACTCCACATGATGATTTTGATGAGTATAATATGCATGTGCTTCATGCTCCTACTTGCAATTATTATGAGAGAGGAACTACATCTCCGCCTCTCTATGCTTCCAACACGATAGAATTGCAAGAAATTGCTTATACTATGCATTGGCCTTTACTTGATGTGCATGAATTGTTCTTTTATGACATGCCGATGCATAGGAAGAGAGTTAGACTTCATCATTGCATGATATATGTTGCTTTGTGCTCACTACTAAATGTCAAATCATTGCTAATTAAAATTGGCTTTGATATACCTTGGGATCCGGGTGGATTCATTACTTGAGCTCTATATGCCTAGCTTAATGGCTTTAAAGAAAGCGCTGCCTGGGAGACAACCCGGAAGTTTAAGAGAGTCATTTATTTCTGTTGAGTGCTTTTATAAAGTTTAAAAACAAAAAATATAGAGGGGAACCTAAAACATTTCAAAAAGGAAAATTAAAGTAAGAAAGACGAACATCGTTGAAGTGCGGGACGTCCTTAAACTTGTTCAGGCTCATGGAAACTTTGTGAATCTCAATTATAGAAACTTTTCAACAAAAATAATTATCCCATTGTACAAATCCATTGTATTATAAAAATAATGTGTGAAGATTTGCCTTTATTATGATTAGATTGCTTGTTGGTTTGTGCGGTGTAAAAATAGAAACTTTGGTTGTAGTGCAGGAATTTTCATTTTTTTATTGGAACGTCAAAAGTTTCTGAAACTTTTTGCACAGTCTTGCTATACAAATTGTTTATTTTGTCCTAGTTTTTCAGAATTTTTAGAGTTACAGAAGTATGGTGAATGTTTCGATTTCTACAGACTGTCCTGTTTAAGACATATTCTGTTTTTGATGCATTGTTTTGCTTGTTTTGATGAAACTGTCGATTCTATTGGTGGTATAAGACTTGGAGAAGTTATAATACAATAGCTACAATGCAAAAACAAAATATGAATTGCCTTGAAATAGTACTTAAAGTAGTAATTTGCATTATTATACTAATAGATCTCACAAGCTTTCTGTTGAGCTTTGTGTGGATGAAGTGTTCAAAGATCGAGGAGGTCTCGATGTGAGGAGAAGTAGGAGAGGCAAGAGCCCAAGCTTGGGGATGCCCAAGGCACCCCAAGATATTCAAGGAGACTCAAGCGTCTAAGCTTAGGGATGCCCCGGAAGGCATCCCATCTTTCTTCAACAAGTATCGGTATGTTTTCAGATTCGTTCCGTTCACATGATATGCGTAAATTCTTGGAGCGTCTTTGGTGTTTGTTTTTCACTTTTCTTTTGTGCACCATGCTGGTATGAGATAGTCCATGGTTGATTTATAGAATGCTCATTGTACTTCACTTATATCTTTTGAGTATGGCTTTGTAGAATGCTCCATGTGCTTCACATATATCATTTGAAGTTTGGATTGCCTGTTTCTTCTCACATAGAAAACCGATGTTCGTAGAATGCTCTTTTGCTTCACTTATATTTGTTAAAGCATGATCTTTTGTAGAAAGAATTAAACTCTCATGCTTCACTTATATCTATTTAGAGAGTCAACATGAATTTGTCAGTTGCATGCTTAGTCACAAAATCCTACATAAAACTTATGGATCACTGAATATGATATGTTTGCTTCCTTCCAATAGTTTTGCGATATAGAGATGATTATATGTGGGAGGTACTAGTGTATGATCGTGTTTAGTAAGATATTGGTGTTAAGGTTTATGATTCCAGAAGTATGCACATATAGTCTCTCATTAGGCCGGGAAGTTGGAGCACAATTTATCCTTGATCGTCTATCTTTGTGTGAAGGTCAGGGGCACACGATGGTTAACTCGTACCAACCTCCCCCTGGAAGCATGCATAGTATTACTTTGCTTCGAGGGCTAATAAAATTTTGCAATAAGTATGTGAGTTATTTATGACTAATGTGAGTTCATGGATTATACACACTCTTACTTTTTCGCAATTTGCTAGCCTCTCTCGTGCCGCGCAACTTTCGTCGGTGCATAAACCTTATTATACCTTCCTCAAAACAACCACCATACCTACCTATTATGGCATTTTCATAGCCATTCCGAGATATATTTCCATGAACTTCCATTATATAGTTGACTTGAGCATTCATTTTCATATTGCTTTGCATGATCGTAAGACAGCTAGCACGATATTTTCATGGCTTGTCCATTTTTTGATATCTTTGCTATGCTAGATCATTGCACATCCTGGTACACTGCCAAAGGCATTCATATAGAGTCATACTATGTTCTAGGTATCAGGATATAATTTTTATTTCTTTTGAGTTACAAGTAAAAGAAGTGTGATGAGCATCATTATTCATTATTAGAGCATGTCCCAGTGAGGAAAGGATGATGGAAACTATGATTCCCCCACAAGTCGGGATGAGACTCCGGACAAAAGAAAAAGAAAAATAAAAAGAAAAAGAAAAAAATAAAAATAAAAAAATGAGAGAAAAGAGAGAAGGGGCATGCAATTCCACACTTGTCCTTCAAAGTAGCACCATGTTTTTCATATAGAGAGTCTCCTATGTTTTCCCTTTCATATACTAGTGGGAATTTTTCATAGTAGAGTTTGATGCATACCCACTTGGTTTGATATTGAGCTTTCATACACTTATAACTCTTATCGCATCCGTTGCATGTCAATCCCTACTCCTCGCATTGATATCGATTGATAGACATCTTCATAGTCTATTAGTTTGCCTAGTTGATGTGAGACTTTCTCCCTTCTTTTGTCTACTATCACTGCATTCTATTCCACCTATATTGCTATATCTATGGCTTGCGCTCATGTATTGCGCCAGAGTTGAAAATGCTGAAGCGTGTTAAAAATTATGATCGAATTGCTTGACTGACACCGGGGCAGTACATGATTTATACTTTGTGTTAAGAAGACAGAGCATGACAAGGCTATATGATTTTGTAGGGATAACATTCTTTAGCAATTGATATTTTGAAAGACACGATTGTTCGTTGGGATGCCCGAGTATTGATGTATTTATGTCAAATTATAGACTATTTCTTTGAATCACTAATCTCTTAATATTCATGCCATGATTAGATATATGATCAAGATTATGCTAGGTAGTATTCCACATCAAAAATTATATTTTTTATCATTTATCTGCTCGAGGACGAGCATGAATTAAGCTTGGGGATGCTGATACGTCTTCGTTATATCTATAATTTTTGATTGTTTCATGCCAATATTATTCAACTTTTACATACATTTGGCAACATTTTATATGATTTATTTGGAATAACTTACTGATCCAGTGCCCAGTGCGAGTTCCTGTTTATTGCATGTTTTTGTTTCGCAGAAAATCTATACCAAACGAAGTCCAAACGTGATAAAAATTTATGGAAAATTATTGTGGAATATATGTGATTTTTAGGAGTTGGAATCAATGCAAACGGGGGCCCACAGTGACCACAACCCACCAGGGCGCGCCGAGCACCCCTGGCGCGCCCAGGTATCTTGTGCCCTCCTCGAACGTCGGTTGGGGCCCTTCTTAGGGCGCAAGAAATCTATTTTATGGGGAAAAAAGTGTTAAAATTGTTGGGGAACGGTTCATGGGAAACAAAAAATTTCCTACGAACACCCAAGATCAATCTAGGAGACGCACATCTACGAGGGGAGAGTCGGATCCACATACCCTTGTAGATCGCTAAGCGTAAGCGTTAAAGAACGTGGTTGATGTAGTCGTACGTCTTCGCGATTCAATCACGATCCGTCCCGCGAATTCGGATCTAGTGCCGAACGGACGGCACCTCCGCGTTCAACACACGTATGGCTTGATGACGCCGTCACCTCCTCGATCCAGCGAGCGAAGGTGAAGTAGTAGCTCGAGTCGTCCGGCAGCATGACGATGCGGTGGCGGTGGTGGTGGAGGAATTGCGGAGAGCTTCGTTAAGCACGATGTGTATGCGGAGAAGAGCTACGCGAGAGGAGGGGCAGCGCCAAGGCGTGTAAGGGTGCGGCTTCCCTCTCTCGACCTCTCTATATATAGGGGGAAGGGGGAGAGGGGGCGCCCCTAGGAGATCCCATCTAGGGCCGGCAGCCACAAGAGGGAAACCCTAGATGGGTTTTCTCCCCTAGGAGACTTGGCCCTCAAGGCAAAGGGGTGGGAACCCTAGGGGTGGCGCCCCCACCTCCTCTGGCAATGTGGGAAGGGGTGAGGGGGCCCACAGCCCCTTAGTGGGCTGGTTTGCCCCCTCCCCTTGGCCCATGAGGCCCCCCAATACTTGCCAGGGCCCCCGAAACCCCTTTCGGTCATGCTGGCCATCACCCGGTACCCCGGGAACACTTCCGGACTCCAATACCCTTCGTCCAATATACCAATCTTCACCTCCGTACTATTCCGGAGTTCCTTGTCACGTCCGAGATCTCATCCAGTACTCCAAAAAACCTTCGGTAACCACCATAATGACTCAACTATACTAATATCGTCACCAAAGTTAAGTGTGTAGACCCTGCGGGTTCGAGAACTATGCAAACATGACTGAGACACCTCTACGGCGAATAACCAATAGCGGTACTTGGATGCCCATATTGGTTCCCACATATTCTACAAAGATCTTATCGGTTGAACCTCGATGTCAAGGTTTCAGATAATCCCGTATGTAGTTCCCTTTGTCTACCGGTATGTTACTTGCCCGAGATTTGGTTGTCGGTATCTCCATACCTAGTTCAATCTCGTTACCGGCAAGTCTCTTTACTTGTTCCGTAATACAAGATCCCGTGGCCAACACATTAGTCACATTGCTTGCAAGCTTCTTGTGATGTTGCATTACTGAGTGGGTGACAAATCCCAGTCTTGATCCATGCCAACTCGGCAGACACCCTAGGAGATACCTGTAGAGTACCTTTATAGTCACCCAGTTATGTTGTGACGTTTGGTACACACAAGGTACTCCTCCGGTGTCAGTGAGTTGCATGATCTCATGGTCATGGGAACATATACTTGACATGCAGAAAATGATAGTAATAAACTTGACACGATCACATGCTATGTTCATAGTTTGGGTCTCGTCCATCACATCATTCTCCCAATGATGTGACCTCGTTATCAAATGACAACTCATGTCAATGGCTAGGAAACCATAGCCATCTTTGATCAACAAGCTAGACCGGTAGAGGCTGACTAGGGAAATCTTGTTGTCTATGTATCCACACATGTATTTGAGTTTCCGATCAATACAATTCTAGCATGGATAATAAACGATTATCATGAACAAGGAAATATGATACTAACCAATTTATTATTGCTTCTAGGGCATATTTCCAACAGTCTACCACTTGCACCAGAGTCAATAATCTAGTTCACATCACCATGTGATTAACACTCATTGTTCACATCGCCATGTGACTAACACCCAAAGAGTTTACTAGAGTCAGTAATCTAGTTTACATCATCATGTGATTAACACTCAATGTGTTCTGGGGTTTGATCATGTTATGCTTGTGAGAGAAGTTTTAGTCAACGGGTCTGCAACATTCAGGTCCGTATGTACTTCACAAATCTCTAAGTCATATTGTAGATGCCGGTACCATGCTCCACTTGGAGCTATTCCAAATGGTTGCTCCACTATACGTATCCGGCTTGCTACTCAAAGTCATCCGGATAGGTGTTAAAGCTTGCATCAACGTAACCCTTTAAGTCGAACTCTTTATCACCTTCATAACCGAGAAAAATTTCCTTATTCCTCTAAGGACATTTTTTTGACCGATGTCCAGTGATCCACTCCTGGATCACTCTTGTACCCCCTTGCCAGACACGTAAAAAGTCACACATCAGGTGCGGTACACAACATGGCATACCGTACAGAGCCCATGGCTAAGGCATAGGGGACGACCTTCCGTAAGGGCATGTCCCTTCCTTTGTGGTTTTGGTGATTGATGACAATGCGTTTGCGGACTAATCATGTGTGCCAAGTATTTCAGATATACATCCAGAGGCACGAGACGATTATCTACCCTCCGAGTTATCAGCTCAAGACGTGTTGTCGTGCTAGGCTTTTGTTTTGGTGGACTTGAGTCGTAGGAGACACCGTACTATCAAGGGGGGGGGGTCCGCAATGGAAAGGCCAGGGTGGAATCATCACGTACACTCATTTTTGCACCCTCATCCTCTTCCTTTTCCTAGCATCTTCTCCTTCTTCTGTGGGCGCGGTAGTACCGTAGCCAGCGTGGTAGTACCGCATATGCGCTCTAAGCGGTAGTACCGCTGTAGAGGCACGGTAGTACCACTCATGCATATATGCGGCAGTACCGCCGCAGCTACTCTCCACGTCCGCGTCGATTCGGGACGAACATTTTTTGTGTCGGGTTCTACGGTGGTAGCAACGGTAGTAGCAGCGGTAGTACCGCTGCCACCACCGCTGCCACTACCGCTCCTTTCCTCCAATCCCCGTCCCTAACACAGGGCGGTAGTACCGCTGGGGGGCACGGTAGTACCGCCCGGCCCAGCGGTAGTACCGCTTTGTGCGGGCTGAGAAGAGTGTAACGTTTCACTCTTTCCATCCACTATATAAAGTGTTCTTCCTCCTCTAGAACACTTACCTCTTCTCCCCCAAGCTCCATTGTTGCTCCAAAAGCTTATTTTCACCCGATCTCTCTCCCCAGCCAATAAAACTTGTTGATTTTCTAGGGATTGGTTGAGAAGGCCCAGATCTACACTTCCACCAAGAGAAATTTGATTCCCCCCACTAATCCCTTGCGGATCTTGTTACTCTTGGGTTTTTGAGCACCCTAGACGGTTGAGGTCACCTCGGAGCCATATCCATTGTGGTGAAGCTCCGTGGTTTCGTTGGGAGCCTCCAATTCAGTTGTGGAGAGAGCCCCAACCTTGTTTGTAAAGGTTTGGTCGCTGCCTTCAAGGGCACCAATAGTGGAATCACAGCATCTCGCATTGTGTGAGGGCGTGAGGAGAATACGGTGGCCCTAGTGGCTTCTTGGGGAGCATTGTGCTTCCACACTGCTCCAACGGAAACGTACTTCCCCTCAAAGGGAAGGAACTTCGGTAATACATCCTCGTCTTCACCGGCTCCACTTTTGGTTATCTCTATCCTTTACTTGTGCAAGCTTTAGTGTGTTAGTATCTTGTGCTTGCTTGCTCACTTATCTTTGTTGCATCATATAGGTTGCTCACCTAGTTGCACATCTAGAACATATTTTGGTCCTAAGTTTAATTTGGTCAAGAAAAGCTAAAATTGTTAGTTGCCTATTCACCCCCCCTCTAGTCAACCATATCGATCTTTTCAATTGGTATCAGAGCCTCGTCTCTTTATTAAGGACTTTACCGTCCAAAGAGTATGGGTGGCAACACAGTCGAAACGGAGGAACACTCCGGTGGAACTCCGCCCTTGCCTATGTCCGATAGGGGAACCTCGGTCTCTCGTGCGGAGTTCAATGTGGCTTTGAACACATTGAAAGAATCACTGACAACCGAGGTCAAAGGAATGTTCAAATATTTTCCTCAGGGATTTAAATTATCCACCACACCGTTGGAAGTGATTCGTCCCGCTACCAACGTGTCGGATACCATTCCCGACAAGGGAGAGGCTAGTAGTGGGCAAGTCCCGGAACTAAAAATGGGAGTGGGATCTTTGCCCACTCCGCCCCTCCTACTCATTATGGAGGACCCGTTCCGACTCCGCATTTAAATTCGGTTGGTCCTCCACCTAAGTTTGTTAAAAATTCTGATTTTGCTATTTGGACATTTCGCTTTAAACGTCATTTAAATCATTGTTCTACTAATCTTTGGAGAATCATTGAGCAAGGTTTCTACCTGCATGATCCCTACAACTTAACTCCAAGAGAAGCTGCGGATCATCAATTCAACGAGTCCATTCTTTGTATACTTCAAGAAGCTATTCCTCCCAAAGACATTGCTCATCTTCGACCCTTCACCATTGCCATGGAAGCATGGGAGCATGTTGGTTCCATGTACAGGGGAAGCGCAAGCATTCAACGCTCAAACTATGAAGTTGTGCAAGATGAAGCCGATGAGTTTGCCATGATCGAACATGAAGATCCCCGTGAACTTTACCCGAGATTGACCACTCTTGCGGTTTCGCTTCGAGATCATGGAAGCAAGGATACAGATGACAATTGGATCAAGCGTAAGTTTCTCAAGGCCATGATGCCTTATCACAAGGCCATGTCCTCCGTCATCCGTCAATGACCGGACTTCCACACCTTATCCTCAAGTGAAGTGTTGGATGAGTTCGTTGCAATGAGGATTGATGGGCCTCGAACCCCTCGTTGGTTACCCCAAGTGGAAGGTGTAAGATGCAGTAAGTAGAAGTGTTTTCCCCTAGCAAAGATGCCAAGGATCGATTCCCCAGAGACTCCTAGGTTCAACAAGTAGGTGTCAATTGCTACGGCGCCAGATTAGTAGCAATCAACGTGGACCTGCACACAGATACAAATAACTTTGCTCCCAATGAGTACAGAGAGGTTGTCAATCTCTCCGGCCTTGTAGTTCACAAAGGGTTAAAAGCAATGATAGTAGTGATAGATAGTTTTTGCAATAGTAAGTAAATAACGGAAAGTAAATAGTGGATGTGATCAATGATGGTAATATGGACCGGAGTCTCATGATGTTCACTAGTGATGTCTCTCTCCCAAAAGACGATAAAACAGCTATGTGAGGTAAACAAATTACAGCTGGGCAATTGACAGGACCACGAACGCAAACCAATGCTGACTACATTGCAGGAAAGGTTGAGGTTCAAAGCATGGGCGGTACGCCAAAGTAAGTAGACCGAAATCCATCAATATCTACTACTAATCATCCACCTTGAGATATCTATCCAGAACATCTCGCTGGTATTAAGTTGCGAGTCCCACCCATAGTGTAAACTCAATGCAACAGACAACTGCATTAAAAGAACTTTGCGTAAAGTAAACAATCCTTGCACCCGCGGGCACAAGCACCGTTGTTTTCCCCCTTGTGGCAACAGCACATCCCCTAGACTCATGTTTCTGTCACTCAAGCTAGTCATCGAGGGGCATGAACCCGCAATCGAGCATAACGTTCCCTCTTGGAGTCACTACTTACTACTCGGCCAAAGCAATAAATAACAACGGAGAACATGCAAGAATTACTTATGAACTAAAATATAAAAGAGGTGAATCAAATATATTACTCAAGATCAATCTGAACATAATCTCATAATCCATCGGATCCCAGCAAACTCAACATAGCAACAGCATAAGGATTACATAGGTGCCTCGATCATGTAGGGAAGCTCACGAGGACTAATTAGTGAAGCACAAGAACGGGAGGAGAACATCACATAGCTACTGGTCATGGACTCATGGTCCAAGGGAGACTACTCACGAGTCATCCGGGAGGCGTCCATGGTGGTGGAGAAGCTCCCGGTGGTGATCCTCCCCTCCGGCAGGGTGCCGGGAAGAGTTCTCCTGGTGCTCCCGATCTTGGAAGCGGCGGCGGCGGCGGAACAGAGATGGGATCGTGAAAAGAAGTCCTGTTCTGAGGGTTTCGGAGGTCCCTCTAAATATATGCCAAAGGGGGGCACCGGACGGGCTTCGGGGGGCCCAGGCGCCCCTCGGCGCGGCCCGGGGGGGGGAGGGGGGGCGCCCATAGGGCGCCTGGAGCCCCTGTGCCCCCCAAGGTTGCCCTTCGGACGCTGTGTTGTTTCCGGTTCGCTGATTTTTTTATATAATTTTTCTGGATTTTTCTGGGCAGTTCTCGAAACGTGAAAACCTAAAATACAAAAACAGCCGAAAACAGAAACTGGCACTGGGGTGCACTAGATTAGTAAGTTAGTCCAAATATGATCAAAAGTGTATGGAAGTGTATGAATATCATAGCAATATCACCCAAAAGTGGCATGGAGCAAGCAGAAATTATAGATACGTTTTGGACGTATCAACATCCCCAAGCTTAATTCTTGCTCGTCCTCGAGTAGGTAAATGATAACAAGAATAATTTCTGTGGTGACATGCTATTAACCATATAGGACTTTCTCATAGCCATATGACAAAAGCTTACTGAGACAATGATTGTAAAGTAATTAAGTTGTCTCAAGAGAAAATCACAAATGACTGAAAGTTTTACAACATGAAACTGAAACATCAAAAAAAATTGCAATGAACATGATGTGCAAATATGATGAAGTGATATCTAGCTTGCCCCCTTTAGTGATGCAAAACATAAGTGCAGGGGCACCTTCAAGGTTTAAGTGATGACTAGATACAATCATTTCAGAATAAACGATATCACAATCATGCAAAAGACAATGCTACTTTGGGACAATGCACATTACACTCAGAATGACAATCATGCTCTCAGAGTTGGTGCTTCAATCATAAAGGTAAAAGAAATGGTTAAGTGCTAGAGCTTTTTATTTTGAAAGCATGGAAGCAATTGTGTCAACGGTAGTAGTACTTCATATGTGTCATGCATAAAACATCCCATAAGTTGCAAGCCTCATGCATCGAATACTAATAGTGCTCGATCCTTGTCCTAATTAGCTCGGATCCCCATGGGTTATCATTGTATTGCATATGTTTTAACCAAGTGTCACAAAGGGGTACCTCTATGCCACCTATACAAAGGTCCAAGGAGATAGATCGCATTTGATTTCTCGTTTTTGATAGATCTCAACTTGAGGACATCCATACCGGGACAACATAGAAAATAGATGATGGACTCCTCTTTAATGCATAAGCATATTCTCATGAGAGATTGAGGATTAAGGTCCAAGCTAAAACTTCCACCATGATGCATGGCTTTGGTTGGCAGCCCAATGTTCTTCTCTAACAATATGCATAGTTATTCAACCCACGGTAAATCACCCTTACTTAAGACAAGACGAACATGCATAGCAATTCACATGATATTCAACAAGAGTGTGACAGTTGATGGCGTCCCCAGAAACATGGTTACCGCTCAGCAAGCAACTCATAAGAAATAAGATACATAGGCAACATATTCTTTACCACAATAGTTTTTAGGCTACTTTCCCATGAGCTATGTATTGCATGGTTAGTTTGCTTAGTACAGGTGGAGGTTAGCAAAAGACTGGGAGCGACCAACTAAGAGAGCAATGACGGTCATAATCATGCAGAGCGACAAAGCAATATTGAATCAGGCATGGTAGTTATATCGCTACTTAGAAACAAAAGATCATCAAGGCTTGACAGACTTTCTTTACAGTCTTGAATATGCGTGAGCATACGCCAAGTCAATCAAAATAAATTCTCGAAGGAAGATATTACTAAACCATACCACATCATAGGCAAACAAATCAAGTTGGTACTCCAATAACACATTGGGAACCCCCCAGCTATTCGAGATTAACCAAAGGAAAACCTGAACTACTAAGCACCATCATGAAAGTAGCATCTTTATCATAGACACATTAACCCATGCAACGGAAGCAAACTCTCTTAATAAGGTGAGCATGGTAATTAAAGAGAGTTCAAGCAACCAACTAAATAAAAGCTCTTGAAAAGATAAGCATGAATACTAAGAGCAGAGAACGATAGTAGCTATTAAAAGACAAAGAACACACACAACATCGATAGACATGAAAATTCTATGTAATGTTCTAGGTAGAGGTGGAGCGTGTTTCTCTCCCACATAAAGGAATGCTGGGTTCCGACTCGTTATGAAAAACTAAAAAGAAAACTAAAAGCAAGACGCTCCAAGCATAGCACATAACACATGAAGTGATAAAAATATAGCGAAACGAAAGACGAACTGATAATGTTGATGAAGAAGGGGATGCACGGGGGCATCCCCAAGCTTAGACGCTTGAGTCTCCTTGAATATTTCTTGGGGGTGCACGGGGGCATCCCCAAGCTCGAGCGCTTGACACTCCTGAATCTTTTTATCATCTTCCCTCGCACACTTGAAAACTCCCTTCATACATAACTCATCATAATCTGATTAGCGAGGTTAGTACCCTTAATGAAATAATTATACCTTGCTGGAAATAAGGATATTCTTGAAGTTCTACTGTTTCTCAAGATTGCCAAAAGTTTTTTGCAAAGAAAAAACAAGTTCTTAATTTGCAAACTGAAGGAAAGGCAAAACAGGACAGAATCTGTGAAAAACAGAGCAGCAGGTAGTAATTGATCTGTTCGGGATACTTCTGCAACTCAAATCAAAAAACTCAGAACAGATGCACGAAAGAAAATTATATAGAGAACGCTTTCGAAAAAATTCAGACCAAAAAGATGATCTGGTGATTTTATACGAATTTTTCTATCCAAGGACAGAATCTGTTTCCTGGACAGCACCTCACAACTTTTGAACTTTCTAGCAATCAGAGGCTATACTTGGCACAAATATGAAAAGCAAAGATACAATGATGATGCTACAGCAGTAAACAACATCAAGACACAACAAAAGCAAAAAAAAATATTCATGTGGGCTGCCTCCCAAAAGCGCTTTCTTTTATGCCTTTAAGCTAGGCATAATGCAAAGATCAAGTTTTATCAAGAGTAAAAGAATAGCTAGCCCGTACAACGGACTCAAAAGGTAACTTGACCTTCTTACGAGGGAAGTGTTCCATCCCTTTCTTGAGAGGAAACTGAAATTTTATATTACCCTCTTTCATGTCAATGACAGCACCAACGGTGCGCAAAAAGGGACGTCCCAAAATAATTGGATACGAAGGATCACATTCAATATCCATAATAGTGAAATCAACGGGCACATAATTATCATTGACAACAATAAGAACATCGTCGATCCTCCCCAAAGGTTTCTTTATGGAAGAATCAACGAGAACATTACCAAAAGAACAAGAATCAAAAGGTTTCAATTTGAGCATATCATATAGTCTTTTGGGCATAATAGAAGTACTAGCTACAATATCACATAAAGCAAAGCATGAGAAATTATTTATCTTAATTTTAATCATAGAATCCCAACCATCTTCTAGCTTTCTAGGTATGGAGGCTTCTACTCTGAGTTTCTCCTCCCTAGCTTTGATGAGAGCATTAGTGATATGCTCTGTGAAGGCAAGATTAAGCGTGCTAGTGTTGGGATCTTTAGCCATTCCTTGTAGAAAGGTGACAACTTCTGAATTACTACAATTATCAAAATCAATTTTATCATTAGTGGGCAGAGTTGTAGTGTCATCCTCTTTGTTTAATTCGCTCTCTATTATAAGAGTTTGAACATCTTCCCAAGTTTCGGGAAGCTTAGGAGCAATTTTAAACTAAGGCTCATACTTTTTTCCTGGAAGACCATGCCATGGGCATAACTCTCCGTCATAACTAGTGTAATCACAAGGTTTATGTTTTTTTGTAAATCCAGTCAGAGATAAGTGGGGCAATGGAAGTAGGGGTGTACTCCTCCCATTTAGTGTTTTTGGTAGAACCCATAGTAGCAAGCAAGCAAGATAACTATTTTTGTGATTTTCGATAAAAGGAACTAAAGCAAAAAATGAAAGGTAAACTAACAAGACTAAAAAGCAAAGGTAAAAGATAGCATGCAACTCCCCTATCCTGAAGAGTGGAGTCCCCGGCAACGGCGCCAGAAAATACTCCTTGATGGGCCTCGAACCCCTCGTTGGTTACCCCAAGTGGAAGGTGTAAGATGCAGCAAGTAGAAGTGTTTTGCCCTAGCAAAGATGCCAAGGATCGATTCCCCAGAGACTCCTAGGTTCAACAAGTAGGTGTCAATTGCTACGGCGCCAGATTAGTAGCAATCAACGTGGACCTGCACACAAATACAAATAACTTTGCTCCCAACGAGTACAGAGAGGTTGTCAATCTCTCCGGCCTTGTAGTTCACAAAGGGTTAAAAGCAATGATAGTAGTGATAGATAGTTTTTGCAATAGTAAGTAAATAACGGAAAGTTAATAGTGGATGTGATCAATGATGGTAATATGGACCGGAGTCTCATGATGTTCACTAGTGATGTCTCTCTCCCAAAAGACGATAAAACAGCTATGTGAGGTAAACAAATTACAGCTGGGCAATTGACAGGACCATGAACGCAAACCAATGCTGACTACATTGCAGGAAAGGTTGAGGTTCAAAGCATGGGCGGTACGCCAAAGTAAGTAGACCGAAATCCATCAATATCTACTACTCCCTCCGTAAACAAATATAAGAGTGTTTAGATCACTAAAATAATGATCTAAACGCTCTTACATTTATTTACAGAGGGAGTACTAATCATCCACCTTGAGATATCTATCCAGAACATCTCGCTGGTATTAAGTTGCGAGTCCCACCCATAGTGTAAACTCAATGCAACAGACAACTGCATTAAAAGAACTTTGCGTAAAGTAAACAATCCTTGCACCCGCGGGCACAAGCACCGTTGTTTTCCCCCTTGTGGCAACAGCACATCCCCTAGACTCATGTTTCTGTCACTCAAGCTAGTCATCGAGGGGCATGAACCCACAATCGAGCATAACGTTCCCTCTTGGAGTCACTACTTACTACTCGGCCAAAGCAATAAATAACAACGGAGAACATGCAAGAATTACTTATGAACTAAAATATAAAAGAGGTGAATCAAATATATTACTCAAGATCAATCTGAACATAATCTCATAATCCATCGGATCCCAGCAAACTCAACATAGCAACAGCATAAGGATTACATAGGTGCCTCAATCATGTAGGGCAGCTCACGAGGACTAATTAGTGAAGCACAAGAACGGGAGGAGAACATCACATAGCTACTGGTCATGGACTCATGGTCCAAGGGAGACTACTCACGAGTCATCCGGGAGGCGTCCATGGTGGTGGAGAAGCTCCCGGTGGTGATCCTCCCCTCCGGCAGGGTGCCGGGAAGAGTTCTCCTGGTGCTCCTGATCTTGGAAGCGGCGGCAGCGGCGGAACAGAGATGGGATCGCGAAAAGAAGTCCTGTTCTGAGGGTTTCGGAGGTCCCTCTAAATATATGCCAAAGGGGGGCACCGGACGGGCTTCGGGGGGCCCAGGCGCCCCCCCGGCGCGGCCCAGGGGGGGCGCGCCCACAGGGCGCCTGGAGCCCCTGTGCCCCCCAGGTTGCCCTTCAGACGCAGTGTTATTTCCGGTTCGCTGATTTTTTATATAATTTTTCTGGATTTTTCTGGGCAGTTCTCGAAACGTGAAAACCTGAAATACAAAAACAGCCGAAAACAGAAACTGGCACTGGGGTGCACTGGATTAGTAAGTTAGTCCAAATATGATCAAAAGTGTATGGAAGTGTATGAATATCATAGCAATATCACCCAAAAGTGGCATGGAGCAAGCAGAAATTATTGATACGTTTTGGACGTATCAATGATCTTGGATAAGACTGCCGACAACACGGTGTTGCGAGCTCAACGATCCAAGAAGCACAACCTTGCTTTGAAGGCCAAGGCTTGTGTGGAAGATGAGGATGAAGGGGATGAAGATGAGTTTTGCCCCGAGGACACAAAATATGCTTACCATGAGCATATGGCTCTAGCGTCTAGGAAATTTTGGGGGAACAACAAGAACTCTAGGCCCAACTTCAACAAGAACAACTCAAGTGGTCTCAAGGGCAAGCAACGAATGAGGATGTGCTACTATTGTGGCAATGTGAGTCACTTTGTTGTGGATTGTCCATATGATAAAAGAGAAGACAATGGGGGCAAGCTTATTCGAAAGGACAAGGCCAAATCCTATCCTAACATCAACAACCTCAACAAGAAGACTCCTCCAAGAGGTTTGGTGGCCCAAGAAGAATATGTTGAGGATGATGATGATGAAGAAGATGATGAGATGGTCACTATGGCTTCCATTGCTATCGCAACAACTCCACGATCATCCCTCTTCGACTCACCAAATGAAAACATCATCGCCAAGTGCCTCATGGCTAAGGCTACCAACAAGGTAACCCCCAACATCAATTCTACCCTCTCCTCTAATCCTTCATTGACGGATTGCATTGATGAGAGTGAGGGGGCGGAGGAGGAGGGAAATGAATTTGAGTTGTTTATTAGTAAACTCAAGGGCAAACCCAAGAAGCACTTCGTTTCTCTCTTGGAACAACTCGATGAAGCCAATGACATAATTGAGGCTCACGAGGAGACCATTTCTAAAATGGAAGGGCATAGTCGAGGCTATGCCGATGAGATCTCGGATCTCTCGAATGCTCCTGAGGTAGAGCGTGGTCAGCGTTTGGCTCTTAAGGAGTCACACAACGATGATCATGCTAAACTTAGAAAAGATCTTGATCATGCTTTAGTTGTCTCTCGTGTGCTCAATTCCGAGAAGGCAAAGCTTGTGGTTGACCATGCTAGACTCAAGGAGGAGTTTGTTACACTTGACAAGGCTTACAAGGTCTTGAAGAGTGCACATACTAACCTCAAAGAGTCTCATGATCAACTTGAAGTTTCGCTAACCAAGGAGAAAGCTACCTTTCCTCGCATTGTTTTAATTGATAATGCAAATGCTAGTAACCCATGTTGCAAGCATGTGCATCTTGTTAAAGAGAATGCCAAGTTGAATAAGCAACTTGAGAAAGGCCTCGTATCGTGTATACAAGGTGAGAAGAATCTCAATGAGCTTTTGATCAATCAAAAGGAAGTTGTGGCGAAAGAAGGAATTGGGTTTGCTCCCAAGTCCAAGAAGAAGAAGAACGATGAGACCAAACAACCTCTTCCTCTCAAGCAAACCTTTGTAAAAGAAGGAGATGGTGCTCCTAAAAAGAAGAACATTATGGAGAATGGTGTTGTCAAAAAGAACACTGCCACGCCATCCACCAAAGCCGGCGACTTTAACCCTTCTTATGTTCTTTGCCGTGCTAGTGATGGACATGTTTTTGCTAAATTTGTCGGTTCCTTTTATGAGCACATTGAATGGTCTATTTGGGTTCCTAAGACCCTTGTTACTAACCTTAAAGGACCCATTACAAAATGGGTACCTAAATCCAAGCATTGACATCGTGTAGGAGTTTACTTCCGGTGGGGGATCATGGTTGCTCGATAGTGGAGCTACAAATTAAATGACCGGAAGCAAAGACTTGGTTTTGGACATGCACCAAGGTTTATCTATGGCCACCAACGTGGAATGGGGTGATGCTTCATCTTCTAAGGTATTGGGGCTTGGCAAGGTTGTTGTTTCTCATGATCTAAAGATCGAGAAAGTCATGCTTGTTGAGTCCCTTGCATACAATTTACTTTCCGTTCGTCAACTTGCACTCATGGGCTTTGCCACTTTCTTTGATATTGACACCGTGGCCCTCTTATGGAGCAAGACTCTTAAAGTAGCCTATGTTGGGCATGTCGAGAACGGTCTTTATGTGGTTAACTTATCGGAGCAACCCATTAAGACCGCGACTTGCCTAATGGCTAAAGTTGATGTGGTTGGCTTTGGCATCGCCGGCTAGCCCATGTCAATATGATATCTTTGCAAAGTCTCCTCAAGGGGGACCACGTCCTTGGACTAACAAATGTTAGCTTTGCCAAAGATCGTGCTTGCAGTGCCTGCATTGAAGGAAAGTTACATGAGAAGGCTCGCCCTCCCACGACTATCATCTACTCAAAAGGACCTTTAGAGCTCCTTCACATGGATCTCTTTGGGCCTCCATCCTTTGATAGTATTGGGGGTAGAAAGTATTCTTGGTGATTGTAGATGATTATTTAAGATACACTTGGGTATACTTCTTCAAGAAGAAGAGCGAGACTCAACAAACCGTCATCAACTTTGCAAATGAAGCTCAACGTCAACATGATGCAAAGATCTTGATGATTCAAAGTGACAACGGCTCCGAGTTTCTTAGTGATGAGGGGATCAAACATCAATATGCCGCACCCTATACCCCTCAACAGAATGGTGTAGCGAAGAGGAAGAATTGGACCTTGATGGACGCTGCTAGAACCATGATGGCGGAGTTCAAGTCTCCGTACAACTTACGGGCAGAAGCCATCAACACCACTTGTCATGCATCCAATCGGCTCTATCTCCGCAAAGGCTTGAACAAGACTCCATATGAAATACTTACCAGTAAAAAGCCCAATCTCAAGTACTTCCGGGTGTTCGGTTGTAAGTGTTTCATCCTCAAGAAAGGTGCTCGTTTGTCCAAATTTGAAGCTAGAGCTCATGAGGGCATATTTGTTGAAGGAAATATGCCCTAGAGACAATAATAAAGTTATTATTTATTTCCTTATATCATGATAAATGTTTATTATTCATGCCAGAATTGTATTAACTGGAAACTTGGTACATGTGCGAATACATATACAAAACAGAGTGTCCCTAGTATGCCTCTACTAGACTAGCTCATTGATCAAAGATGGTTATGTTTCCTAGCCATAGACATGAGTTGTCATTTGATCAACGGGATCACATCATTAGGAGAATGATGTGATGGACAAGACCCATCCGTTAGCTTAGCACTATGATCGTTTAGTTTTACTGCTGTTGCTTTCTTCATGACTTATACATGTTCCTATGACTATGTGATTATGCAACTCCCGAACACTGGAGGAACACCTTGTGTGCTACAATACGTCACAACATAACTGGGTGATTATAAAGATGCTCTACAGGAGTCTCCGAAGGTATTCGTGGTGTTGGCATAGATCAAGAATAGGATTTGTCACTCCGAGTGTCGGAGAGGTATCTCTGGGCCCTCTCGGTAATACACATCATAATAAGCCTTGCAAGCAAATGACTAATGAGTTAGTCACGAGAATGTATCACGGAACGAGTAAAGAGACTTGCCGGTAACGAGATTAACTAGGTATGGTGATACCGACGATCGAATCTCGGGCAAGTAACATACCGATGACAAAGGGGACAACATATGTTGTTATGTGGTTTGACTGATAAAGATCTTCGTAGAATATGTAGGAGCCAATATGAGCATCCAGGTTCTGCTATTGGTTATTGACCGGAGATGAGTCTCGGTCATGTCTACATAGTTCTCGAACCTGTAGGGTCCGCACGCTTAACGTTTGATGACGATCGGTATTATGAGTTTATGTGTTTTGATGTACCGAAGGTAGTTCGGAGTCCCGGATGAGATCGGGGACATGACGAGGAGTCTCGAAATGGTTGAGACATAAGGATCGATATATTGGACGACTATATTCGGACATCGGAAAGGTTCCGAGTGATTCGGGTATTTTTCGGAGTACCGGAGAGTTACGAGAATTCGCCAGGGAGTATATGGGCCTTTTTGGGCTTTAGTGGAAAGGAGAGAGGAGGCTGCGCCCCCACCAAGGCATAGTACGAATTGGACTAGGGGAGGGACTGTACCACCTCCTTCATTCTCTTCTCTTTCCCCTTTCCTTCTCTCCTACTCCTAGTACTTGGAAGGGCTCCTAGTTCTACTAGGAAAGGGGGAATCCTACTCCCCGATGGGAGTAGGAATCCCCTAGGGCGCGACATAGAGAGGGCTGGCCCTCCCTTCCTCCATTTCTTTATATACGGGGGTAGAGGCACCCCATAGACACACAAGTTGATCAAGTTGATCTTTCCCAGCCGTGTGCGGTGCCCCCCTCCACCGAAACAACACCTCGGTCATATCGTTGCAGTGCTTAGGCGAAGCCCTGCGACGGTAACTTCATCATCTCCGTCACCACGCCGTCGTGCTGACGAAACTCTCCCACGAGGTTCTACTAGATCAAGAGCTCGTGGGGCGTCATCAAGCTGAACGTGTGCTGAACGCGGAGGCTCTGTACGTTCGGTGCTTGATCGGTTGGATCGCGAAGAAGTTCGACTACATCAACCGCGTCACTAGACGCTTCCGCTCCCGGTCTACGAGGGTACGTGGACACACTCTATCCTGTCGTTGCTATGCTTCTAGGAGACAGATCTTGCGTGATCGTATGAATTTTTGTTTTTGAAATACTATGTCCCCCAACAGTGGCATCATGAGCCAGGTCTATGCGTAGATGATATGCATGATTAGAACACAAGTGAGTTGTGGACGATACTAGTCATACTGCTTACCAGCATGTCATACTTTGATTCGGCGGTATTGTTGGATGAAGCGGCCCGGACCAACATTACGCGTACGCTCACGCGAGACTGGTTCTACTGACGTGCTTCGCACATAGGTGGCTGGCGGGTGTCAGTTTCTCCAACTTTAGTTGAATCAAGTGTGGCTACGCCCGGTCCTTGTGAAGATTAAAACAACACATACTTGACGAAATATCGTTGTGGTTTTGTATGCGTAGGTAAGACCGGTTCTTGCTAAGCCCGTAGTAGCCACGTAAAACTTGCAACAAAAAAGTTGAGGACGTCTAACTTGTTTTTGCAAGGCATGTTGTGATGTGATATGGTCAAGACATGATGAGTGACACGTTATTGTATGAGATGATCATGTTTTGTAAAGTTATCGGCAACTGGCAGGAGCCATATGGTTGTCGCTTTATTGTATGAAATTCAATTGCCATGTAATTGCTTTACTTTATCACTAAGCGGTAGCGATAGTCGTGGAAGCAATAGTTGGCAAGACGACAACGATGCTACGATGGAGATCAAGGTGTCGCGCCGGTGACGATGGTGGTCATGACGGTGCCTTGGAGATGGAGGTCAAAAGCGCAAGATGATGATGGCCATATCATGTCACATATTTTGATTGCATACAATGTTTATCTTATTATGCTTCTTATTTTGCTTAGTACGACGGTAGCATTATAAGATGATCCCTTACAAAATTTCAAGGTATAAGTGTTCTCCCTGAGTATGCACCATTATGAAAGTTTGTCGTGCCGAGGCACCACGTGATGATCGGGTGTGATAAGCTCTACGTTCACATACAAAGGGTGTAAGCCAGTTTTGCACACGCATAATACTTGGGTTAAACTTGACGAGCCTAGCATGTACAGACATGGCCTCGGAACACCGGAGACCGAAAGGTCGAGCGTGAATCATATAGTAGATATGATCAACATAAGATGTTAACCATTGAAAACTACTCCATCTCACGTGATGATCGAACATGGTTTAGTTGATTTGGACACGTGATCATTTAGATGACTAGAGGGATGTCTATCTAAGTGGGAGTTCTTTAGTAATATGATTAAATTGAACTTTAATTTATCATGAACTTAGTCCTGATAGTATTTGCAAATTATGTTGTAGATCAATAGCTCGCGTTATAGCTCCCCTATGTTTTTAATATGTTCCTAGAAAAAACTAAGTTGAAAGATGTTAGTAGCAATGATGCGGACTAGGTCCGTGATCTGAGGATTATCCTCATTGCTGCACAGAAGTATTATGTCCTTGATGCACCGCTAGGTGACAGACCTATTGCAGGAGCAGATGCAAACGTTATGAACATTTTGACAAAAGCTCGGTATGATGACTACTTGATAGTTTAGTGCACCATGCTTTACGGCGTATAACCGGGACTTCAAAAATGTTTTGAATGCCACAGATCATATGAGATGTTCCAAGAGTTGAAATTAGTATTTCATACTGTTGCACGTGTCGAGAGGTATAAGACCTCTGACAATACTTTGCCAACAAGATGGAGGAGAATAGCTCAACCAGTGAGCATGTGCTCAGATTGTCTGGGTACTACAGTTGCTTGAATCAAGTGGGAGTTAATCTTCCAGATAAGATAGTAATTGACAAAGTTCTCTAGACACTTTCACCAAGTTAGTAGAACTTCGTGATGAACTATAATATGCAAGGGGTGACGAAAGTAATTCCCGAGCTCTTCGCGATGCTGAAATCCGCGAAGGTAGAAATCAAGAAAGAGAATCAAGTGTTGATGGTTAACAAGACCACTTGTTTCAAGTAAAAGGCAAAGGGATAGAAGGGGAACTTCAAGAAGAATGACAAGCAAGTTGTCACTCCCGTGAAGAAACCCAAAGCTAAACTCAAGCCTGAAACTAAGTGCTTCTACTGCAAAGGAAATGGTCACTAGAAGTGGAACTGCCCTAGATACTTGGTGGATAAGAAGGATGGCAAAGTAAAAAAAAAGTTATATTTGATATACAGATTATTGATGTGTACTTTACTAGTGTTCGTAGCAACCCCTGGGTATTTGATATCGGTTCAGTCGCGGAAATTAGTAACTCAAAACGGGAGTTGCAGAATGAAAAGAGACTAGTTAAAGGTGAAGTGACGATGTGTGTTGGAAATGGTTCCAAGATTGATATGATCATCATCGCACACTCCCTATACTTTCGGAATTAGTGTAGAACCTAAATAAATGTTATTTGGCATTTGTGTTAAGCATGAATATGATTTGATCATGTTTGTTGCAATACGTTTATTCATTTAAAGTCATAGAATAATTGTTATTCTGTTTACATGCATAAAGCCTTCGATGGTCATACACCCAATGAAAATAGTTTGTTGGATCTCGATCGTAGTGATACACATATTCATAATATTGAAGCCAAAAGATGCAAAGTTAATAATGATAGTGCAACTTATTTGTGGCACTGTCGTTTAGGTCATATTGGTGTAAAGCGCATGAAGAAACTCCATAGTGATGGACTTTTGGAATCACTTGATTATGAATCACTTGGTGCTTGCGAACCATGCCTCATGGGCAAGATGACTAAAATTTCGTTCTCCGGAACAATGGAGCGAGAAACAGATTTGTCAGAAATCATACATACTGATGTATGTGGACTGATGAGTGTTGAAGCTCGCGGCGGGTATCGCTATTTTCTGATCTTCACTAATGGTTTGAGCAGATATGGGTATATCTACTTGATGAAGCACAAGTCTGAAACATTTGAAAAATTTAAAGAATTTCAGAGTGAAGTAGAGAATCATCGTAACAAGAAAATAAAAGTTTCCACAATCTGATCGCGGAGGCGAATATTTGAAGTTACGAGTTTGGCCTTCATTTAGAACAGTGTGAAAAAGTTTCACAACTCACGCCACCCGGAACACCATAGCGTAATGGTGTGTCCGAACGTCGTAACCGTACTTTATTAGATATGGTACGATCTATGATTTTTCTTACCGATTTACCACTATTGTTTTGGGTTATGCATTAGAGACAGCTGCATTCATGTTAAATAAGGGCACCATCCAAATCCGTTGAGACGACGCCTTATGAACTCTGGTTTGGCAAGAAACCAAAGTTGTTGTTTCTTAAAGTTTGGTGCTGTGATGCTTATGTGAAAAAGCTTCAACCTGATAAGCTCGAACCCAAATCGGAGAAATGTGTCTTCATATGATACCCAAAGAGACTGTTGGGTACACCTTCTATCACAGATCCGAAGGCAAGATATTCGTTGCTAAGAATTGATCCTTTCTAGAGAAGGAGTTTCTCTCGAAAGAAGTGAGTGGGAGGAAAGTGGAACTTGATGAGGTAATTGTACCTTCTCCCGAATTGAAAAGTAGTACATCACAGAAACTAGTTCCAGTGATTCCTACACCAATTAGTGACGAAGCTAATGGTGATGATCATGAAACTTTGGATCAAGTTACTCCTGAACTTCGTAGATCAACCAGAGTACATTCCGCGCCAGAGTGGTACGGCAACCCGGTTCTGGAAGTCATGTTACTAGACCATGAAGAACCTACGAACTATGAGGAAGCGATGATGAGCCCAGATTCCGCAAAATGGCTTGAGGCCATGAAATGTGAGATGGGATCCATGTATGAGAACAAAGTGTGGACTTTGGTTGACTTGCCCGATGATCGGCAAGCCATTAAAAATAAATGGATCTTTAAGAGGAAGACTGACATCGATGGTAATGTTACTATCTACAAAGCTCGACTTGTTGCATAAGGTTTTTGACAAGTTCAAGGTGTTGACTACGATGAGATTTTCTCACTCATAGCGATGCTTAAGTCTGTCCGAATCATGTTAGCAATTGCCGCATTTTATGAAATCTGGAAAATGGATAACAAAACTGCATTCTTAAATGGATTTATTAAAGAAGAGTTGTATATGATGCAGCCAGAAGGTTTTGTCAATCATAAAGGTGCTAGATAAACAAGCTCCAGTGATCCATCTATGGACTGGTGCAAGCATCTCAGAGTTGAAATATACGCTTTGATAAGTTGATCAAAGCATGTAGTTTTATACAGACTTGCGGTGAAGTCTGTATTTACAAGAAAGTGAGTGGGAGCACTACAGTCTTTCTGATAAGTATATGTGAATAACATATTGTCGATCAGAAATGATGTAGAATTTTCTGGAAAGCATAAATGAGTGTTTGCAAGGAGTTTTTCAAAAAAAAAGAAAACCTCGGTAAAGCTGCTTACATATTGAGCATCAAGATCTATAGAGATAGATCAAGACGCTTGATACTTTTTTAATGAGTACATACCTTGATAAGATTTTGAAGTAGTTCAAAATGGAACAGTCAAAGAAAGAGTTCTTGCCTGTGTTGCAAGGTATGAAGTTGAGTAACACTAAAAACCCGACCACGGCAGAAGATAGAGAAAAATTGAAAGTCATTCCCTATGCCTCAGTCATAGGTTCTATAAAGTATGCCATGCTGTGTACCAAACCTGTTGTGTACCTTGCCATGAGATTGACAAGGAGGTACAATAGTGATCCAGGAGTAGATCACTAGACAGCGGTCAAAATTATCCTTAGAGGACTAAGGAAATATTTCTCGGTTATGGAGGTGATAAAGAGTTCGTCATAAAGAGTTACGTCGATGCAAGCTTTAACACCGATCTGGATACATATTAAAAGTGGGAGCAATTAGCTAAAGTAGCGCCGTGCAGAGAATTGTAGACATAGAAATTTTCAAAAATACATACGGATCAGAATGTAACAGACCCGCTGACTAAACTACTCTCACGAAGCAAAACATGATCACACCTTAGTACTCTTTGGGTGTTAATCACATGACGATGTGAACTAGACTGTTGACTCTAGTAAACTCTTTGGGTATTGGTCGCATGGCGATGAGAACTATGGGTGTTAGTCACACGGTGATATGAACTATTGGTGTTAATCACATGGTGATGTGATCTAGATTATTGACTCTAGTGCAAGTGGGAGATTGAAGGAAATATGCCCTAGAGGCAATAATAAAGTTATAATTTATTTCCTTGTATCATGATAAATTTTTATTATTCATGCTAGAATTGTATTAACTGGAAACTTGGTACATGTGTGAATACATATACAAAACAGAGTGTCCCTAGTATGCCTCTACTAGACTAGCTCATTGATCAAAGATGGTTATGTTTCCTAGCCATAGACATGAGTTGTCATTTGATCAACGGGATCACATCATTAGGAGAATGATGTGATGGACAAGACCCATCCGTTAGCTTAGCACTATGATCGTTTAGTTTTACTGCTATTGATTTCTTCATGACTTATACATGTTCCTATGACTATGATATTATGCAACTACCGAATACCGGAGGAACACCTTGTGTGCTATCAAACGTCACAACGTAACTGGGTGATTATAAAGATGCTCTACATGTGTCTCCGAAGGTGTTCGTGGTGTTGGCATAGATAATAGGATTTGTCACTCCGAGTGTTGGAGAGGTATCTCTGGGCCCTCTCGGTAATACACATCATAATAAGCCTTGCAAGCAAATGACTAATGAGTTAGTCATGAGATCATGTATTACGGAACGAGTAAGGAGACTTGCCGGTAACGAGATTAACTAGGTATGGTGATACCGACGATCGAATCGCGGGCAAGTAACATACCGATGACAAAGGGAACAACGTATGTTGTTATGCGGTTTGACCGATAAAGATCTTCATAGAATATGTAGGAGCCAATATGAGCATCCAGGTTTCGCTATTGGTTATTGATCGGAGATGAGTCTCGGTCATGTCTACATAGTTCTCAAACCCGTAGGGTCCGCACGCTTAACGTTTGATGACGATCGGTATTATGAGTTTGTGTGTTTTGATGTACCGAAGGTAGTTCGGAGTCCCGGATGAGATCGGGGACATGACGAGGAGTCTCAAAATGGTTGAGACGTAAAGATCGATATATTGGACGACTATATTCGGACATCGGAAAGGTTCCGAGTGATTCGGGTATTTTTCGGAGTACCGGAGAGTTACGGGAATTCGCCGGGGAGTATATTGGCCTTTTTGGGCTTTAGGGGAAATAGATAGAGGAGGCTGCGCCCCCACCAAGGCCTAGTCCGAATTGAACTAGGGGGAGGGGCTGCGCCACCTCCTTCCTTCTCTTCTCTTTTCCCTTTCCTTCTCTCCTACTCCTAGTACTTGGAAGGGGTCCTAGTTCTACTAGGAAAGGGGGAATCCTACTCCCGGTGGGAGTAGGACTCCCCTAGGGCGCGCCATAGAGAGGGCTGGCCCTCCCCTCCTCCACTTCTTTATATACGGGGGTAGAGGCACCCCATAGACATACAAGTTGATCAAGTTGATCTCTCTCAGCCATGTGCGGTGCCCCCCCTCCACAGAAACACACCTCGGTCATATCGTTGCAGTGCTTAGGCGAAGCCCTGTGACGGTAACTTCATCATCTCTGTCACCACGCCGTCGTCTTGACGAAACTCTCCCGCAAGGTTCTACTGGATCAAGAGCTCGTGGGACGTCATCAAGCTGAACGTGTGCTGAACGCGGAGGCTCCGTACGTTCGGTGCTTGAACGGTTGGATCGGAAAGAAGTTCGACTACATCAACCGCATCACTAGACGCTTCCGCTCCCGGTCTACGAGGGTACGTGGACACACTCTCCCCTCTCATTGCTATGCTTCTAGTAGATAGATCTTGCGTGATCGTATGTCTTTTCTGAAATACTACGTTCCCCAACATTTGTTGGTTATGCTACAAACTCTTATGCTTACCGTGTCCTCAACAAGTCCAATGGACTCATTGAGGAGACGTGTAACATAGAGTTTGATGAGAATAACGGCTCCCAAGTGAAGCAAAGTGGTACTTGTGACGTAGGTGATGAAATTCCTCCCCAAGCCATAAGAAGAATGTGTGTCAGTTATATCCTACCCATTGAGGAACCCCTTGTGGCTGAAGGAGAAGGACAATGTTCCACTCAAGTGGAACCATCACCAACCCAAGACCCACACGCTTCCGAGAACAAAGTGAAGGCCCTTAATCAGATGAACAAGGCCAAGTGCAAGATCAACCACAAGATGGTGGTGAGCAACCAAGTGATACACAAGGCCAAGTTCCCTCTACCGAGATCAAGAGCAAGCTCAAGATCAAGATCAAGATCAAGATCAAGCTCATGACGATGCTCAAGATGATCAACTCATAGCTCCTCAATTATCTCTTGAAGAACAATTGGAGCGTCGTGCAGCCAAACTTGCTTCCAGGCTCGCCTCTAGAGAGCATCATATGGAAAACTAATACGTCTCCAACGTTTCTATAATTTTTGATTGCTCCATGCTATTATTTATGAAGTCTTGGATGTTTAATGGGCTTTATCATTCACTTTTATATCATTTTTGGGACTAACCTACTAACCCAAAGGCCCAGTCCAGATTGCTGTTTTTTGCCTATTTCAGGGTTTTGCAGAAAAGGAATATCAAACGGAGTCCTAACGGAATGAAACCTTCGCGAGAGATATTTTTGAAGGAAATCACGCTCACGAAACGTCAGGACCAAGTCAGGGGGCAAGGGACCAGCCCTCGAGGGTGGGGGGCGCGCCCCCTTCCAAGGGCGCGCCCCCTGCCTCGAGGCTGGCCCACACGGCCTCCGGTGCCCTCCTTCTTCCTATATATACCTACGTACCCCAAAAACTCCATACTTAGAGAGAAAACCCTAATTCCACCGCCGTAGCTTCTGTTCCCGTGGAGATCCCATCTTGCAGCCCGTTCCGGGAGGGGGATCCATCACGGAGGCCTTCATCATCATCATCATCGCCCTCACCATGAGTTGTGAGTAGTTTACCACAGACCTTCTGGTCCATAGCTAGTATCTAAATGGCTTCTTCTCTCTCTCTCTGGATCTCAATACGAAGTTCTCCTCGGTCTTCGAGGAGATCTATTCGATGTAATCTCTTTTTGCGGTGTGTTTGTTGAGATCCGATGAATTGTGAGTTTATGATCAAGGTTATCAATGAAAGATATTTAGTTCTTCTCTGAACTTTTTATGTGTGCTCATAATATCCTTGCAAGTCTCTTTGAATTATTGGTTTGGTTTGGTCTATTAGATCTATAGTTCTTGCAATGGGAGAAGTGCTTGGCTTTGGGTTCAATCTTGCGGTGTCCTTTCCCTGTGATAGTAGGGGCAACAAGGCACATATTGTATTGTTGTCATTGAGGATAAAAAGATGGGGTTTTCATCATATTTCTTGAGTTTATCCCTCTACATCATGTCATCTTGCTTAAGGCATTACTCTGTTCGTATGAACTCAATACACTAGATGCATGCTGGATAGCGGTCGATGTGTGGAGTAATAGTAGTATATGCAGAATCATTTCGGTCTACTTGTCTCCGACGTGATGCCTATATACAATGATCATGCCTAGATAGTCTCATAATTATTCGCTTTTCTATCAATTGCTCGACAGTAATTTGTTTACCCGCCGTAGAATACCGCTATCATGAGAGAAGCCACTAGAGAAAACTATGGCCCCCGGGTCTATTCTCAACATATCAATCTACATCTACTTTACTTTTCTTGCTTTTATTTGCTGTTTTATTAAACCAAAAATACCAAAATTATAATTATCATCTCTATCAGATCTCACTCTCGTCAGTGACCGTAAAGGGATTGACAACCCCTTATCGCGTTGGCTGCGAAGTTCTTATTTGTTTGTGCAGGTGCGAGGGACTGGCGCATGGTCTCCTACTGGATTGATACCTTGGTTCTCAAAAACTGAGGGAAATACTTACGCTACTGTGCTGCATCTCTCCCTTTCCTCTTCGAGGGAATACAACGCATGCTCAAGAGGCAGCAAGAAGAATTTCTGGCGCCGTTGCCGGGGAGGCTTACGCAAAAGTCATATACCAAGTACCTATCACAAACCCTTATCCTTCGCATTACATTTATTTGCCTCTCGTTTCCCTCTCCCCCACTTCACCCTTTCCGTTTTATTTGCCCTTCTTCCGCCGTGTGTTTATCGTTCGCTTGCCTTTTTGTTTGCTTGTGTGTGTGTGTTGGATTGCTTGCTTGTCACTATGGCTCAGAACAATACCAAATTGTGTGACTTTTCCAATAACAACAACAATGATTTTATTAGCGCTCCAATTTCTCCTATTACCGATGCTGAATCTTGTGAGATCAATGCTGCTTTGTTGAATCTTGTCATGAAAGATCAATTCTCTGCCTTCCTAGTGAAGATGCCGCTACCCATCTAAATAACTTTGTTGGTTTGTGTGATATGCAAAAGAAAAGGGATACGGATAACGATATTGTTAAATTGAAGTTATTTCCGTTTTCACTTAGAGATATTGCTAAAACTTGGTTTTCCTCTTTGCCTAGAAATAGTATTGATTCGTGGAATAAGTGCAAAGATGCTTTTATCTCTAAGTATTTCCCTCCTGCTAAGATCATCTCTCTTAGAAACGATATTATGAATTTGAAGCAACTAGATCATGGGCATGTTGCACAAGCTTGGGAGAGAATGAAATTAATGATTCGTAATTGCCCTACACATGGTTTAAATATATGGATGATTATTCAGAACTTTTATGCTGGCTTGAATTTTGCTTCTAGAAATCATTTAGATTCGGCCGGCGGAGGCACTTTCATGGAAACTACCCTAGGAGAAGCTACCAAACTCCTAGATAATATTATGGTTAATTATTCTCAATGGATCTACTAGTAAAAAAGTGCATGCTATCGAAGAAACTAGTGTTTTGAGTGGAAAGATGGATGAACTTATGAAATTTTTTGCTGCTAAGAGTGCTTCTTCTGATACTAATGATATGCCTTTGTCCACTTTGATTGAGAATAACGATGAATCTTTGGATGTGAATTTTGTTGGTAGGAATAATTTTGGTAACAATGCTTATAGAGGTAATTTTAATCCTAGGCCTTTTCCTAGTAATTCCTCTAATAATTATGATAATTCCTATAACAACGCTTATGGAAAGATGCCTTCTGAATTTGAAACTAGTGTTGAGGAGTTTATGATCTCGCAAAATAATTTCAATGCTATGCTTGAAGAGAAATTGCTTAAAGTTGATGAATTGACTAGAAGGGTGGATATAATTACTCTTGATGTTGATTCTTTGAAACTTAGATCTATCCCACCTAAGCATGATATCAATGAGTCTCTCAAAGCCATGAGAATTTCCATTGATGAATGCAAAGAAAGAACCGCTAGAATGCGTGCTAAAAGAGAAGATTATATTAAATCGTGTTCTTCTAGTTACCGTGAGAATAAAGATGAAGATCTGAAAGTTATTGATGTGTCTCCTATTAGATCCTTGTTTTCTAGTATTAATATTGATGAGAATAGGATTGGAGATGATTCTGCTTTAAGGTGTCTCAATAATTCAGAGTTTTTAGATCTTGATGATAAATTTGCTAAAAGTGGGATTGAAGAGATTAAAACTTTGCATAGTGATGAACCCACTACTTTGCATTTCAAGGAATTCAATTATGATAATTGCTCTTTTATTGATTGTATTTCCTTGTTGCAATCCGTGCTAAATTCTCCACATGCTTATAGTCAAAATAAAGCTTTCACTAAACATATAGTTGATGCTTTGATGCAATCTTATGAAGAAAAACTTGAGTTGGAAGTTTCTATACCTAGAAAGCTTTATGATGAATGGTAACCTACTATAAAAATAAAAATAAAAGATCATGAATGCTATGCTTTGTGTGATTTGGGTGCAAGTGTCTCCACTATCCCAAAAACTTTGTGTGATTTGCTAGGGTTCCATGAGCTTGATGATTGTTCTTTAAATTTGCATCTTGCGGATTCCACTATTAAGAAACCTATGGGAAGAATTAATGATGTTCTTATTGTTGCCAATAGGAATTATGTGCCCGTAGATTTCATTGTTCTTGATATAGATTGCAATCCTTCATGTCCTATTATTCTTGGTAGACCTTTCCTTAGAACGATTGGAGCAATTATTGATATGAAGGAGGGAAATTTTAGATTCCAATTTCCGTTAAAGAAAGGCATGGAACACTTTCCTAGAAAGAAAATCAAATTACCATATAAATCTATCATGAGAGCCACTTATGGATTGCCTTCCAAGGATGGCAATACCTAGATTTATCTTCTATCGTGCCTAGCTAGGGGCGTAAAGTTGGGAGGCAACCCAATTTTATGTTTTTTGCTTTTGTTGCTGTTAGAGAATAAATGTTGAATCTAGCCTCTGATTAGATGTGTTTTCATGTTTTTTTAGTGTTTGTGCCAAGTAGAACCTTTGGTAGGACTTGTGTGAAGTTTATTTGATCTTGCTGTGAAAAACAGAATCGTTAGCCCTTGCTAAAGTAGTCTTCAGATTTTACTGGAGCGTGCTTTTTAGTTGATTCTTTTTGCTTCTGATTGGTAGACAAATTTCGCAAATTTACCAATTCAGTTTGAATTTTTTGGAGTTCCAGAAGTAGGAGGACCCAGCAGATTACTACAGACTATTCTGTTTTTGACAGATTCTGTTTTTCGTGTGTTGTTTGCTTATTCCGATGCATCTATGAGTAATATTGGAGGATATGAATCATAGAGAACTTGGAGTACAGTAGGTTTAACACCAATATAAACAAATATTGAATTCCTTGCTGTACCTTTGAGTGGTGGTTTGCTTTCTCTTACTAACGGAGCTCACGAGAATTTTTGTCTAAGTTTTGTGTTGTGAACTTTTCAAGTTTTGAGTATTGCTTTGATGGACTATGGAAGAAGGAGTAGCAAAGGCCCAAGCTTGGGGATGCCCATGGCACCCCAGGTAAAATCAATATAATCAAAAGCCTAAGCTTGGGGATGCCCCGGGAAGGCATCCCCTCTTTCGTCTTCATCCATCGGTAACTATACTTGGAGCTATATTTTTATTCGCAACATGCTATGTGTTTTGCTTGGAGCGTCTTGTATAATTTGAGTCTTTGCTTGTTAGTTTGACAAATCATACTTGCTGGACACACCTATTTGAGAGAGTTAAATATGGCCTAGAAATTATTAGAACACTCTATGTGCTTCACTTATATCTTTTGAGTTGAATAGTTTTTGCTCTAGTGCTTCACTTATATCTTTTAGATAACGGCGGTGGTAATGTTTTGTAGAAATTTTTGAACTCTCATGCTTCACTTATATCTATTTGAGAGTCTATTAAAACAGCATGGTAATGTGTTTAGGCTAAAGAAACTAGTCTTCACATGATAAACATCCAATGTCAATGTAGTAAAATTTTCACACCAAGTGCATTGAATAGAATGAGATGTTGGATGCTTGATAATTGTTTTGAGACATGAGGATAGTTATATTAGAGTCATTCTAGTGGAGTTATTATGAAATTGAAAAATACTTGTGTTAAGGTTAGTGATTCCCGTATCATGCACGTATGGTGAATGTCGGTGTACTAAGGTAGGGGTACCCTAGTACCCCAACTTGTGCACGGGCAGCGGCAGCTCCCCGCGGCAGGGTTCACCACGCGCGTGCCGGAGACCTTCCTGCCCCTTATCTAGCCATTCAAAAACAAAGTATACAAGACAGAAGACCAAGACCCCGGCAAGAGGAGCTTGCCGGGAAGGCCGTCCCAGGCTCGAGATTGCTTAACTAGCACGAGGCCCTGGCAAGAGGAGCTTGTCAGGACGAATAGAAGATTTTATCTTAGAAGACCCGGCAAGGGCTCGGGGAGCGGCAAGCTTCCGGGCCCGGCAAGGTCGAGATCCCCGGCAAGGTGCTTGCCGGGGGAGGTGCGCTGTGTGCCCGCGCTCCAGCTCATCGGCCCACGCGTCGCCCTGGGGCCACTCCAGGGACGCGTGGCGGATGGCTGTGCAGCCTGGGGGACACGGTGGCACTCCACGGCAGAGGATCCATCGCCGTGGCAGACGGAGACGCAACGGCGGGAGCTTTCCGGGTCGACGGCGACGGGCATTAAATGCCCTTGTCCCCCACTGTTAAAGTAGGTATAGACCACTGTTCTGTACTGTAGCTCCACTGTTCCCGCACTGTTGCAACTACCACCTCTTTTACATTTTTACCCCTTTCTCCTACGTTGACACCTGTCGGTGACCCCTTGCACTATAAAAGGAGGCCCATGCACAACGTGGAGGGGGTTCGAAACCTAGATTACTCTCACGCACGGTGTAGCTGCTTCTTCAAGCTCCCGAGCGCTCAACTCAATACACAACCAAGCAGGAGTAGGGTTTTACGCATCCGTGCGGCCCGAACCTGGGTAAAAACTGCCCGCGCGTCTGCCTCGATCTGCTCTTCGTGCTCCCTCCGCCCTTGTACCGCACAGACAAGGGGCTCCGGTCCCATAGGTGTTCGTGGCGGACAGTTTCCCCCGACATCTTTGGCGCGCCAGGTAGGGGGCGTCGAGGTTGTGCGAACCTGATCCGGCGTTCGCGCGGGCGCAATCTTCATTAACCTCTCCAAGTTTCGTCAACAACTTCATCAGCGACAACTCCATGGCCCCGAAGAAGAAGCCTTCGGAGGTCGGGGGCCCGTCTGCGTCTCATCCGCCGCCACCAGAGCCAACGGTGGGCGGGGGAGACGCCGTCGGAAGGGTGGTTGCCGGCGAGGACACTCACGGTGCCACCAGATCCAAGAACAGGACGGACGACCGGACCTCGGTCTCCGTGGACGCGCCACGTCCATCGCAACATACGACGACCCCGCAGCGCCATGCCACGGGAGGTGGTATCCGCTTGCTGGGACAAGGCCATACTGGAGGTTCGCGGGACGCCCCGGACCCCCGTCCGGGCACAAGCAAAGCGAAGGCGCCGGCGCGGGACCCCGCTCCTTCTAACGTCGTTAGAAGTCCGAGCGTATCCCGCTCCTCGCACCGCTCGCCCGCGTTCCCCACTACTCCGGCAGAAGCGCTCGCAAGGGCGCAGCTGCTCCTCGATTTTCCTCCAGCGGCCGACAAGGCCGAGGAATGGAGGGCCACTATCCGGAGCCTGATAGACTTCGCCAACAACGACTCTCCGCAGCAGCCGTCGGCCTCACGGCCGCGGCAGGCTGAGAAGACGAAGGCTATCGGCGACAAGACCGCCGGGGGTGCGACAAGCGTGCACTCCCCGCCGCAGAAGCAGAAGACGCCGCCCCGCCGGAACAACCCCGACGACGGCTCCACAGCCTCGTCGGACCCGCGGGCCCGTCGGGACCAGCGCCAGGTCTTCGGCGACCGGCGAGATGAAGACGCTCGGACCACGATCGAGCGCCGCCGAGAAGCTCGGCGACAATCCGACAAGAGAGCTGGGAACACTGTCGACGCACCCGCGCCCGGTGAACCAGGCGACTTGCCGTACGCGGCAGGCTGCCCTGCGTTCACCCGCGAGCTGCGGCGCGTCCGGTGGCCCAGCATGAAGAACTTTAAGCCCGACGTACCGGAGAAGTACGACGGCAAAACGCACCCCTCGGAGTTTCTCAGCGTCTACACTATAGCAGTGCAAGCTGCCGGGGGGCGCGACGAGAAGATCCTAGCCAACTACTTCCCGCTCGTGCTGAAGCCGAACGTCCGTTCGTGGCTCATGCACTTGCCGGAAGGCTCTATCTCTTCTTGGGCCGACCTCTGCCATCAGTTTGTTGGCGCCTTCACCGGCGGCCACAAACCCCATGGCCAGGAGAGCGATCTCCACATTTTGGCCCAGAAGGAAGGCGAACCCCTGCGCAAGTATATCCAACGTTTCAGCCGGGTACAGCACAACATCCCCGACGTTCACCCTGCTGCGGTTATCAGCGCGTTCCATCAGAACGTGCGTAACCGCCGCATGCGTGAAGAGATGGCGATGACCAAGATCAGGGACGTCAGCGAGCTCTACGCTCTTGCCGACAAGTGCGCCCGTGCAGAAGAGGGGAGGAAACTCCCCGGGGAGGATGCTGGCGCAGGGGGAAGCGACAGCGACGACGCCGCCCCGGCAAAGAAGAGCCGGCGGCGGAACAACAGGAAGAAGAGCAAGAAGGAAGTGCTTGCCGTCGAGAAGTCCGGCAAGGAGGCCCCCGCCAAGCAAGCGCAGGCTGGCGGCTCCGGCAAGGAGCCTGCCCCTGCGGCGGCGGCCGACAAGCCGGGTAGCTCCGACAAGCAATACTGTAAGATTCACCGCACCAAGGGTCACGACCTCTCCAACTGTAAGCGCGTCGAGTACCTCGTCGAGCAGCAAAAGGCTGAGTACGAGAGGCGCGACAAGGAGAAGGCCCAAGGTGGCGGGGAAGAACCCAGCAAGAAGCGGCCATTCAATGGCCGGGGAGGACGCCGCGGCAAGGCCAAGCAGCGGCAAGGAGATCGACCTCCCCGGGGCCGCGACAACGACGAAGACGACGATGAAGACATGGAGGACGACGAGAACAGCGAGCAGGAGTTCCAGAAGGCCACGGAAGTCCTGTGCGTCGACGGTGGCGCCTCCCTGCACACCTCCCACCGCCAGCTGAAACAGTGGGTGCGTGAGGTGAATGCAGCCGAGCCGCCCGTGGAGTCGCGCAGGTTCCTCAAATGGTCCAGCACGCCCATCATTTTTGACCTTGAGGATCACCCTGACCGCACCACTGCGGTCGGGTGCTTGCCGATGCTGGTCTCACCCACCATCCGCAACCTCAAGGTCACCAAAATGTTGGTTGACGGCGGGGCCGGGCTGAACTTGATCTCCTCTGCTGTGATCAAGAAACTCCAGATTCAAGACGGCGAGCTCGAAGAGACCGGTTCATTCCAAGGAATCAACCCGGGAAGGAGCAAGCCCAAGGGAAAGATTACTCTGCCGGTGACCTTTGGCGGGGAGCTCAACTTCAGAACTGAGCGCATCACCTTTGACGTTGCTGAAATTCCATTGCCCTACAATGGGATCCTCGGCCGTCCCGCCCTCGCCAAGTTCATGGCAGCTTCCCACTATGCCTACAACGTGCTGAAGATGCCGGGGCCGATAAGCGTCATCACTGTCCACAGCGACAAGAAAGATGCGCTTATTTGCGCCGACAAGATTTACCGGGATGCGGCAGCTGCGGCCGAGAAGGATACTTTTGCCGCTGAAGCTCCCGGGGGGAAGAAGACGAAGACCAAGTCCGGCAAGTGCTCTGGGACACACTCCGGCAACCGCACCTCTTCGGAGTGCTGCGCCGCCGTCGAGGACGTTCCATCGAGCTCCACCGGCAAGGGCAAGAAAGGAATGGCTGCTCCTCCGGCAACCAAGAAGGTGTCCGCAAAGGAGGATGGCACTGGTGGTACCTTCACCATCAGCGCCACCCTTGACAGCAAATAGGAAAGCGCGCTCGTCGCCTTCCTGCGGGCGAATGTCGATGTGTTTGCTTGGCAACCATCTGACATCCCCGGTGTTCCCAGGAAGGTGATTGAGCACAAGCTTGCTGTCTGCCCTCATGCGCGGCCCATCAAGCAAAAAGTGAGGAAGCAAGCCGTGGAGCGCCAAGAGTTCATCAACGAGGAGATCAAGAAACTAGAGGCAGCAGGCCTAGTTAGAGGTGTGATCCATCCGACGTGGTTGGCAAACCCAGTCGTCGTGCGCAAAGCCAACGGGAAGTGGAGACTGTGTATAGACTTCACTGATGTCAATAAAGCATGTCCCAAGGATCCCTTCCCTTTGCCGCGCATTGACCAGATTGTTGACTCCACTGCCGGATGTGAGCTACTCTGTTTTCTTGATGCATACTCAGGCTATCACCAGATTTTCATGGCTAAGGAAGATGAAGAGAAGACTGCATTTATCACTCCATGTGGCACATATTGCTTTATCCGCATGCCATTTGGACTGAAAAATGCAGGCTCCACTTTTGCAAGGGTAGTGTACACTGCTTTTGAGCCACAGATCCACAGGAATGTAGAAGCCTACATGGATGACATCGTGGTGAAGAGCAAGAGCAAAGAAACACTGATTCAAGACTTAGAAGAAACGTTTCAGAACCTGCGCAGGATACAGCTCAAGCTGAACCCCGAGAAGTGCGTCTTTGGAGTTCCCTCCGGCAAGCTTCTCGGGTTCTTTGTATCACAAAGGGGGATTGAAGCCAATCCCGACAAGATCAAAGCCATCGAGCAGATAGAAGCCCCGAAGCGCGTCAAGGATGTCAGAAGGCTTGCAGGTTGCGTTACTGCCCTCAGTAGGTTCATTTCAAAATCCGCGGAACGCGCCCTACCTTTCTTCAAAATCTTGAAGAAGGCAGGTCCCATGAAGTGGACTCCGGAAGCGGAGGCGGCGTTGCAGGATTTGAAACGGTACCTGTCCTCCACTCCTATACTTGTCGCACCTAAACCACAGGAAAAGTTGTTGCTATACTTAGCGGCAACCAACCAGGTGGTTAGTGCTGCGTTGGTAGCGGAGAGGGAGTCCGACAAGGAGCCAGCGTCACCGGCAAGCGAATCTAGCGACAAGCAGGGGGCTGTCCCGACAAGCTCTGGCCCCGACAAGGAAGACTCTGCGCAGGAACAAGGAGAGGTGCGGAAGAAGATGGTGCAGCGCCCAGTATATTTTGTAAGTTCCCTTCTCCAGGGAGCTAGATCAAGGTACTCCGGTGTGCAAAAATTGCTTTTCGGCCTCCTCATGGCCTCGAGGAAGCTGCGCCACTACTTCCAAGCCCATGAGATAACAGTGGTCACTCGCTTTCCGTTGAAGAGGATATTACACAATCCAGAGGCAACAGGCAGGATCGTCGAGTGGGCACTGGAACTGTCAAGCTTCGGACTCAAATTTGAAAGTACTTCAACCATCCAGAGCCGAGCTTTGGCAGAGTTCATTGCTGAGTGGACCCCAACGCCAGAAGAAGAAGTTCAAGAAACGAGCGTACCCGTGCAAGAAGCGACAAGTGAATGGGTAATGTATTTTGACGGTGCCTTCTCGTTGCAAGGCGCCGGTGCTGGCGTGGTACTCATCGCGCCCACCGGAGAACACCTCAAATATGTTATCCAGATGCACTTTCCCAGGGAGCAGGCGACAAACAACACCGCAGAATATGAAGGCTTGCTTGCCGGCCTCAGGATTGCGGCCGAACTTGGGATCAGGAAGCTGATTGTGCGGGGCGATTCTCAGTTGGTGGTCCGACAAGTCAACAAGAGCTACCAGAGCCCTTTGATGGAAGCATATGTAGATGAAGTGAGGAAGCTTGAAGAACACTTTGAAGGTCTGCAAATGGAGCACATCCCGAGAGCTCAAAATGAAATTGCAGATGGCCTTTCAAAGTGTGCTGCGACGAAGCTACCTGTGGAACCAGGGACCTTTTTGCTCAAGCTGACTCAACCATCAGTTACACCATCAATTGGGCAGTCCAAGAAGAGAAAGTTGGTCTCCGGCGACTACTTGCCGGCGGATCTTCCTGAACCCGCCGCCAAAGTTCCCAAGATCAACGACAACGCTGAGGAACAGTTTGCTCCTGCAAGCCCTCGGGCTTGTGCAGTTGAAGCAAGTGTTCCCGACAAGCCTCGCCCCGGCGAGCTTGCCGGGGGACCGTCAGCTCCGACAGGACCAGAGGTCTTTGCCGTAGAAGCTGGGGTTCCCGCAGCGGCCCTCGAGCCTTTAGTCCTTGCCGTCGAGCCCCGGGCTCCGGCATGGGCACAGCAGATCGTCCGTTTTCTGCAAACTGGAGAACTTCCCGACGACCCTCAAGAGATAGAGAAGATAACCAGGCAGTCAAGTATGTATCAGTTTGTGGATAACGAGCTATACAGAAGAAGACTCAACGGTGTCAGGTTGAAATGCATCTCCAGAGAAGATGGACAGGAGCTGTTGGCAGAAATACACGGAGGCATATGCGGCCACCACATTGGCGCAAGGGCGCTTGCCGGGAAAGCTTTCCGGCAAGGGTTCTTTTGGCAAGAAGCCCTCCAAGATGCGACTGCACTAGTAACCAAGTGTGAAGCGTGCCAGTTCCATGCGAAGCAAATTCATCAGCCAGCTCAAGCTCTCCAAACAATCCCTTTGTCATGGCCCTTCTCGGTCTGGGGGCTCGATATCCTCGGCCCTTTCCCTCGCGCTGTCGGGGGCTTTGAGTACTTGTATGTCGCAATCGACAAGTTCACAAAGTGGCCAGAAGTAGAGCCAGTGAGAAAGGTGACAGCACAGTCAGCAGTCAGGTTCTTCAGGTCGATTGTTTGCCGTTTCGGGATCCCTAACAGGATCATCACCGACAACGGTACGCAATTCACTAGTCGCACCTTCATGCAGTACGTCCAAGACCTTGGCGCCAAGGTCTGTTTCGCTTCTGTTGCCCACCCGAGGAGCAACGGCCAAGCGGAGAGGGCAAATGCTGAAGTGCTGCGCGGACTCAAGACAAGGACCTTTGACAGGCTGCGTAAGTGCGGAAGGAATTGGATAGAGGAGCTCCCGGCGGCTCTTTGGTCAATCAGAACGACACCGAGTCGAGCCACCGGACAGACACCTTTTGCTCTAGTCTACGGAGCAGAAGCAGTTCTCCCCACGGAACTCGTATACGGATCTCCTCGAGTACTCGCTTATGATGAGCTCGAGCAAGAGCAACTGCGGCAAGATGACGCATTGCTCCTTGAGGAGGGACGTCTCCAGGCTGCTGTACGAGCTGCTCGATACCAGCAAGCTTTGCGCCGCTACCATAGCCGCAAAGTCAAGGCCAGGAGTCTCGAGGAAGGCGACCTTGTTCTTCGGCGTGTTCAGTCCGCCAAGAATTCCAACAAGTTGACGCCGAAGTGGGAAGGCCCTTATCGGGTGAGACAAGTTACGAGGCCCGGCGCTGTCCGCCTCGAGACCGAAGAAGGCTTACCGGTGAGCAACTCCTGGAACATAGAGCATCTTCGCAAGTTTCACCCCTAAGGCGCGGTTGCCGTGATCCGTTCCGGCAACCACCTTTTGTACAAGCCTTGCCGCTGTTGCATGTAACCCTTTGTACAAAGCCGGGCGCAGACCCCGTGCATCAGTAAAGATTTCGTGTTTTCGCATCGATTGCCTTTCGCATGCTTCTCTTTGCTATTCGCATGTTTTATTTGGCATTTGATGCAACACTTAGACATTCGGTAAGCACTATTACGCCGAAAGGCAATATGCTTGTTTCCCTCTCCTTTTCCTTTTTTTCTTAAGCAGAAGGAACGTTCCTCGCGCACAAGTTTGCCGGGGGGGAAGGAGGTGGAGGAGGAACTAAGTGCCGTTCAAGAAAGAAGAGCCTTACCGGAAAGCAAACAACATGAGCAAGCAGCATGTGAAAGATAAGTTGTTAGAATTTGACCAGTTCAAATTTTAAATTTTGGTTGTCTTCCTTGAACAATCACACTTTTTATGGAAAACCTGTGCGCGGAGGAACCTACCCGTGGCTTGCCGCACCCTTATCTTGTCTTCGAGTCCACTCAACGATTTAAGTGAGCTGCGACAAGTGTCGCGCCCTTGCTTCGTTTCCGAGTATACTCAGCAAGCTAAGTGCGTTGCGACTTGCTGCGGCGAGGTTGCTTGCCGGCGAGGACCTTGGCCAGCAGGCTGCTCAGCGCTCAGCGCTCGCGGCAAGGGCCCCTTTCCGGCAAGCTCCCCGGGAGCGTAGGGTGAGGAACATACAAAGTCAAAGATTGGAACAAGGAAGATAACATTGCACTGATTGATTGAAGTAAAGCAAATATCTTACAAGGACAACTTGTCGCAATGGACTAATGAGTTCGTAACATAATGTGCAGCAACGAAAAGATAAAGATAAAAGGGGCCCTAGTCTACGCGGTCGCCCTCCTTCCTGCCAAGCTTTGCCACCTTGGCGATGATATGGCTGACCTGCTCCTTCAGGGCCTCCGTGTCTGCATCTGCCGGCAAACTGCAAAGAACGTTCTTGAGGTTGATCCCCGGGTTGCGGTACACGATCTTCGTCAAGACCCGCTCCAGAGTTCCTGCGCAGAGACGGCGCGACTCCTCGGCCAGCTGCGCGGGGATGCGGTTCCGGAGACCTGCAAGGGCCGGAGCGACGCCTCTGAAGAAGAGGCTGAGCTTGGCGCTGTGCGGGAGGTCTGGATCCGGCGAGTAGATAAGATGTTCGACCTTCAAGGCAAGCAACTCCTGGTCAATGATGGATGCAGAAGAAACCAGCTCTTCGGTCCACAGCTCAATGTTCTTGCGGAAGAGCTCGGATGCCTTGTTGGCGCTGTCCACCAAGGTCCGCTCCTTGCGGAGCTCCTCCTTCAGCTTGTCTTCTCGAAGCTTGGCGGCGTCAATTGAATCCCTCAGAGTTGAGACTTTCAGCTCCAAGTCCTCGATGGAGTCCTTGGCGGCCTTAAGCTCATCGCCCCTCTTGGACAGATTCACTTGGAGCTCCGCGTTGGTGTGGGCGTCCTTCTCGCGCTCAGTAATGAGCGCGGCAACCTTCTCGGTGCTCACCTTCATCGCCACTTCTAGTCGTTCAACCTTGGCGGCAAGCTCCTTCTTGGCGTCTTCCGCGGCAGCAGCAGCGGCTTTCGCCTCCTTCAGCTCCCCGCCAAGGGCAGCCTCGCGAGCGGCAAGGTCCTCCTCATGGGAGTCGAGATCCACCTTCCGCTGCGCGAGCTCTCCTTCTCGCCGGGACATCTCCACCCCGGCGAGCCGTTGCTGTTCTTCAGCCTCGGCTTTCTCCAAAAGCCACTCTTGATATTCACCGGCGAGACGCTCGCGCTCCTCCGCCACCTCGCGGAGGCCCGCCTTGTGGGCAGCGCTGAGCTCCGCCGCACGCTTCTCCATTTCGGCGGCGGCCTGGGCAGCAAGGGCTTCCCGGGAGGCAAGCTTCGCCTGCCTGGCCCGGTAAAGGGCCAGGAGTTGGTGGAGAAGCTTTTCCTCCTCGGGCCCATCTCCTTCGCCGGGCGCCTCGACGACTGTCAGACCCGCGGAGGCGAGGACTTCTCCGTCAAACGCCTCGCCCTCCGCGGGAGCTCTTGATGAAGACCCCCAAGGCACTTGGATAAAGACGCCATTGGGGGCACGAAGATAGTACGCCTGCTTCTCGCCGGTGGAGGGGCCGGCGACCGGCGTAGCATCCGGTGCTCCCGCCACCTCCGGGTCGGCGGTGCGGTCGCCGTCCCCCTCCCCGGTCGCGGCGTCAGCGGCCGGAGTGGCCTCCTGCGCGGCCGGCTCGGTGGCCTCGGTCGCCTCCTCGGTGGCCTCGGCCATCTCCACGACGACGGGAACGTCATCGCCGCCGCCCTGCGCGCCCTCCTCATCCTCGATATTGATGACCTCGGTCTCCATCGGCGCGGGAGGAGGAGGAGGAAGATCTAGAAGAAGAAAAAGAAGTTCAAAATCAAGCAAAGATCCAAAAAGAAGCAAAGTCAAGAGAACCAAGTACAGAACGTACCTTGGCGGACGTCCTCTGCGGCGGGCTCCCTTGCCGGGGAGCTCGGCCTTGGCGGAGTGGCCGTCCTCGCCGGGCTGCTCGCCCTTGGCGGGGTACTCTGCTTTGGCGGAGTACCCGCCCTTGGCGGAGCGCTCTCCCTTGCCGGAGAGTTTTGCCTTGCCGGGGATGGCGGGGCCTGCGGCTCCTCGGCGACGGTCTCCGGGCGCTCTTCCCGCTGCGGCTCCACCTCTGCACAAGAGAAGATAGAAGAACCAAGACATTCAAAAAAAAAAAAAGGGAAAGAGAGATCAAAGCTCTAAGCGCGCCCCGACGAGCGAAAACAGTAAACCTCTAACTTACGCTGGGGGCTGCGCTGGGGGCTACTCCCCGGAGCGGCACTCGGGTCCGGCAAGCTCGGCTCCGGTGCGATCCCTGCTTCCGCGACAGATGGGTCTTCTACGACCTCAACTGTGGACACCCTGACCCTCTTCGCGCGCTGCTCCAAGGTCCTGCAATCACAAGCAACAAGCAAAGTCAAGCGTCAGCAACAATCGAGATATAAAAATCAAGAAGGAGTAAGGTCTCGGGTCCTTACTCTTGGTCCTCCTCGTCGTCCTCGCTCAGCGCGGAGAAGTCAAACTCCACGGTGGGCGCGTCGGCGCGAGGAGCGGAGGATGAAGATTCCCTCGCGCGTTTCGGAGCCACCGGGGCTGGGGGCTGCGTAGGCCCAGCCCCTGTGGTGGCCGGCGCCCGAGAAGTGGGCGGAGCAGCTGCTCCGCTCCGAGAAGATCCTTGCCGGCTCAGTGCCGGCCTGCGGGACGCCTCTGTCGTGGTCCGCGCGCGCGGGGCCTCTGCCGTGGCCGGCACGCCGGTCGCCCTTGGCACGTCTTGGCTCGGCCGGGGAGCTGCCCGGCGAGCTGGCTGTTGCCGGGGCGCTCGCGCCTGCTCCCCCGTCGCCGCCTTGCGGAGACGCTTCAATGGGGACTGCCTCGGGTTCGCCGGGGGCGGGGAGCTTTCCGACGAGGAGAGGTCATCGGCGTAGAGCTCGGTGGATCCGCCGGTGTCTTCCTCCTCCCCCTCCTCTCCCTCGGCCAGTTCGCTGGCCCCAGCGCCTTGCACTGCGGGCCCCTTCCCCTTGGTGGCCCCGCTTCGTCCGGCGCCTCCACCCCTCGCGGCACCCCTGCTTCCTCCGGCTGTGCCCTCCATTGCCGCGGCCTCCGTCGCGATCCCATTGATCCCGGAGTGCCTCAGTGAGGGGACCCCGGCGAGCGCGTCGGGAGGGAGCTCTAGCAGCTTGCGAATCTCCTCCTTATCCGCCTGGCTGGAGGCATCCGCGGCTTCCGCCTCCGCGGGTGTGTATCCAAAGTTTCCCGCCGCCGCGGCTGCGGCGACTTCTTCAGCGCGAGAAGCCATGTAAGCAATCTCTTGGTCGGTGGTGGCCCGCGTGTGCAGCTTGAGATCGTCCGTCTTCTCCAACACCTCCGCAAGGTTGTCGTAGAACTCGAGGACGTCGATAGGCTTGGGCGCAATCCACGTGCGCTCCAATCCATGAGAGTCGCACGCGGGCATCATAGCGACAAGGCGATCCCGGGCGCTGCTGGCGCAGAGCGGCACCACTCCCCGGGGAGCGCGGAAGTACTCGGGGTGTGCCGGGTCGAACTTGAAAAGTTCCCTGACCATACCCCGCAGCTCGAGTGTTGTGAAGTTGAAATTGAGGCCGGGGCGCAGCCTCATGATGTCTGCCGGGCCGCCGTATTGCCACGCCGGCCTTTTCCGGTCTTGGAGGGGGGCGATCCGGCGACGAAGAAAGTCCGCGCCCACTTCAGCGACAGACAGCGGCGCCATCCGAAGACGGAGGATTCTGACGAGAGCGATATCCAGCTTGGAATCGTCGGAATCGAAATTACTCCAATCCCTGCCGCGCACGATGGGCGATGTGCGCGGCGCGGTGAAGTGTTGCGGCCGCTCCTCGACGACCCAGCACCACTCCGCGCGCCACTCTTCCCACTTGCCGCGGAGCTCCCCCGGCAAGTAGGCTAATTTCTTATTCAGCCTAAACACCCAAGAGATTCCTCCGGAGAGGGGGGCGTCGGCCTCTGCTCTAGGGATGAAAAAGTGCCTAAAGAGAGCTACGTTGGGCTGGATTCCTACGAAGTTTTCGCACATGTGTGCGAAAACGGACATGGTGAGGATGGCGTTGGGAGTGAAGTCGAGGAGGTGGAGGCCATAAGTATTCATGATATCGCAGAAAAAGTTTGAGAAGGGAGGACACAGACCGCAGTGGAAAAAGGCTGCGAAAAAGTAATACCCGCCGGGGTAGTGGTCCTTGGCGACGGCCGGGTAGACGCGCGTGCGGGGGTGCGCTGGGGTCTCCTTGGCCCAGAACAAATAATATTTGTTCCAAAGTTCCCGCACGCCGAGCTTCGGCGCGAAGACAATGTGCTCCTTCCGGTACGCGGCGAGCTTCGCCGCCTGATCTGACTTCTCCCGCTTGGACTTCTCCGACTTCGCCTTGTCGGTCTTTGGGGCCATGGCGGATGCGGTGGAAGAAAGGGGACGAAGAGCTTGGTGGTGGCGGAGGAGTAGAGGCGAAGCGCAGAGGAATCTGAGGAAGAAGACGATGGCAATGAGTGCGCAGGGAGGGGAACCGCGCCGCTCTCTCTGCTTTTATGGGAGAGTGGGGGGGGCGTTTCGCCCTTCCCATTAAAGAAATCGTGGGCACGTCCCATCCCACGGCGCCGCAATCGACGCGTGCCGTTGCCGTGGGGTGCGGCGGATATGGAAGTGGATTCGGCGCGCCGCGGGCCGCGGGTGCCCGTGCACTGTTTTTGGGCCTGGCCCAACAGCGCTCGGCACCGTGTGTGGCCCAGGCCCGGGGGCTCCTGTCGGTGTACTAAGGTAGGGGTACCCTAGTACCCCAACTTGTGCACGGGCAGCGGCAGCTCCCCGCGGCAGGGTTCACCACGCGCGTGCCGGAGACCTTCCTGCCCCTTATCTAGCCATTCAAAAACAAAGTATACAAGACAGAAGACCAAGACCCCGGCAAGAGGAGCTTGCCGGGAAGGCCGTCCCAGGCTCGAGATTGCTTAACTAGCACGAGGCCCTGGCAAGAGGAGCTTGTCAGGACGAATAGAAGATTTTATCTTAGAAGACCCGGCAAGGGCTCGGGGAGCGGCAAGCTTCCGGGCCCGGCAAGGTCGAGATCCCCGGCAAGGTGCTTGCCGGGGGAGGTGCGCTGTGTGCCCGCGCTCCAGCTCATCGGCCCACGCGTCGCCCTGGGGCCACTCCAGGGACGCGTGGCGGATGGCTGTGCAGCCTGGGGGACACGGTGGCACTCCACGGCAGAGGATCCATCGCCGTGGCAGACGGAGACGCAACGGCGGGAGCTTTTTGGGTCGACGGCGACGGGCATTAAATGCCCTTGTCCCCCACTGTTAAAGTAGGTATAGACCACTGTTCTGTACTGTAGCTCCACTGTTCCCGCACTGTTGCAACTACCACCTCTTTTACATTTTTACCCCTTTCTCCTACGTTGACACCTGTCGGTGACCCCTTGCACTATAAAAGGAGGCCCATGCACAACGTGGAGGGGGTTCGAAACCTAGATTACTCTCACGCACGGTGTAGCTGCTTCTTCAAGCTCCCGAGCGCTCAACTCAATACACAACCAAGCAGGAGTAGGGTTTTACGCATCCGTGCGGCCCGAACCTGGGTAAAAACTGCCCGCGCGTCTGCCTCGATCTGCTCTTCGTGCTCCCTCCGCCCTTGTACCGCACAGACAAGGGGCTCCGGTCCCATAGGTGTTCGTGGCGGACAGTTTCCCCCGACAGTGAACCGCTATGTGACGAAGTTAGAGCATGAGGTATTTATAGAGTGCCAACCTTTGTGTGGAGGTCGGGGGCGCGCGATGGTTAACTCCTACCAACCTCCCCCCTAGGAGCCTGCGTTGATTTCTTTGTTTTTGATGACTCGTAGATTTTTGCAATAAGTATATGATTTCTTATGACTAATGTTGAGTCCATGGATTATACGCACTCTCACCTTTCCACCATTGCTAGCCTCTCTTGTACCGTGTAACTTTCGCCGGTACCATAAACACACTATATATCCTTCCTCAAAACAGCCACCATACCTACCTATCATGGCATTTCCATATCCATTCTGAGATATATTGCCATGCAACTTTCCACCATTCCGTTCATATGACACGCATCATCTTGTCATAGTGCCATGCATGATCATGTAGTTGACATCGTAGTTGTGGCAGAGCCACTATGCATAATTTTTCATATGTGTCACTCTTGATTCATTGCTTATGCCGGTATACCGCCGGAGGCATTCATGTAGATTCATACTTGTTTTAGTATCGAGTTGTAATTTCAAGTTGTAACAAAAAGTGTGATGATCATCATTACTAGAGCATTGTCCCGTGTGAGGAAAGGCCAATAAAAAAAGAGAAGGCCCCAAAAAAATAGAGAGGGGCAAATAAAAAAAGGAGGGAAAAGCCCCTCCAAAAAAATGAGTGAAAAGAGAGAAGGGACAATTGCTACTATCTTTTTCCACACTTGTGCTTCAAAGTAGCACCATGATGTTCATTGTAGAGAGTCTCATGATTAGTCACTTTCATATACTAGTGGGAATTTTCATTATAGAACTTGGCTTGTATATTCCAACAATGGGCTTCCTCAAATGCCCTAGGTCTTCATGAGCAAGCAAGTTGGATGCACACCCACTAGTTTCTTTTGTTGAGCTTTCATTCATATTTAGCTCTAGTGCATCCGTTGCATGGCAGTCCCTACTCACTCACATTGATATCTATTGATGGGCATCTCCATAGCCCGTTGATACGCCTAGTCAATGTGAGACTATCTTCCTCTTTTTTGTCTTCTCCACAAACACTTCTATTCCACCCATAGTGCTATATCCATGGCTCACGCTCATGTATTGCGTGACAGTTGAGGTATGAAAAGATAAAGTATGAAAACAAGTGCTTGGCTGAAATCGGGGTTGTGCATGATATGAATATTTTGTGTGATGAAGAGGGAGCATAGCCAGACCATATGATTTTGTAGGCATAACTTCCTTTAGCCACAGTATATTGAGAAGACATGATTGCTTTGTTAGTATTGCTTGAAGTATTGTTATTTCTTATGTCAATATAGACTTTTATCTTGAATCTTTGATTGAACATTTATGCCACAATTAAGAGAATTACATTGAATAACTATATGGGTTAGCATTCCACATCAAAATTCTTTCTTTATCATTTACCTACTCGAGGACGAGCATAAATTAAGCTTGGGCATGCTTGATACGTCTCCAACGTATCTATAATTTTTGATTGTTCCATGCTATTATCTTTGAAGTCTTGGATGTTTAATGGGCTTTATCATTCACTTTTCTATCATTTTTGGGACTAACCTACTAACCCAAAGGCCCAGTCCAGATTGCTATTTTTTTGCCTATTGGAGGGTTTTGCAGAAAAGGAATATCAAACGGAGTCCAAACGGAATGAAACCTTCGCGAGAGATATTTTTGGAGGAAATCACGCTCGGGAAATGTCAGGACCAAGTCAGGGGGCAAGGGACTAGCCCTCGAGGGTGGGGGGCGTGCCCCCCTTCCCAGGGCGCGCCCCCTGCCTCGAGGCTGGCCCACACAGCCCCCAGTGCCCTCCTTCTTCCTATATATACCTACGTACCCCAGAAACTCCATACGCAGAGAGAAAACCCTAATTCCACCGTTGTAGCTTCTGTTCCCGTGGAGATCCCATCTTGGAGCCTGTTTCGGGAGGGGGATCCATCACGGAGGCCTTCATCATCATCATCATCGCCCTCACCATGAGCTGTGAGTAGTTTACCACAAACCTTCGGGTCTATAGCTAGTATCTAGATGGCTTCTTCTCTCTCTCTGGATCTCAATACAAAGTTCTCCTCAGTCTTCGAGGAGATCTATTCGATGTAATCTCTTTTTGCGGTGTGTTTGTCAAGATCCGATGAATTGTGAGTTTATGATCAAGGTTATCTATGAAAGATATTTGGTTCTTCTCTGAACTTTTTATGTGTGCTCATAATATCCTTGCAAGTCTCTTCGAATTATTGGTTTGGTTTGGCCTACTAGATCTATAGTTCTTGCAATGGGAGAAGTGCTTGGCTTTGGGTTCAATCTTGCGGTGTCCTTTCCCAGTGGCAGTAGGGGCAGCAAGGCACGTATTGTATTGTTGCCATCGAGGATAAAAAGATCGGGTTTTCATCTTATTGCTTGAGTTTATCCCTCTACATCATGTCATCTTGCTTAAGGCGTTACTCTGTTCGTATGAACTCAATACACTAGGTGCATGCTGGATAGCGGTCGATGTGTGGAGTAATAGTAGTAGATGCAGAATCGTTTCGGTCTACTTGTCTTGGACGTGATGCCTATATACAATGATCATGCCTAGATAGTCTCATAATTATTCGCTTTTCTATCAATTGCTCGACAGTAATTTGTTTACCCGCCGTAGAATACCGCTATCATGAGAGTGGCCACTAGAGAAAACTATGGCCCCCGGGTCTATTCTCAACATATCAATCTACATCTACTTTACTTTTCTTGCTTTTTATTTGCTGTTTTATTAAACCAAAAATACCAAAAATATAATTATCATCTCTATCAGATCTCACTCTCGTAAGTGACCGTAAAGGGATTGACAACCCCTTATCGCGTTGGCTGCGAAGTTCTTATTTGTTTGTGGAGGTGCGAGGGACTGGCGCGTGGTCTCCTACTGGATTGATACCTTGGTTCTCAAAAATTGAGGGAAATACTTACGCTACTGTGCTGCATCTCCCTTTCCTCTTCGAGGGAATACAACACAAGCTCAAGAGGTAGCAAAAACATCCTTGGAAGCATCACAAAGGGGGTAAGCACTCGTAGACAATTAGCAAACTATTGTGCTCATCAAGCTTTTGTCTCTTGTGTTGAACCTCAAAAGGTATATGAGGCACTCGAAGACCCCGATTGGCTTAATGCCATGCATGAAGAACTCCATAACTTTGAGCGCGACAAAGTGTGGCGTTTGGTGCCAAGACCTAAGGAGAACCATAATGTCATTGGAACCAAGTGGATCTTTAAGAACAAGCAAGATGCTCACGGAATTGTCATTCGCAACAAGGCGCGTTTGGTGGCTCAAGGCTACTCCCAAGTCGAGGGTATTGACTACGGTGGAACCTTTGCCCCCGTTGCTCGCCTTGAATCTATTCGTTTGTTGCTTGCATATGCTTCTCATCATAACTGTAAATTGCAACAAATGGATGTGAAAAGTGCATTTCTGAACGGTCCTATTAATGAGTTGGTGTATGTCAAACAACCCCCGGGGTTTGAGGATCCAAAGTTCCCCAATCACATGTATCAACTCGATAAGGCGCTCTATGGCCTTAAACAAGCCCCACGTGCGTGGTATGAGCATCTTACCGAGTTGTTGCAAGATCGTGGGTTCGAGATTGGGAAAATCGACCCCACTCTTTTTACTAAGAAGGTCAAAGGGGAGTTGTTTGTATGCCAACTGTATGTTGATGATATTATCTTTGGTTCACCCAACAAAGCTTTCAATGATGAGTTTGCCGCACTGATGACCAAGCACTTTGAGATGTCCATGATGGGAGAGTTGAAGTACTTCCTTGGATTTGAGATTAAGCAAAGAAGAGAAGGAATCTTCATCAAACAAGCCAAATACACTGAAGACATGCTCAAGAGGTTTAATCTAAGTGATGTCAAGCCGGCTACTACTCCAATGCCTACCAAGTTCCAACTTGACATTGATCCCAATGGTAAAGCTGTGGATCAAAAGGTATATCGTTCTATGATTGGATCCTTACTTTAAATTTGTGCATCTAGACCGGATATCATGTTGAGTGTGGGAATGTGTGCACGGTTTCAAGCCTCACCTAAGGAATGTCACTTTGTGGCAGTCAAGCGAATCTTTCGATATTTGGCTGATACCCCAAACTTTGGCTTATGGTACCCAAGAGGAGCCAACTTCAACTTGGTAGGTTTCTCAGATTCGGATTGGGCAGGAGACAAAGTGGATAGGAAGTCCACTTCCGGAGGGGGCCAATTCCTTGGTTTCTCTTTGGTGAGTTGGTCTTCCAAGAAGCAAAGTTGTGTGTCTCTCTCTTCCACTGAAGCAGAGTATGTGGCGGCCGGCAGTTGTCGTGCACAACTTTTATGGATGAGGCAAACTTTAAAGGATTACGGTGTCACTTGTAACAAAGTGCCTCTTTGGTGTGACAATGAAGTGCCATCAAGATTTCTCTCAACCCGGTGCAACACTTCAAGACGAAGCATACTGAGATTCGGTATCACTTCATCCGGGACCATATTCGGCGAGGAGAAATAGATCTTCATTATGTCAACACTCATGGTAACCTTGCAGATATCTTCACGAAGCCATTGGATGAAGCAAGATTTTGCGAGTTAAGGCATGAGCTAAATATCATCGATTTGAGCAATGTGGATTGAAGTTGTGCACACACCCCCACTCACACCATGTTATCTTGTTTAGATGTAGGCATGGAAATAGGGGGAGCATTGTTCTCTCAATGAACTCTCTCTCCACCCATTATGCACAAATTGATCATATCTTTCACATTCAACATTTTTGTTGGTACAAATGTGCTTCAAAGATGAGTAGTGGTCATGGGCTCAAGGTTAAAATCTTCACGGTGCCATACCACTTCACTCAAACATAGGTGGCCTCGACCACCGCCATCTCTCTCAAGAGATGTGTGTTTCCTGTCTTGTTGGTTTGTCTTCTTGTGCGTTGTTGTGTTTTTGTTGTTTCCTCCGTTCTCCTGTGTTTCCCTTCTCGGTGCTGTGTTTTTCTCGCTAGGAGGCTCTTGGGAGCAAAATTTCAGTTCCGGAGAGACTTTTCCTGAGTTGGGTGGTACTACCGCTCGAGAGTACGGTACTACTGCTTACTAACCTAAGCGGTACTACCGCCCACTCGAAGCGGTACTACCGCTGGAGCGTGAGGCTGGGGGTTAAGTGGGGGGTCGAGAAGTTTTTCTTCCCAGACCCATTCACCCCCCGTCTCTTCTCTTCCTCCCCAACGACGCACCAGTGACAAGGTTGCCGGTGGGGTGGTTTCTCCGGGCGGTGTTTCACCTTTTTCTTCGGTGGGATCAATCCCCACCCCTTCCTCAAGCCATGGATGCTGATATTGCCCCTCGTTTCTCTCTTGTTGCCTCTATTTTTCAGATCTAGGTTCTTAGGGGAAATGGGCATGCATTCCTTGATTTTTGGCCAAATCAAGGCTTGAGTAGAATGATGAACTCCTCTATACTACTAGGATTGAACTTTGATAGGGCTATTTTTGTTCTTTGCCTCTCCGGTAGTACTGGATCTGCCACCGTGTGGGGGAACTGCTGTTCCTGCGCTCTGAGCGGTACTACCGCCTCTCATATCCGGTACTACCGCTGAGAGCGGTACTACCGCTTCCCATATGTGGTACTACCGCTGCTCACAGTACTACCGCTTCCCATATGCGGTAGTATAGCGGAGAGGCCATCCTCCAACATATTCCTACCAAAGTTTGATTCTGTTTTGCTCTTTGTCTTGTGTCTTATGCGTGTTCGTTCTCTGTGTCTCTTGTGTGTGTGTGTGTGTGTGTGTGTGTGTGTGTGTGTCTGTGTTTGTCTTCAGGAGATGACCCAACGGAACACCTTGCCCGTCGCATCAACCCCGGGCGCGCCAGTTCAAAGCGCTATCGCACCTCTGAGGTAGCAGGCGGGTCTGCCAGTGGCTCTGTAGGGGCTCCGTCGTCCAGTCCTCATCCCTCTCAGTCACAACAGCCGTCCAAGAGCACTGCTAAGAAGTCAGCTAAGAAGGCCAAGTCTGTCACGGAGATGTCAAACAAGGATTTTTGGGAGAGGCGTCGGCGCAATCCCTATGAGTTTGAACAAGATCCCACCCTTGTCAACCGGCCGTTTTGGAACCGGTTTCAGTATGCGACTTACTTTGATGTGATCAAGGCCAAGAAGAATCTCTATGTTGATGTGCGCTCAATCGATATTGCTCATTTGGAGAAGGACATAGAGTATTTCGGCGAAGCTCTGGAGATGTGCAACCAGCTGAACATTGCAACCTCTTGAGCTTGCGTTGTATTCAGTCGAAGAGGAAAGGGAGGTGCAGCACAGTAGCGTAAGTATTTCCCTCAGTTTTTGAGAACCAAGGTATCAATCCAGTAGGAGACCACGCGCCAGTCCCTCACACCTGCACAAACAAATAAGAACTTCGCAGCCAACGCGATAAGGGGTTGTCAATCCCTTTACGGTCACTTACGATAGTGAGATCTGATAGAGATGATAATTATATTTTTGGTATTTTTGGTATAGAAATAGAAAGTAAAGAAAGCAAATAAACAACGGCAACAGAAATTGATGGGAAAGTAATATGATAAAGATAGACCCGGGGGCCATAGTTTTCTCTAGTGGCTTCTCTCATGATAGCGGTATTCTACGGCGGGTAAACAAATTACTGTCGAGCAATTGATAGAAAAGCGAATAATTATGAGACTATCTAGGCATGATCATTGTATATAGGCATCACGTCCGAGACAAGTAGACCGAAACGATTCTGCATCTACTACTATTACTCCACACATCGACCGTTATCCAGCATGCATCTAGTGTATTGAGTTCATACGAACAGAGTAACACCTTAAGCAAGATGACATGATGTAGAGGGAAAAACTCAAGCAATATGATGAAAACCCGATCTTTTTATCCTCGATGGCAACAATACAATACGTGCCTTGCTGCCCCTACTGTCACTGGGAAAGGACACCGCAAGATTGAACCCAAAGCCAAGCACTTCTCCCATTGCAAGAACTATAGATCTAGTAGGCCAAACCAAACCAATAATTCGAAGAGACTTGCAAGGATATTATGAGCACACATAAAAAGTTCAGAGAAGAACCAAATATCTTTCATAGATAACCTTGATCATAAACTCACAATTCATCGATCTCGACAAACACATCACAAAAAGAGATTACATCGAATAGATCTCCTCGAAGACCGAGGAGAACTTTGTATTGAGATCCATAGAAAAAGAGAAGAAGCCATCTAGATACTAGCTATGGACCCGAAGGTCTGTGGTAAACTACTCACAACTCATGGTGAGGGCGATGATGATGATGATGAAGGCCTCCGTGATGGATCCCCCTCCCGGAACCGGCTCCAAGATGGGATCTCCACGGGAACAGAAGCTACGGCGGTGGAATTAGGGTTTTCTCTCTGCGTATGGAGTTTTTGGGGTATGTAGGTATATATAAGAAGAAGGGGGCACCGGGGGTCATGTGGGCCAGCCTCGAGGCAGGGGGCGCGCCCTGGGAAGGGGGGCGCGCCCCCCACCCTCGAGGGCTGGCCCCACGTCCCCTGACTTGGCCCCGAAGACTCTCGAGTGTGATTTCCTCCAAAAATATCTCTCGCGAAGGTTTTATTCCGTTTGGACTCCATTTGATATTCCTTTTCTGCAAAACCCTGAAATAGGCAAAAAAACAGCAATCTGGACTGGGCCTTTGGGTTAGTTGGTTAGTCCCAAAAATGATATAAAAGTGAATGATAAAGCCCATTAAACATCCAAGACTTCATAAATAATAGCATGGAATAATAAAAAATTATAGATACGTTAGAGATGTATCAAACATTGTCAACATCATAACATTCAACAAGGACTTTGATGCTGATCTGGTGGCTCAGTTCTATGCCACCGTTCACCTTGGCACTGATGCAGAAAGGACCTTAACATGGATGACCAATGGCATGCGTCTGGCAGTTAAGTGGAAAGCGTTCATGGAACTTCTTGGTGTTGAAGATCTTGGTCTGGAGAGCTCAGTCGGTTTTCGACCTCATCATAATGCTACCTCCACCCACAAGCAGAATCTGTGGCCATACTGCACCAAGAAGGTCAACCCAGAGACTCTGAAGGAGACATATGAGCTGCCTGTGTTTTTGGACATCCTTCATCGCTTCTTCAGGGAGACTCTTTTTCCTCGCATTGGGAACCAGGATATGGTCCACTCTTACCTTATGGATATTCTTCTTTTCTGCCAGCACCAGAAGGAACAGAACACTGGAGAAACATTGGATATCTCTCATGTCATGTGGTCTGAACTATTGTCTGCCAGCTCAGAGCATAAGTGCCTCATCTATGCTCCATACTTCATGCTCCTCATTGAGAAGGCGTGAGAGCACACCTACGAGGGGTACGCCCTCCAGACTGGCAAGTTGGTCTCTCACGAGGTCAAGAGGCTCAGGAGGAAGGATCTCCGGAACACTCCGATTACTCAGCCTAACATCCTAGCTGATGCTGATGTTCCTGAGGCAGAGGCCGACCAAGATGATGATGATGATGACTATATGCCCTCTGGAGCTGAGCCATCTTGGGCCAAGAAGCTGAAGAAGTAGATGAAGAAGCTGTTCGGCATGGAGTCCCACGGTCAGTACATGGCCCATGTCGCCGAGAAGAAGTCGAGGACTCGTCACAAGGAGCTTATGCGTCAGCTTGGTGCCACAGTCACTAGCGGATCTGAGGGCAGGATCACTAATGAGGACGACTGGGTTCATCGGCACTGTCATTGGACTGATTCTGACCCCGAGCAGCCCCCAGCCAATGACGGAGGTGTATATGACCCTGCAACGGTGTGATGACGTTGTGTCTTTCTCTACCCCTTTTCGATGTCTCGATGACAAAGGGAGAGAAGTGATTTGTGGTGATTTGCGTTGTCGTGTCTCGTGTGTTTTAGTGTTTTGCTTTTCGTTCTGGTTTGGTGTGTTCGTGAGACTCAGCTACCTTTATTTGTGTGAGACCTATGCTATCTTTTATATGAAGTACTCTAGTATGTGCTGCTTAATTCATGTTCTATCCTGTTGCACCTAGTGTGTTACTTACTTATGTCTCCTCATTGATTAGATGTTATCATATCATAAAAGATAGGGGGAGCATTGATCCTAGAGTGTGTGCTTTGCATTCCACAAGCAACTCCTCTTAAGCACACATCTAGGGGGGAGCTTGTCTATCTTTTGTAGTCCGTGGGGTTTGCTTACTCCTCACTTGTTATTACTTTTTGTGCAAATCAAGTGTTGTCATCAATCCACCAAAAAGGGGGAGATTGTAAGGGCATGTCCCTTCCTTTGTGGTTTTGGTGATTGATGACAATGCGTTTGCGGACTAATCGTGTGTGCCAAGTATTTCAGATATACATCCAGAGGCATGAGACGATTATCTACCCTGTGAGTTATCAACTCAAGACGTGTTGCGTGCTAGGCTTTTGTTTTGGTGGACTTGAGTCGTAGGAGACAACTTACTATCAAGGGGGGGGTCCGCAATGGAAAGGCCAGGGTGGAATCATCACGTACACTCATTTTTGCACCCTCATCCTCTTCCTTTTCCTAGCATCTTCTCCTTCTTCTGTGGCACGGTAGTACCGTAACCAGCGCGGTAGTACCGCATATGCGCTCTAAGCGGTAGTATCGCTGTAGAGGCGCGGTAGTACCGCTCGTCCATTGATATGACTCCAACGTATCTATAATTTTTTATTATTCCATGCTACTATTTATGATGTTTTGGATGTTTAATGGGCTTTGTCATACACTTTTATATTATTTTTGAGACTAACCTACTAACCCAAAGGCCCAGTCCAGATTGTTGTTTTTTGCCTGTTTCAGGGTTTTACAGAAAAGGGATATCAAACGGAGTCCAAACGGAATGAAACCTTCGGGGGAGATATTTTTGGAGAAAATCACGCACGGGAGACTTGAGAACCACGGAGTAGGGTCTACGAGGTGCCCACGAGTGTGCGGGGTGCCCCCCCAGGGCGTGCCCCCTGCCTCGTGGGTCCCACGTATGGCCCCCGGTGCCCTCCTTCCTCCTATATATACCTACGTACCCCGAAACCATCAGAACAACAGAGAAAACCCTAGTTCCACCGTCATAACCTTATGTTCCCATGAGATCCCATCTTGGGGCCTGTTTTGGAGCTCCGTCGGAGGGGGGATCTTCCATGGAGTGCTTCTACATCATCATCATCGCCTCACCATGAGTTGTGACTAGTTTACCACAGACCTTCGGGTCCATAGCTAGTATCTAGATGGCTTCTTCTCTCTCTTTGGATCTCGATACAAAGTTCTCCACGGTCTTCGAGGAGATCTATTCGATGTAATCTCTTTTTGCGGTGTGTTTGTCGAGATCCGATGAATTGTGGGTTTATGATCAAGATTATCTATGAGAAATATTTGGTTCTTCTCTGAACTCTTTATATATAATGATCATGCCTAGATAGTCTCATAATTATTCGCTTTTCTATGAATTGCTCGACAGTAATTTGTTTACTTGCCGTAGAATATCGCTATCATGAGAGAAGCCACTAGAGAACACTATGGCCCTCGGGTCTATTCTCAACATATCAATCTGCACCTACTTTACTTTTTCCGCTTTTACTTTTTGTTCTTATAACCAAAAATATCAAACTATCATCTCTATTAGATCTCACTTTCGTAAGTGACCGTAAATGAATTGATAGCCCCTTGTCGCATTGGCTGTGAAGTTCTTATTTGTTTGTGCAGGTGCGAGTGGTCTCCTACTGGATTGATACCTTGGTTCTCAAAAACTAAGGGAAATACTTATGCTACTGTGCTGCATCTCCCTTTCCTCTTCGAGGGAATACAACGCTTGCTCGAGAAGTAGCAAGAAGAATTTCTGGCGCCGTTGTCGGGGAGGCTTACGCAAAATTCATATACCAAGTAATTATCACAAACCCTTATCCTTCGCATTACAATGTTTTGCCTCTCGTTTTCCTCTCCCCCACTTCACCCGTGGCGTTTTATTTGCCCTTCTTCTGATGTGTGTTTATCGTTCGCTTGCTTCTTGTTTGCTTGTGTCTTGCTTGCTTTGCTTTTCATCATGTCTAGCACACCTATCATTATCAACACTCCCGAGAGTGACGTCCTCAACTTTAAACAAAGGGAGGAAGAAAACTTAAAAGATGCCTTGTATAGAATTTGCAATGCTCAAAATAGATCTACTAGGAAGCTATCCACTTCCGTGCTTCTTCGCAATTTTTATGTTGGCATAACTCCGTGGAATAGATTTATCTTAGATACCATTATCGGAGGGAATTTCTTGGGTAGCCATACTTTTGATTCTTATAATGCAATGACTGAATTATTTGGCTCACCACCTCTTATGGTTAATGGGACCGTTTTAACTTTGGAGCATGTCATGCAAAGGTTAGAAATCATTGAAAACAAAGTTGCTATGATAGAACTGGTAGAAAACTTGGATAGAAAAATCCATAATGAAATTACCCAATATGGATCCAAGGTAGGCGTTGTTCTGAAAAATCTTAAGGAAAAGGAACCCATAGTTAAAGAAAAGCTAGATCAGGATTCTAATAGAATCAATAAGCTTGAGGATATTATTACTAATGTGGGTTCTGCTCTTTATGCTAAAAAAACTACTCCAAATGCTTCTACCACTAAATTATCTAAGTTCATGTATGTCCCTAAATACAATGGTGAAACATCTAGTAAAGGAATTGCGGATCTTAAATACATAAGTGTTCACCCTAATTTTTTTTACTTTTGCAAGAGACCCTTTTGACACTTTAGAATTTCTTGATTTCTTGCCCAAGAGTTCGATTATCAATAGGGATAAAGAAGTGCCTAAGAATCACAAGTGATTAATTAAAGAATTGCCTTCCAAAGATGGCAATACCTAGATCTATCCATGTATCGTGCTTAGCTAGGGGCGTAAAATGATAGCGCTTGTTGGGAGGCAACCCAATTTTATATTTTTTGTTTTTGCTTCTATTTAGGAATAAATATTGCATCTAGCTTCTGTTTAGATGTGGTTTTGTGTTTTGTTTAGTGTTTGTGCCAAGTAGAACCTTTGGGAAGACTTGTGTGAAGTTTATGTGATCTTGCTGTGAAAAACAGAATCGTTAGCTGGCTAGAATGGTCATCAGATTTTACGGGAGCGTGCTATTTAGTTGATTCTTTTTGCAGATGATTGATAGAAAAATTCCTCACGTTTACCAATTTAGTTTGAATTTTTTGGAGTTACAGAAGTATGCGAAACCTGCAGATTACTACAAACTGTTCTGTTTTTGACAGATTCTGTTTTTCGTGTGTTGTTTGCTTATTTCAATGCATCTATAAGTAATATTGGGAAGTATGAACCATAGATAAGTTGGAATACAGTAGGTTTAACACCAATATATACAAAGAATGAATTCATTGCAGTAGCTTTGAGTAGTGGTTTGCTTTCTTATACTAACGGAGCTCACGAGATTTTTGTCTAAGTTTTGTGTTGTGAAGTTTTCAAGTTTTGAGTATTGCTTTGATGGACTATGGAACAAAGTGTAGCAAGGGCCTAAGCTTGGGGATGCCCAGTGCACCCCAAGTAAAATTCAAGGACAACCAAAAGCCTAACCTTGGGGATGCCCCGGGAAGGCATCCCCTCTTTCGTCTTCATCTATCGGTAACTATACTCGGAGCTATATTTTTATTCACCACATGATATGTGTTTTACTTGGAGCGTCTTGTATGATTTGAATATTTGCTTGTAAGTTTGCCACAATTATCCTTACTGGACACACCTATTTGAGAGAGTTCAATATGGCCTCGGAATTGATAGAACACTCTATGTGCTCCACTTATATCTTTTGAGTTGAATAGTTTTTGCTCTAGTGCTTCACTTATATCTTTTAGAGCACGGTGGTGATAATATTTTGAAGAAATTGTTGAACTCTCATGCTCCACTTATATCCTTTTGAGAGTCTATTAAAACAGCATTGTAATGTGCTTAGGCTATAAAACTAGTCTTCACATGATAGACATCCAATATCAATGTAGTAAAAACTTTCACACTAAGTGCATTGAATATGATGAGAAGTTGGATGCTTGATAATTGTTTTGAGATATGAGGATAGTGATATTAGAGTCATGCTAGTGGAGTTATTATGAAATTGAGAAATATTTGTGTTAAGGTTAGTGATTCCCGTAGCATGCATATATGGTGAACCGCTATGTGACGAAGTTGGAGGATGAGGTATTTGTAAAGTGTCAACCTTTGTGTGGAGGTCGAGGGCGCGCGATGGTTAACTCCTACCAACCTCCCCCCTAGGAGCATGTGTTGATTGCTTTGTTTTGATGACTCGTAAATTTTTGCAATAAGTATATGAATTATTTATGACTAATGTTGAGTCCATGGATTATACGCACTCTCACCCTTCCACCATTGCTAGCCTCTCTTGTATCGTGCAACTTTCGCCGGTACCATACACCCACTATATATCCTTCCTCTAAATATCCACCATATATATTCCTCAAAACAGCCACCATACCTACCTATCATGGCATTTCCATAGCTATTCTGAGATATATTGCCATGCAACTTTCCACCATTCCGTTCATATGACACGCATCATATTGTCATATTTCCATGCATGATCATGTAGTAGACATCGTATTTGTGGCAAAGCCACCATGCATAATTTTTCATACATGCCACTCTTGATTCATTGCACATCCCTGTACACCGCCGGAGTCATTCATATAGAGTCATACTTTGTTCTAGTATCGAGTTGTAATTCAATGAAAGTGTGATGATCATCATTATTAGAGCATTGTCCCATGTGAGGAAAGGCTAAATAAATAAAGCCCCTCCAAGAAAAAGAAAAATAAAGAAGGAAAGGCCAAAGAAAAAAATAAAGGCCCAAAAAAAGAAAAAAAAGAAAAGAAAAAGGGACAATTGCTACTATCTTTTTCCACACTTGTGCTTCAAAGTAGCACCATGTTCATCATGATAGAGTGTCTCATGTTTAGTCACTTTCATATACTAGTGGGAATTTTCATTATAGAACTTGACTTGTATATTCCAACGATGGGCTTCCTCAAATGCCCTAGGTCTTCATGAGCAAGCAAGTTGGATGCACACCCACTTAGTTTCTTTTGTTGAGCTTTCATACATTTTTAGCTCTAGTGCATCCGTTGCATGGAAATCCCTACTCACTCACATTTTTATCTATCGATGGGCATCTCCATAGCCCGTTGATACGCCTAGTCGATGTGAGACTATCTCCCTGCTTTTTGTCTTCTCCACAACCACCTCTCTATTCCACCCATAGTGCTATGTCCATGGCTCACGCTCATGTATTGCATGAAAGTTGAAAGGTTTGAAAGAATAGAGTATGAAAACAAGTGCTTGGCTGAAATCGGGGTTGTGCATGATATGAATATTTTGTGTGACGAAGAGGGAGCATAGCTAGACTATATGGTTTTGTAGGGATAACTTTCTTTAGCCATAGTATTTTGAGAAGACATGATTGATTTGTTAGTACGCTTGAAGTATTATTATTTCTTATGTCAATATAGACTTTTGTCTTGAATCTTTCAGATCTGAACATTCATGCCACCATTAAGAGAATTACATTGAAAAACTATGTTGGTTAGCATTCCACATCAAAAATTCTGTTTTTATCATTTACCTACTCGAGGACGAGCAGGAATTAAGCTTGGGGATGCTTGATACGTCTCCAACATATTTATAATTTTTTATTGTTCCATGCTATTATTTATGATGTTTTGGCTGTTTAATGGGCTTTTTCATACACTTTTATATTATTTTTGGGACTAACCTACTAACCCAAAGGCCCAGTCTAGATTGCTGTTTTTGCCTGTTTCAGGGTTTTACAGAAAAGGGATATCAAACGGAGTCCAAACGGAATGAAACCTTTGGGAGAGATATTTTTCGAGAAAATCACGCACGGGAGACTTGAGAACCACGGAGTAGGGTCTACAAGGTGCCCACGAAGGTGGGGGGCGCCCCCCTAGGGCGCGCCCCCTGCCTCATGGGTCCCACGTATGGCCCCGGTGCCCTCCTTCCTCCTATATATACCTATGTACCCTGAAACCATCAGAACAACAGAGAAAACCTTAGTTCCACCACCGTAACCTTCTATTCCCATGAGATCCCATCTTGGGGCCTGTTCCGGCTCCGCTGGAGGGGGGATCTTCCACGGAGTGCTTCTACATCATCATCATCGCCTCACCATGAGTTGTGAGTAGTTTACCACAGACCTTCGAGTCCATAGCTAGTATCTAGATGGCTTCTTCTCTCTCTTTGGATCTCAATACAAAGTTCTCCTCGGTCTTCGAGGAGATCTATTTGATGTAATCTCTTTTTGCGGTGTGTTTGTCAAGATCCGATGAATTATGGGTTTATGATCAAGATAATATATGAGAAATATTTGGTTCTTCTCTGAACTCTTTATTTATAATGATCATGCCTAGATAGTCTCATAATTATTCACTTTTCTATCAATTGCTCGACAGTAATTTGTTTACCCGCCGTAGAATATCGCTATCATGAGAGAAGCCACTAGAGAACACTATGGCCCCCGGGTCTATTCTCAACATATCAATCTACACCTACTTTACTTTTTCCGCTTTTACTTTCTACTCTTATAACCAAAAATATCAAACTATCATCTCTATCAGATCTCACTTTTGTAAGTGACGGTAAAGGGATTGACAAAACCCTTATCGCGCTGGCTACGAAGTTCTTATTTGTTTGTGCAGGTGCGAGGGACTCGCGTGTGGTCTCCTACTGGATTGATACCTTGGTTCTCAAAAACTGAGGGAAATACTTACGCTAATGTGCTGCATCTCCCTTTCATCTTTGAGGGAATACAACGCAAGCTTGAGAAGTAGCATGCATATATGCGGCAGTACCGCCGCGGCTACTCTCCACCTCCGCGTCGATTCGAGACGAACATTTTTCGTGTCGGGGTCTACGGTGGTAGCAACGGTAGTAGCAGCGGTAGTACCGCTGCCACCACCGTGGCTACCACCGCTCCTTTCCTCCAAACCCCGTCCCTAACACAGGGCGGTAGTACCGCTGGGGGGCATGATGTCTACTACGCACCCTTCTTCTTGTAGACGTTCTTGGGCCTCCAAGTGCAGAGGTTTGTAGGACAGTAGCAAATTTCCCTCAAGTGGATGACCTAAGGTTTATCAATCCGTGGGAGGCGTAGGATGAAGATGGTCTCTCTCAAACAACCCTCCAACCAAATAACAAAGAGTCTCTTGTGTCCCCAACACACCCTATACAATGGTAAATTGTATAGGTGCAGTAGTTCGGCGAAGAGATGGTGATACAAGTGTAATATGGATGGTAGATATAGGTTTTTGTAAACTGAAAAATAAAAACAGCAAGGTAGCAAGTGGTAAACGTGAGCATAAATGGTGTTGCAATGATAGTGGAGAAGGCCTAGGGTTCATACTCTCACTAGTGCAAGTTCTCTCAACAAGGATAACATAATTGGATCATATTACTAGCCCTCAACATGCAACAAAGAGTCACTCCAAAGTCACTAATAGCAGAGAACAAACGAAGAGATTATGGTAGGGTACGAAACCACCTCAAAGCTATTCTTTCTGATCGATCTATTTAAGAGTCCATACTAACGTTCAATCTATCATAGAGTTCGTACTAGAATAACACCTTAAGACACAAATCAATCGAAACCCTAATGTCACCTAGATACTCCATTGTCACCTCAAGTATCCGTGGGCATGATTATACGATATGCATCACACAAACTCAGAAACATCTATTCAACCAACACATAGAAAGTCAAAGAGTGCCCCAAAGTTTCTATCGGAGAGTAAAGATGAAAACATGTGCCAAACCCTATGCATAGATTCCCAAGGTCACGGAACCCGCAAGTGTCGGTGTACTAAGATAGGGGTACCTTAGTACCCCAACTTGTGCACGGGCAGTAGCAGCTTCCCGCGGTAGGGCTTACCACGTGCTCGCCGGAAACCTTTCTCGTCCCTATAAAACCATTCAAGAACAAATTATACAAGTCAGAAGATCAAGGCCCCGGCAAGAGGAGCTTGCCGGGAAGGCCGCACCAGGCTCAAGGATATCATTTTAGTACAAGACCCTGGCAAGAGGAGCTTGCCAGGAAGGCCAAAGAATGCACACCTCAAGAGACACCTCGGCGCATCATGCGCCCAGGCAGGACCCGGTGAGCGACAAGCTTCCGGGCCCGACAAGGTCACGGCCCCGGCAAGGTGCTTGCAGGGGGGAACTTATGCTATGTGCCCGCGCTCCAGCTCATCTCTCCACGCGTCGCCCTGGGGCCCTTCCAGGGACGCGTGGCGGAATGCTGTGCAGCCTGGGGCACACGGTGGCAATCCACGATGACGAGGCTACCGCCGTGTCGAATGGAGAGGCATGGACGGACGCTTTTGGGGTCGACGGTGATGGGCATTTACTGCCCTTGTCCCCCACTGTCAAGATTAGGTGAAGACCACTGTTCATCCACTGTTCACGCACTATTCCCGCACTGTTACAACTACCACCACAGTTACATTTTTACCCTCCTCTACGTTGACACCTGTCGGTGACCCCTTGAGCTATAAAAGGAGGCCCATGCACAACGTAGAAAGGGTTCGGAACCTAAGCAACTCTCTCGCTCGGTGTAGCTAGTACTGTAGCTCTTCAAGCTCCCGAGCTCAATACAACCAAGGCAGGAGTAGGGTTTTACGCGTCCGCGCGGCCCGAACCTGGGTAAACTGCCCGCGTGTGCCCCTCGATCTGCTCTTCGTGCTCCCTTCGCTCCCTTACCGCAACGTAGAAGGGGCTCCGGTCCCATAGGTGCTCGTGGGAGGACAGTTTCCCCCGACATCTTTGGCGCGCCAGGTAGGGGGCGTCGAGGTTGTGCGGACCTGATCCGGCGCTCACGCGGGCGCATTCTTCATCAACCTCTCCAGCTTCATCAACTTCGTCAACAGCACCCACATGGCTCCGAAGAAAAAGCCTTCGGAGGTCGCAGGCCCGTCCGCGTCGATTCCACCACCACCAGAACCAACGGTTGGTGGAGGAGACGCCGGCGGAAGGGTCGTCGCCGGCGAGGAAACTCACGGCGCCACCAAATCTAAGGACAAGACGGACGACCGGGCAAACTCCAAAGCCTCGGTGTCCGTAGACGCACCACGTCCTTCCCAGCAGACGACAGGCCAGCAGCGTCGTGGTACAGGAGGTACCATACGCTTGCTGGGGCAGGGACAAACCGGAGGATCGCGGGACGCTCAAGGCCATCGTCCTGGCACGAGCAAGGCGCGGTCACCGGGGCGAGAGACTGCTCCTTCTAACCCTGTTAGAAGTCCGAGCATATCTCGCTCCTCGCACCGCTCGCCGCCGCTCCCCTCCTCTCCAGCAGAAGCTCTAGCCAGAGCGCAACTGCTCCTCGACTTCCCTCCAGCGGCAGACAAGGCCGAAGACTGGAGGGCGACGATACAGAGCCTCATCGCCTTCGCCAACAACGACACGCCGCAGCAGCCGGCGACATCGCGGCCACGGCAAGTCGACCAGGCGAAGGCCGATGGCGACAAGACCGCCGGGGGTGCAACCACCATGCACTCCCCGCCGTGGAAGCAGAAGACGCCACCCCGCCGGATTAACGTCGACGATGACTCCACGGCGTCGTCGGATCCACGGGCTCGTCGGGACCAGCGCCAAGTCCTCGACGATCGGCGGCAAGAAGACGCTCGGACGCGCATCGAGTGCCGACGAGAAGCCCGGCGACAATCAGACCAGCGCGCTGGGACCGCTGTCGACACGTACGCGCCCGGTGAACCAGGCGACTTGCCGTACGCGGCAGGTTGCCCTACGTTCACCCGTGAGCTACGGCGAGTCCAGTGGCCCAGCATGAAAAACTACAAGCCCGACGTACCCGAGAAGTACGACGGCAAGACGCACCCCTCGGAGTTCCTCAGCATCTACACCATCGCGGTGCAGGCTGCCGGGGGGCGCGACGAGAAGATACTAGCGAACTACTTCCCGCTAGTGCTTAAGCCGAACGTCCGTTCTTGGCTTATGCACTTGCCGGAAGGCTCCATTTCTTCGTGGGCGGATCTGTGCCACCAGTTTGTTGGCGCCTTCACGGGCGGCCACAAACCCCACGGCCAGGAGAGCGATCTCCACATCTTGGCCCAGAAGGAAGGAGAGACCCTGCGCAAGTATATCCAGAGGTTCAGCCGCGTGCAGCACAACATTCCCGACGTCCACCCTGCCGCGGTTATCAGCGCGTTCCACCAGAACGTGCGTAACCGCCGCATGCGGGAAGAGATGGCCATGACCAAGATTCGGGATGTCAGCGAGCTCTACGCTCTGGCTGACAAGTGCGCGCGCGCCGAAGAAGGGAGGAGACTCCCCGGAAAGGATGTTGGCACAGGAGGAAGCGACAGCGAGGATGCCGCCCCGGCAAAGAAGAGCCGGCGGCGGAACAACAGAAGAAAGAAGAGCAAGGAAGTGCTGGTCGTCGAGCAGTCCGGCAAGGAGGCTCCCACCAAGAAGGCACAGGCTGGCGGTTCCGGCAAGGAGCCTGCCCCTGTAGCGGCAGCCGACAAGCAGGACGGCTCCGACAAGCAATACTGCAAGATCCACCGCACCAAGGGCCACGACCTTTCGAACTGCAAACGAGTCGAGTACCTCGTAGAACAGTAGAAGGCTGAATACGAGCGTCGCGACAAGGAGAAGGCCCAAGGTGGCGGGGGTGAGCCAAGCCAGAAGCGGCCATTCAATGGCCGGGGAGGACGCCGTGGCAAGGCCAAGCAGCGGCAAGGTGATCGACCTCCCCGGGGCCGCGACAAGGACGAGGAAGAAGACGACGACGACGACATGGAGGAAGGAGATAACAGCGAGCTGGAGTTCCAGAAGGCCACAAAAGTTCTGTGTGTCGACGGAGGCGCCTCCCTGCATACTTCCCACCGCCAACTCAAGCAGTGGGTGCGGGAAGTAAACGCAGCTGATCCGCCCGTTGAGTCACGCAGGCTGCTGAAGTGGTCCAGCACGCCCATTATTTTCGATCTTGAGGATCACCCTGACCGCACAACGGCGGTCGGGTGCTTGCCGATGTTGGTATCACCAACTATCCGCAACCTCAAGGTCACCAAAATGTTGGTTGACGGCGGGGCCGGCCTGAACTTGATCTCCTCGGCTGTGATCAAGAAACTCCAGATCCCAGACGGCGAGCTCGAAGAAACCGGGTCGTTCCAAGGAATAAACCCGGGGAGGAGCAAGCCAAAGGGGAAGATTACTCTGCCGGTGACCTTTGGCGGGGAGCTCAACTTCAGGACGGAGAGGATAACCTTCGACGTGGCCGATATCCCATTGCCATACAATGGGATACTTGGACGTCCTACCCTCGCCAAGTTCATGGCAGCTTCCCACTATGCCTACAACGTGCTCAAGATGCCGGGGCCGATAAGCGTCATCTCTGTCCATGGCGACAAGAAGGACGCACTTATCTGCGCCGACAAGATATACCGGGATGCAGCAGCCGCAGCAGAGAGCAACACACTTGCCGCTGAAGCTCCCGGGGGGAGGAAGACCAAGACCAAGTCCGGCAAGTGCTCTGGGGCCCACTCCGGCAAACGCACCTCTTCGGAGTGCTGCGCTGCCGTCGAGGACGCACCATCGAGATCCACCGGCAAGTGCAAGAAGGGGATGGCCGCTCCACCGGCAACCAAGAAGGTGTCCGCCAAGGTGGACGGCACTGGTGGTACCTTCACCATCAGTGCTACGCTCGACAACAAATAGGAAAGCGCGCTCGTTGCCTTCCTGCGGGCGAATGTCGATGTGTTTGCGTGGCGACCATCTGACATCCCCGGCGTTCCTAGGAAGGTAATTGAGCACAAGCTTGCTGTTTGTCCTCATGCGCGGCCCGTCAAGCAAAAGGTCAGGAAGCAAGCCGTGGAGCGCCAAGAATTCATCGCGGAAGAGATAAAGAAGTTGGAAGCAGCAGGCCTAGTTAGAGGCGTGATCCATCCTACGTGGTTGGCCAATCCAGTTGTCGTACGCAAGGCCAATGGGAAGTGGAGACTTTGTATAGACTTCACTGATGTGAATAAAGCATGTCCCAAGGATCCATTTCCCTTGCCGCGTATTGACCAGATTGTTGACTCCACCGCTGGATGTGAGCTGCTTTCCTTCCTTGATGCATACTCAGGCTACCACCAGATTTTTATGGCCAAGGAAGATGAAGAGAAGACTGCATTCATTACTCCATGCGGCACATATTGCTTCATACGCATGCCCTTTGGATTGAAGAACGCAGGCTCGACATTTGCAAGGGTGGTGCACACTGCTTTTGAGCCACAGATCCACAGAAATGTGGAAGCTTACATGGATGACATAGTGATCAAGAGCAAGAGCAAAGATACCCTGATCCAAGATCTGGAAGAGACCTTTGAGAATCTGTGCAAGATCCAGCTTAAGTTGAACCCTGAGAAGTGCGTCTTTGGAGTCCCCTCCGGCAAGCTTCTCGGGTTCTTTGTGTCCCAGAGGGGGATTGAAGCCAATCCCGACAAGATAAAAGCCATCGAGCAGATTGAGGCCCCGAAGTGCGTCAAGGACGTAAGGAGACTTGCTGGTTGTGTGGCTGCCATCAGTAGGTTCATTTTAGAGTCTGCAGAACGCGCCCTGCCTTTTTTCAAAATCTTGAAGAAGGCAGGTCCCATGAAATGGACTCCGGAAGCGGAGGCAGCGCTGCAAGATTTGGAAGGATACCTGTCCTCTACTCCAATACTTGTCGCACCTAGGCCACAAGAGAAGTTGCTGCTGTACCTAGCAGCAACCAATCAAGTGGTTAGTGATGCGTTAGTAGCGGAGAGGGTGCCGGATGAGGAATCTACACCACCGGCGAGCGAATCCAGCGACAAGCAGGGAGCTTCCCCGACAAGTTCTGGCTCCGACAAGGACAAGGCTGCGCAGGAACAAGATGAAGTGCGAAAGAAGATGGTGCAGCGCCCAGTGTATTTTGTAAGTTCCCTCTTGCAGGGGGCTAGATCAAGATACTCTGGGGTGCAGAAGTTGCTTTTCGGCCTCCTCATGGCCTCGAGAAAACTGCGCCATTACTTCCAAGCACACGAGATAATGGTGGTCACTCGCTTTCCGTTGAAGAGGATATTGCAGAATCCCGAAGCGACAGGCAGGATCGCCGAGTGGGCACTGGAGCTGTCAAGCTTTGGTCTCAAGTTTGAAAGTACTTCAACTATACAGAGCAGAGCTTTGGCAGAGTTCATAGCAAAATGGACCCCAACGCCCGATGAAGAAGTTCTAGAGACAAGCGTCCCCGTCCAAGAAGCGAGCAGTGAATGGGTAATGTACTTTGATGGTGCCTTCTCGCTGCAAGGCGCCGGTGCCGGCGTGGTACTCATAGCGCCCACCGGAGAGCACCTCAAGTATGTTGTCTAGATGCACTTTCCCAAGGAACAAGCGACAAACAATACTGCTGAGTATGAAGGTTTGCTTGCCGGCCTCAGAATTGCCGCCGAGCTTGGGATTAAGAAGTTGATTGTGCGGGGAGATTCTCAGTTGGTGGTCCGACAAGTGAACAAGAGTTACCAGAGCCCTTTGATGGAAGCCTATGTTGATGAAGTGAGGAAGCTTGAAGAACACTTTGAGGGTTTGCAAATGGAGTACGTCCCAAGAGCTCAGAATGATATTGCAGATGGCCTCTCAAAGTGTGCTGCAATGAAGTTACCTGTGGAGCCGGGGACCTTCCTGCTCAAGCTAACTCAGCCATCCGTTACACCATCAGTTGGGCAAAGTAAGAAGAGAAAGTTGGTCTCCGGCGACTACTTGCCGGCGGATCTTCCAGAAGCCGCCGCCAAGGTACCCAGGATCAACAGCCAAGATGCTGAGGAACAGTTTGCTCCTGCAGATCCAAGGGTCTGTACAGTTGAAGCAAACGTTCCCGACAAGGCCTGCCCCGGCAGGCTTGCCGGGGGACCATCAGCTCCGACAGAACCGCAGGTTCTTGCCGTAGAAGCTGAGGTTCCCGCAGCAGCCCTCATGCCTTTAGTCCTTGTTGTTGAGCCTCAGGCTCCAGCATGGGCACAGCAAATCGTCCGTTTTCTGCAAACTGGAGAACTTCCCGACGACCCAGAAGAGATAGAGAAAATAACCAGGCAGTCAAGTATGTACCAGTTCGTCGACAATGAACTGTACAGAAGAAGGCTCAATGGTGTCAGGTTGAAGTGCATTTCCAGAGAAGATGGACAGAAGCTGTTGGCAGAGATACACGGAGGCATATGTGACCACCACATTGGCGCAAGGGCACTTGCCGGGAAGGCGTTCCGGCAAGGGTTCTTCTAGCCAGAAGCCCTCCAAGATGCAACTGCACAAGTAACCAAGTGTGAAGCGTGCCAGTTCCATGCCAAGCAAATTCATCAGCCAGCTCAAGCTCTCCGGACGATTCCTTTATCCTGGCCCTTCTCGGTCTGGGGGCTCGATATCCTCGGCCCCTTTCCCCGCGTAGTCGGGGGCTTTGAGTACTTGTACGTTGCAATCGACAAGTTCACAAAGTGGCCAGAAGTGGAACCAGTGAGAAAGGTGACAGCACAGTCAGCAGTCAGGTTCTTCAGGTCAATTGTTTGCCGTTTCGGAATCCCTAACAGGATCATCACCGACAACGGTACACAATTTACTAGTCGCACCTTCATGCAGTACGTCCAAGACCTTGGCGCCAAGGTTAGCTTCGCTTCTGTTGCTCACCCGAGGAGAAATGGTCAAGCGGAGAGGGCCAATGCTGAAGTGCTGCGCGGACTCAAGACAAGAACCTTCGACAGGCTGCGCAAGTGCGGAAGCAACTGGATAGAGGAGTTGCCGGCGGCTCTTTGGTCAATCAGGACGACACCAAATCGAGCCACCGGACAGACACCCTTTTCTCTTGTCTATGGAGCAGAGGCAGTTCTCCCCACGGAACTCGTATACGGATCTCCTCGAGTGCTCGCTTATGATGAGCTCGAGCAAGAGCAACTGCGACAAGATGATGCGTTGCTCCTTGAGGAGGAACGTCTCCAGGCTGCTGTACGAGCTGCTCGATATCAGCAAGCCTTGCGTCGCTATCATAGCCGCAAGGTCAAGGTCAGGAGTCTCGAGGAAGGCGACCTTGTTCTTCGGCGTGATCAGTCCGCCAAGAATTCCAACAAGTTGACGCCGAAGTGGGAAGATCCTTATCGGGTGAGACAAGTCACAAGGCCCGGCGTTGTCCGCCTTGAGACCAAAGAAGGCTTACCGGTGAGCAACTCTTGGAACATAGAGCATCTTCGCAAGTTTCACCCATAAGGCGCGGTTGTCGTGATCCGCTTCGGCAACCACCTTTTGTACAAGTCTTGCCGCTGTTGCATGTAAACCTTTGTACAAAGCCGGGCGCAGATCCCGTGCATCAGTAAAGTTTTTGTGCTTCGCGCCATTTGCCATTCCCATGCTTTTCTTTGTTATTTGCATGCATTATCTGACACTTCGTGCGATGCACATCCCCGGTAAGCACTAGCAAGCCGTGAGGCTATATACTTGTTTTCCCTCCTCTTTTTCTTTCCCTCTTAAGCAGAAGGAATATTCCTCGCGCACAAGTTTGCCGGGGGGGAAGGAGGTGGAGGATGAACCAAGTGTTGTTCAAGAAAGAGAAGCCTTGTCGGGGAACAAGCAATATATGAAAGCTAAGTTACCAAAGTTTGAGTAATTCAAATTTTTAAATTCTAAGTTATCTTCCTTGTACAACCACACTTTGTATGGAAAACCTGTGCGCGGAGGAACCTACCCGTGGTTGGCCGCACCCTTACCTTGTTTTCGAGCACGCTCAACGACTTAAGTGAGCTGCGACAAGCGTCGCGCCCTTACTTCGTTTTCGAGTTCGCTCAGCAAGCTAAGTGCGCTGCGACTAGCTGCGGCAAGGTTACTTGCCGACGAGGTCCTTTGCCAGCAGGCTGCTAAGAGTCCAGCACTCAGCGCTCGCGGCAAGGGCCCCTTGCCGGCAAGTCCCCTGAAAGCGTAGGGCAAAAAGCATACAAAGTAAAGGACCAAAATCAAGGGAAATAACACCGCATTGATTGCTCAGAAATAAGATAGTATATTACAGAGATAACTTGTCGCAATAACTAATTAATTCATGTCCATGACACGCTTTGCAGCGGCAAAGGAAACAGAAAGGAAGAAGCCTAATCTACGCGGTCGCCTTCACACCTTGAGATCTTGTTCACCTTGGCGACGATGTGGGCGACCTGCGCCTTCAACGCCTCCTGATCTGCATCGCCCGACAAGCTGCGGAGGACGTTGACAAGGTTGATGCCAGGGTTGCGGTAGACGATCTTCGTCAAGACGCGCTCCAAGGTGCCCGCGCAGAGCTGACACGACTCGTCGGCCAGCTGTCCGGGGAGCTTCTCCCGCAGCCGTGCAAGCGCCGGCGCGATTCCCCTGAAGAAGAGACTTAATTTGGCGCTGTGGGGGAGGTCCTCGTCGGGAGAGTACACGAGGTGCTCCGCCCTCAGCGCCATCATCTCGTTGTCAATGTTGGCGGCGGAGGTGACCAGATCGTCAGTCCATTGCTCCACCGCCCGGCTGAAGTTGTTCGCTGAGACGGCGGCGCTCTCCACCAGGCCTTGTTCCTTGCGGAGCTCGTCCTTCAGTTTCGTCTCGCGATCCCGGGCGGCGTCGAGCGAATCAGTCAAAGTGGAGACCTTCAACTCCAAGTCAGCAATTGAATCTTTGGCGGCAGTGAGCTCGTCGCCCCTCTTGGAGAGTCGTACCTGCAAGTCGGAGTTGGTGTGGGCATCTTTCTCCTGCTCCACGTTGAGCGCGGCGACTCTGTCCTCACTTGCTTTTAGGTACCGCTCCAGCTGATCCACCTTGAGCTCCAGGTCCCTCTTGGCGGTTTCCGCGGCGGCTGCGGCATCCTTTGCCTCCTTCAGGGCCCCGCCAAGGGCCTGCTCCCGAGCGGTGAGTTCGTCGTCATGGGCATCGAGCTCGACCTTCCGTTGGTTGAGTGCCCCCTCCCGCCGAGACAGCTCCTCGGCAGCCAGCCGCTGCCGCTCTTCTGCCTCCGCCTTCTCCAGGAGGAAGGCTTGCTGCTCCCCGGCAAGCTCTTCCCGCTCCTCCGCCAGGTTGCGGAGGGCGGCCTGGTTGGCGGCGTGAAGCTCCGCGGCCCGCTTCTCCAAGTCAACTCCAGCCTTGGCGGCAAGAGCTTCCCGGGAGTCCAATTTCGCCTGCCTGGCCCGGTACAGGGCCAGGAGCCGGCGAAGGATCTTCTCCTCTTCGGGCTCGTCTCCTCCGCCAAGCGCTTCAACAACCTTCAACCCCGCGGAGGCGAGGACCTCTCCATCGTAGGTCTCTCCCTCCACGGGGGCTCGCGACGAAGACCCCCACGGGACTTGTATGAAGACCCCGTTGGGGGCCTCAAGATAGACGCCTGGCTGCTCCGCGGTGGCGGAGGGGTCGGCGGCCGGTGCAGCGCTTGATGCTCCTGCTGCCTTCGGGCCAGCAGTGTGGTCGCCGCCCCCCTCCCCAGTCGCGGCGTCCGTGGTCGGGGCGGTCTCCTCAGCGACAGGCTCGTCGGCTCCAGCCATGCCCCCAGCGGCAGTGGCGTTGCCGCCGTCGCCGCGCACCTCCTCCTCAGCGGTGGCCTTTGTTTCCATCCGCTCCGGGGCAGGAGGATCTAGCAGAAGAAGAAGGAGAGAAAAGATCAAGCAAATATCCAAAAAGACAAGTTCAAGAAGATGAAGTTGCAAGACTCACCTCCGCGGACTTCTTCAACGACAGGCTCCCTCGCTGGGGAGTCCTCCCTTGGCGGTGGGGCAGTGGCCCCTGCTGGCGGAGGGCCGCCCGCGCCCTCCCTTGGCGGGGTGGTCACCCTTGTCGGGCTGCTCGCCCTTGGCGGGGTGCCCGTCCTTGGCGGAGCGCTCTCCCTCGCCGGGGAGTTCACCCTTGGCGGGGAGGGTGGAGCAGGTGGCTCGTCGGGGGCAGTCTCCGGGCGCTCCTGCGGCTGCGGCTCCACTTCTGCACAAGACAAACAAGACAACAAAATATCAATACAGATAACAACCTCGAGCGCGCTCGCTAAGCAGACATATGACTACCAGACTTACGCTGGGGGCTGCTCCTCGAAGCAGCAGGTTGATCCGGCAAGCTAGCCGCTGGCGCGTCTCCGGTCGCCGCGGCGGGCGAGTCGTCTTCGACCTCAACCACAGGGATCTTGGCCTTTTTCGCCATCTGCTGGGCCAGGGACCTGAAAGCAAAACAAAAATAAGATCAGAATCATCAAGGAAGATCAAGACAAAGTCAAAGAAGTTACAAGTTGCAAGTACATACTCCTCTTCCTCGTCGTCATCGGAGCTGAGGGCGGAGAAGTCAAACTCCACCTGAGATGCTCCCGCGCGAGGAGCAGGAGGAAAAGGCTCCCTCGGGCGCTTGGCGGTCTCCGGGGCTGTGGGCTGCGAAGACCCAGCCTCCGTCGCCGCCGAGGCCCGAGGAGCAGGATGAGCGGCCGTTCCGCTCCGGGCGGATCCCCCTCCGCTTGACGCTGGTGCGCGGGGCGCCTCCGTCGCGGCTTGGCTTGCCTTGGTGGCGCGCGTCGCCCGGCGCGCAGGCTGCTGTCTGGGTGCCTACGGCCTCGTCGCCGTAGCCGCCTTGCGGAGGCGCTTCCTCGGTGGTTGCGTAGGACTTGCCGGAGGTGGGGAGCTCTCTGAGGACGAGGAGGCGTCGTCGTCAAGTCCCAGAGATCCGCCGGTGTCTTCGTCAGCCTCGACGTCCTCCTCCTCCTCCCCGGTAGGCCCGTTGGACCCAGCAACATGCCTGGCGGCCTCGCTCCCTCCGGCGGCCCCGCTTCCTCCGGCAACCTCGCTCCCTGCGGCGGCCTCGCTCACCCCGGCAACCCCGGGTATCCCGGAGAGCCTCAGGGAAGGCACCCCGGCAAAGTCTTCGGGCGGAAGCTTGAGCAACCTGAGGATTTTAGCCTCCTCTGCTTGGCTCAACGCGTTCGCGGCCTCTGCATCGTCCACGGTGTATCCAAAATCTCCCGCTGCCCCAGCTGCGGCGGCCTCTTCCATCCTGGAAGCAATGTAAGCTATGTCCCGCGCCGTAGTGGCCCGGGTGAGGCCCCTGTTCTCCTCGGTGTTCTTGGGCGTCTCAACTAAGTTGTCGAAGAAGCTCAGCACAGTATCCGGCGGAGGCTCGATCCAGGTGGGGACGATGCCATGGGAGTCGCACTCCGGCATCATTGCGGGCAAGGAATCACAGGCGGTGCTGTTGCACAGTGGCACCACTCCCTTGGCGGGTCTGAACCACTCCGGATGGGCCGGGTCATGTTTGAAGAGCTCTCAGACCATTCCTTTCAGCTCCAAAGCAGTGAAATTGAAGTTTAATCCAGGGCGCAGCCTCATGATATCCGCCGCATTGCCAAATTCACAGGCGGGCCTTTTCCTTTCTTGTAAAGGGGCGATGCGGCGGCGGAGGAAATCTGCCCCAACCTCTCCGATGGTCAGATTAGCTACCTGGAGACGGATAATCCCGACGAGGGCGATACTGAGCTTGTTGTCCTCCGGGGCCAATTCGCTCCAATTCCTGCCGCGCACTATGGCTGTCGTGCACGGCGCAGTGAAGGGCTCCGGCTTATCCTCCACTACCCAGCACCAATCTGCACGCCATTCTTCCCACTTGCCGCGGAGTTCTCCCTTCAGGTATGAATCCTTCTTATTCAGCCGGAAGATCCAGGAGATGCCGCCGAAAAGGGGAGCGCCAGCCTCTACTCTAGGCATAAAGAAATGGCGAAAGAGTGCTACGTTTGGATGGATCCCAACATAGTTTTCGCACAGATGTGCGAAAACGGCCATCGTAAGGATGGCGTTGGGAGTGAAATCTAAGAGGTGGAGGTTGTATGTGTTCATGATATCGCAAAAGAACTCCGAGTACGGAGGGCACAATCCACAGTGGAAGAAAGCAGCGAAGAAGAAGTACCCGCCGGGAAACATATCTTTGGCGACAGCGGGGAAGGCTCTGGTGCGGGGATGAGCTTTGGTCTCCCCGGACCAGAACATATAGTACTAGTTCCGCAGCTCCTTCGCGCCAAGCCTCGGCGCGAAGACCACGCTTCTCTTCCGCATGGCGGCCAGCTTCGCCGCCTGCTCGGACTTCTCCTTCTTGGCCTTGTCCGCCTTCGCCTTGTCGCTCTTCGGGGCCATGGCGGAGGCGGCGAGGGAAGAGGCGAGGAGCTCGACGGCGCCGCGGATGCGGAAGACGGCGGATGAGGGGTGGAGGCAAGGAGCAGCGGGGGTTTCTGGAGAGTTAAGACGCAATGAAGACGAAGGAGGGAAACTGCCCCTGCTTCCTCTGCTTTTAAGGGGGAAGTGGGGGACGCTCCACATTTCCCATTAAACAACAGACCACGATCTCTCCCACGACGCCGCAATCGACGCGTGCCGTTAGGGAGGGGCGCGGCGGATGCGGAAGGGGATACGGCTTGCCGTGGGCCGCGTGTGCCCGTGCACTGTTTTGGGCCTAGCCCAACAGCGCTCGGCACCGTGTGTGGCCCAGGCCCGGGGGCTCCTGTCGGTGTACTAAGATAGGGGTACCTTAGTACCCCAACTTGTGCACGGGCAGTAGCAGCTTCCCGCGGCAGGGCTTACCACGTGCTCGCCGGAAACCTTTCTGGTCCCTATAAAACCATTCAAGAACAAAGTATACAAGTCAGAAGATCAAGGCCCCGGCAAGAGGAGCTTGCCGGGAAGGCCGCACCAGGCTCAAGGATATCATTTTAGTACAAGACCCTGGCAAGAGGAGCTTGCCAGGAAGGCCAAAGAATGCACACCTCAAGAGACACCTCGGCGCATCATGCGCCCAGGCAGGACCCGGTGAGCGACAAGCTTCCGGGCCCGACAAGGTCACGGCCCCGGCAAGGTGCTTGCCGGGGGGAACTTATGCTATGTGCCCACGCTCCAGCTCATCTCTCCACGCGTCGCCCTGGGGCCCTTCCAGGGACGCGTGGCGGAATGCTGTGCAGCCTGGGGCACACGGTGGCAATCCACGGTGACGAGGCTACCGCCGTGTCGAATGGAGAGGCATGGACGGACGCTTTTGGGGTCGACGGTGACCGGCATTTACTGCCCTTGTCCCCCACTGTCAAGATTAGGTGAAGACCACTGTTCATCCACTGTTCACGCACTATTCCCGCACTGTTACAACTACCACCACAGTTACATTTTTACCCTCCTCTACGTTGGCACCTGTCGGTGACCCCTTGAGCTATAAAAGGAGGCCCATGCACAACATAGAAAGGGTTCGGAACCTAAGCAACTCTCTCGCTCGGTGTAGCTAGTACTGTAGCTCTTCAAGCTCCTGAGCTCGATACAACCAAGGCAGGAGTAGGGTTTTACGCGTCCGCGCGGCCCGAACCTGGGTAAACTGCCCGCGTGTGCCCCTCGATCTGCTCTTCGTGCTCCCTCCGCTCCCTTACCGCAACGTAGAAGGGGCTCCGGTCCCATAGGTGCTCGTGGGAGGACAGTTTCCCCCGACAGCAAGTTTATCACCAAAACATACATCAAGTAGATCACATGATATCCCATTGTCACCACAGATAAACACGTGCAAGACATACATCAAGTGTTCTCAAATCCTTAAAGACTCAATCCGATAAGATAACTTCAAAGGGAAAACTCAATCCATTACTAGAATAGCAAATCTTACGATACATCAAGATCGTGCCATCTCAAGAACACGAGAGAGAGAGATCAAACACATAGCTACTGGTACATACCCTCAGCCCCGAGGGTGGACTACTCCCTCCTCGTCATGGAGAGCGTCGGTATGATGAAGATAGCCACCGGAGAGGGATTCCCCCCTCCTGCAGGGTGCCAGAATGGGTGTAGATTGGTTTTCGGTGGCTAGAGAGGCTTTCGGCGGCGGAACTCCTAATCTAGGTTAATTTCCGAAGGTTTCAGTATTTATACGATTTTTTGGCGTAAGGCACAAGTCAGGGGGGCTTTTGGGCTGTCCTCGAGATAGGAGGGCGCGCCCTCCACCCTCGAGAGCAGCCCGTGGCTCTCCTGGCCCAACTCCTTTGCTTCGGGGGCTTCTTTTGGTCCAGAAAAAATCATAAAAAATTGGCACGTCAATTGGACTCCGTTTGATATTCCTTTTCTGTAAAACCCTAAAACAGGAGAAAAACAGAAACTGGCACTGGGCTCTGGGTTAATAGGTTAGTCCCAAAAATCATATAAAAGTGTATATAAAATCCCATAAGACATCCTAGAAGGATAATATAATAGCATGGAACAATAAAAAAATATAGATACGTTGGAGACGTATCAGCATCCCCAAGCTTAATTCCTGCTCGTCCTCGAGTAGGTAAATGATAAAGAAAGAATTTATTATGTGGAATGCTAACCAATATAGTTTTTCAATGTAATTCTCTTAATTGTGGCATGAATGTTCAGATCTTAAAGATTCAAGATAAAAGTCTATATTGACATAAGAAACAATAATACTTCAAGCATACTAACAAAGCAATCATGTCTTCTCAAAATACTATGGCTAAAGAAAGTTATCCCTACAAAATCATATAGTGTTGGCTATGCTCCTTGTCATCACACAAAAATATTCATATCATGCACAACCCCGATTTCAGCCAAGCACTATGGGTGGAATAGAGGTGGTTGTGGAGAAGACAAAAAGGAGGAAGATAGTATCACATCGACTAGGCGTGTCAATGGGCTATGGAGATGCCCATCAATATATATCAATGTGAGTGAGTAGGATTGCCATGGTACGGATGCACTAGAGCTAAATATGTATGAAATCTCAACAAAAGAAACTAAGTGGGTGTGCATCCAACTTGCTTGCTCACGAAGACCTAGGGTATTTGAGAAAGCCCAATGTTGGAATATACAAGCCAAGTTCTATAATGAAAATTCCCACTAGTATATGAAAGTGACTAAACATGAGAATCTCTATCATGAAGAACATGGTGCTATTTTGAAGCACAAGTGTGGAAAAAGATAGTAGTAATTGTCCCTTCTTTTTTCTTCTTCTTCTTTTTCTTTTTTTGGGCCTTTCTTTTTTTCTTTGGCCTTTCTTTTTCCATTTTTTTCTTTTTTTGTGGAGGGGCTTTATAGATCTAGCCTTTCCTCCCATGGGACAATGCTCTAATAATGATGATCATCACACTTTCATTACAACTCGATATTACAACTCGATACTAGAACAAAGTATGACTCTATATGAATGCCTCCGGCGGTGTACCGGGATGCGCAAGGAATCAAGAGTGACATGTATGAAAAATTATGCATGGTGGCTTTGCCACAGATACGATGTCAACTACATGATCATGCAATGGCAATATGACAATATGATGCGTGTCATATGAACGGAGCGGTGGAAAGTTGCATGGCAATATATCTCGGAATGGCTATGGAAATGCCATGATAGGTAGGTATGGTGGCTGTTTTGAGGAACAATATGGTGGCTATTTTGAGGAAGGATATATAGTGTTTTATGGCACCGACGAAAGTTGCGTGGTACGAGAGAGGATAGCAATGGTGGAAGGGTGAGAGTGTGTATAATCCATGGACTCAACATTAGTCATAAGAACTCATATACTTATTGCAAAAATATACGAGTCATCAAACAAAGCAATCAACACATGCTCCTAGGGGGAGGTTTGTAGGAGTTAACCATCGCGCGCCCCCGACCTCCACACAAAGGCTGACACTCTACAAATACCTCATGCTCTAACTTAGTCACACAACGGTTCACCATACGTGCATGCTACGGGAATCACTAACGTTAACACAAGTATTTCTCAATTTCATAATAACTCCACTAGCAGGACTCTAATATCACTATCCTCATGTCTCAAAACAATTATCAAGCATCCAACATCTCATTCTATTCAATGCACTTGGTGTGATTGTTTTTACTACATTGACATTGGATGTCTATCATGTGAAGACTAGTTTCTTTAGCCTAAACACATTACCATGCTGTTTTAATAGATTCTAAAAAGGATATAAGTGAAGCATGAGAGTTCAACAATTTCTACAAAATATTACCACCACCGTGCTCTAAAAGATATAAGTGAAGCACTAGAGTAAAAACTATTCAACTCAAAAGATATAAGTGAAGCACATAGAGTGTTCTAACAATTTCTAGGCCATATTTAACTCTCTCAAATAGGTGTGTCCAGCAGAGATGATTGTGGCAAACTAACAAGCAAAGACTCAAATTATACAAGACGCTCCAAGCAAAACACATATCATGTTGCGAATAAAAATATAGCTCCAAGTATAGTTACCGATGGATGAAGACGAAAGAGGGGATGCCTTCCCAGGGCATCCCCAAGCTTAGGCTTTTGGTTGTCCTTGAATTTTACGTTGGGGTGCCATGGGAATCCCCAATCTTAGGCTCTTGCCACTCTTTGTTCCATAGTCCATCAAAGCAATACTCAAAACTTCACAACACAAAACTTAGACAAAACATTTCGTGAGCTCCGTTAGTGTAAGAAAGCAAACCACTACTCAAAGGTGCAGAAATGAATTCATTTTTTGTTTATATTGGTGTTAAAACTACTGTATTCCAACTTCTCTATGGTTCATATCTTCAAATACTACTCATAGATGCATTGAAATAAGCAAACAACACACGAAAAACAAAATCTGTCAAAAACAGAACCGTCTGTAGTAATCTGCAGATTTCGCCTACTTCTCGGACTCCAAAAAAATTCAAACTAAATTGGTAAATTTGCGTAATTTGTCTACTAATCATCTGCAAAAAGAATCAACAAAATAGCACGCTCCAGTAAAATCTGCCGACCACTTTAGCGAACAATAACGATTCTGTTTTTTCACAGCAAGATCACATAAACTTCACACAAGTCTTCCCAAAGGTTCTACTTGGCACAAACACTAAACAAAACATGAAACCACATCTAATCAGAGGCTAGATGCAATATTTATTACCTAACAGCAACAAAAACAAGAAATATAAAATTGGGTTGCCTCCCAACAAGCGCTATCGTTTTACGCCCCTAGCTAGGCATAATGATGCTCACATAAAAGATAATAATTGAAACATAACGGGAGCATCATGAAGAATATGACTAGCACATTTAAGTCTAACCCACTTCCTATGCATAGGGATTTTGTGAGCAAACAACTTATGGGGACAATAATCAACTAGCATAGGAAAGCAAAACAAGCATAGCTTCAAAACTTTAAGCACATAGAGAGGAAACTTGATATTATTGCAATTCCTACAAACATATGATCCTCTCTCATAATAATTTTCAGTAGCATCATGAATGAATTCAAAAATATAACCAGAACATAAAGCATTATTTTCATGATCTACTTGCATAGAAATTTTACAACTCTCCACATAAGCAAAATTCTTCTCATTCATAGCAGTGGGAGGAGCAAATTCAACAAAATAACTATCATGTGAAGCATAATCCAATTAAAAATAGAATCATGATTATCTTTATTCTTTATAGCATAGGTGCCATCACAATAATCATCATAAATAGGAGGCATGCTTTCATCATAATAAATTTGCTCATCAAAACTTGGGGGACTAAAAATATCATCTTCATCAAACATAGCTTCCCCAAGCTTGTGGCTTTGCATATCATTAGCATCATGGGTATTCACATAATTCATACTAACAACATTGCAGTCATGTTCATCATGCACATATTTTATGCCAAGCATTCTATGTAATTCTTCTTCTGGTACTTGAGCACAATTTTCCTTTCCATCATTTTCACGAAAGATATTAAAAAGATGAAGCATATGAGGTAACCTTAGTTCCATTTTTTTGTAGTTTTCTTTTATAAATGAAACTAGTGATAAAACAAGAAACTAAAAGATTCGATTGCAAGATCTAAAGATATACCTTCAAGCACTAACCTCCCCAGCAACGGCACCAGAAAAGAGCTTGTTGTCTACTACGCACCCTTCTTCTTGTAGATGTTGTTGGGCCTCCAAGTGCAGAGGTTTGTAGGACAGTAGCAAGTTTCCCTCAAGTGGTTGACCTAAGGTTTATCAATCTGTGGGAGGCATAGGATGAAGATGGTCTCTCTCAAACAACCCTGCAACCAAATAACAAACCGTCTCTTGTGTCCCCAACACACCCAATACAATGGTAAATTGTGTAGATGCACTAGTTCAGCGAAGAGATGGCGATACAAGTGTAATATGGATGGTAGATATAGGTTTTTGTAGACAGAAAATATAAAAACAGCAAGGTAGCAAGTAGTAAACGTGAGAATAAACGGTGTTGCAATGATAGTGGAGAAGGCCTAGGGTTCATACTTTCACTAGTGCAAGTTCTCTCAAAAAGGATAACATAATTGGATCATATTACTAGCCCTCAACATGCAACAAAGAGTCACTCCAAAGTCACTAATAGCGGAGAACAAACGAAGAGATTATGGTAGGGTACGAAACCACCTCAAAGCTATTCTTTCTGATCGATCTATTCAAGAGTCCGTAGTAACGTTCAATCTATCATAGAGTTCGTACTAGAATAACACCTTAAGACACAAATCAATCAAAACCCTAATGTCACCTAGATACTCCATTGTCACCTCAAGTATCCGTGGGCATGATTATACGATATGCATCACACAATCTCAGAAACATCTATTCAACCAACACATAGAACTTCAAAGAGTGCCCCAAAGTTTCTACCGGAGAGTCGAGATGAAAACGTGTGCCAACCCCTATGCATACATTCCCAAGGTCACGGAACCTGCAAGTTGATCACCAAAACATACATCAAGTAGATCACATGATATCCCATTGTCACCATAGATAAACACGTGCAAGACATACATCAAGTGTTCTCAAATCCTTAAAGACTCAATCCGATAAGATAACTTCAAAGGGAAAACTCAATCCATTACAAGAGAGTAGAGGGGGAGAAGCATCATAAGATCCAACTAGAATAGCAAAGCTCGCGATACATCAAGATCATGCCATCTCAAGAACACGAGAGAGATAGATCAAACACATAGCTACTGGTACATACCCTCAACCCCGAGGGTGGACTACTCCCTCCTCATCATGGAGAGCGCCAGTATGATGAAGATAGCCACCGGAGAGGGATTCCCCCCTACGACAGGGTGCCAGAACGGGTGTAGATTGGTTTTCGGTGGCTACAGAGGCTTTCGGCGGCGGAACTCCCGATCTAGGTTAATTTCCAAAGGTTTCAGTATTTATAGGATTTTTTGGCGTAGGGCACAAGTCAGGGGGCCTTCTGGGCTGTCCTCGAGATAGGAGGGCGCGCCCCCCTGCCCAGGGCGCGCCCTCCACCCTCGAGGGCAGCCCATGGCTTTCCTGGCCCAAATCCTTTGCTTCGTGGGCTTCTTTTGGTCCAGAAAAAATCATAAAAAATTGGCTCGTCAATTGGACTCCATTTGATATTCCTTTTCTGTAAAACACTAAAATAGGAGAAAAACATAAGCTGGCACTGGGCTCTAGGTTAATAGGTTAGTCCCAAAAATCATATAAAAGTGTATATAGAACCCCATAAGACATCCTAGAAGGATAATATAATAGCATGGAACAATAAAAAAATTATAGATACGTTGGAGACGTATCACGGCACGGTAGTACCGCTGGCTCCAGCGGTAGTACCGCTCTGTGCGGGCTGAGAAGAGTGTAACGGTTCACTCTTTCCATCCACTATATAAAGTGTTCTTCCTCCTCTAGAACACTTACCTCTTCTCCCCCAAGCTCCATTGTTGCTCCAAAAGCTTATTTTCGCCCAATCTCTCTCCCTAGCCAATCAAATTTGTTGATTTTCTAGGGATTGGTTGAGAAGGCCCAGATCTACACTTCCACCAAGAGAAATTTGATTCCCCCCACTAATCCCTTGCAGATCTTGTTACTCTTGGGTGTTTGAGCAACCTAGACGGTTGAGGTCACCTCGGAGCCATATCCATTGTGGTGAAGCTCCGTGGTTTCGTTGGGAGCCTCCAATTCAGTTGTGGAGAGAGCCCCAACCTTGTTTGTAAAGGTTCGGTCACCGCCTTCAAGGGCACCAATAGTGGAATCACAGCATCTCGCATTTTGTGAGGGCGTGAGGATAATACGGTGGCCCTAGCGGCTTCTTGGGGAGCATAGTGCCTCCACACCGCTCCAACGGAGACGTACTTCCCTTCAAAGGGAAGGAACTTCGGTAACACATCCTCGTCTTCACCGGCTCCACTTTTGGTTATCTCTATCCTTTACTTGTGCAAGCTTTAGTGTGTTAGTATCTTGTGCTTGTTGCTCAATTATCTTTGTTGCAACCCGGTTCTGGAAATCATGTTACTAGACCATGATGAACCTACGAACTATGAGGAAGCAATGATGAGCCCAGATTCCGTAAAATGGCTTGAGGCCATGAAATCTGAGATGGGTTCCATGTATAAGAACAAAGTGTGGACTTTGGTTGACTTGCCCAATGATCGGCAAGCCATCGAAAATAAATGGATCTTCAAGAGGAAGACCGACGCTGACAGTAATGTTATTGTTTACAAAGCTCGACTTGTTGCGAAAGGTTTTTGACAAGTTCAAGGAGTTGACTACGATGAGACTTTCTCACACGTAGCGATGCTTAAGTCTGTCCGAATCATGTTAGCAATTGCCGCATTTTTTGATTATGAAATCTGGCAAATGGATGTAAAAACTACATTCCTGAATGGATATCTTACAGAAGAGTTGTATATGATGCAACCAGAAGGTTTTGTCGATCCTAAAGGTGCTAACAAAGTGTGCAATCTCCAGCGATCCATCTATGGACTAGTGCAAGCATCTCAGATTTGGAATATACGCTTTGATTAGTTGATCAAAGCATATAGTTTTATACAGACTTGCGGTGAAGCCTGTATTTACAAGAAAGTGAGTGGGAGCACTACAGCCTTTCTGATAAGTATATGTGAATGACATATTGTCGATCAGAAATGATGTAGAATTTTCTGGAAAGCATAAAGGAGTGTTCGAAAGGAGTTTTTTTTCAAAGAAAAACCTCGGTAAAGCTGCTTACATATTGAGCCTCAAGATCTATAGAGATAGATCAAGATGCTTGATAAGTTTTTTCAATGAGTACATACCTTGACAAGTTTTTGAAGTAGTTCAAAATGGATCAGTCAGAGAAGGAGTTCTTGCCTGAGTTGTAAGGTATGAAGTTGAGTAAGACTCAAAGCCCGACATCGGCAGAAGATAGAGAAAGAATGAAAGTCATTCCCTATGCCTCAGCCATAGGTTCTATAAAGTATGCCATGCTGTGTACCAAACCTGTTGTGTACCTTACCCTGAGTTTGGCAAGGAGGTACAAAAGTGATCCAGGAGTAGATCACTGGAAAGCAGTCAAAATTATCCTTAGTTACTGGATGACTAAGGAAATGTTTCTCGATTATGGAGGTGATAAAGAGTTCGTCGTAAAAAGTTACATCGATGCAAGCTTTATACTAATCCAGATGACTCTAAGTATCAATCTGGATGCATATTGGAAGTGGGAGCAATTAGCTAGAGTAGCTCCATGCAGAGCATTGTAGACATAGAAATTTGCAAATTCCATACGGATCTGAATGTGTCAGACCCGTTGACTAAACTTCTCTCACAAGCAAAACATGATCACACCTTACTACTCTTGGGTGTTAATCACATAGCGATGTGAACTAGATTATTGACTCTAGTAAACCCTTTGGGTATTGGTCACATGGCGATGTGAACTATGGGTGTTATTCACATAACGATGTGAACTATCGGTATTAAATCACATGGAGATGTGAACTAGATTATTGACTCTAGTGCAAGTGGGAGACTGAAGGAAATATGCCCTAGAGGCAATAATAAAGTTATTATTTATTTCCTTATATCATGATAAATGTTTATTATTCATGCTAGAATTGTATTAACCGGAAACTTAGTACATGTGTGAATACATAGACAAAACAAAGTGTCCCTAGTATGCCTCTACTAGACTAGCTCATTGATCAAAGATGGTTATGTTTCCTAACCATACACATGAGTTTTCATTTGATCAACGGGGTCACATCATTAGGAGAATGATGTGATGGACTAGACCCATCCGTTAGCTTAGCACTATGACCGTTTAGTTTTACTGCTATTGCTTTCTTCATGACTTATACATGTTCCTATGACTATGAGATTATGCAACTCCCGTATACCAGAGGAACACCTTTTGTGCTATCAAACGTCACAACGTAACTGGGTGATTATAAAGATGCTCTACAGGTGTCTCCGAAGGTGTTCGTGGTGTTGGCATAGATCAAGAATAGGATTTGTCACTCCGAGTGTCAGAGAGGTATCTCTGGGCCCTCTCGGTAATACACATCATAATAAGCCTTGCAAGCAAATGACTAATGAGTTAGTCACGAGATGATGTATTACGGAACGAGTAAAGAGACTTGCCGGTAACGAGATTAACTAGGTATGGTGATACCGACGATTGAATCTCGGGAAAGTAACATACCGATGACAAAGGGAACAACGTATGTTGTTATGCGGTTTGACCGATAAAGATCTTCGTAGAATATGTAGGAGCCAATATGAGCATCGAGGTTCCGCTATTGGTTATTGACCGGAGATGAGTCTCGGTCATGTCTACATAGTTCTCGAACTCGTAGGGTCCGCACGCTTAAGGTTTGATGACGATCGGTATTATGAGTTTATGTGTTTTGATGTACCGAAGGTAGTTTAGAGTCCCGGATGAGATTGGGGACATGAAGAGGAGTCTCGAAATAGTCGAGACGTAAAGATCGATATATTGGACGACTATATTCGGACATCGGAAAGGTTCCGAGTGATTCGGGTTTTCGGAGTACTGGAGAGTTACGGGAATTCGCCGGGGAGTATATGGGCCTTATTGGGCTTTAGGAGAAAGAGAGAAGAGGAAGGTTGCGCCCCCCCCCCCCCCAAGGCCTAGTCCGAATTGGACTAAGGGGAGGGGCTGCGCCCCCTCCTTCCTTCTCTTCTCTTTTCCCTTTCCTTCTCTCCTACTCCTACTACTTGGAAGGGCTCCTGGTTCTACTAGGAAAGGGGGAATCCTACTCCCGATGGGAGTAGGACTCCCCTAGGGCGCGCCATAGAGAGGGCCGGCCCTCCCCCTCCTCCACTCCTTTATATACAAGGGTAGAGGCAACCCATAGACACACAAGTTGATCAGTTGATCTCTCAGAACCGTGTGCGGTGCCCCTCTCCACAGAAACACACCTCGGTCATACCGCTGAAGTGCTTAGGCGAAGCTCTGCGCCGGTAGCTTCATCATCTTGGTCACCACGCCGTCGTGCTGACGAAACTCTCCCGTGAGGCTCTATCGTATCAAGAGCTCGTGGGACATCATCAAGCTGAACGTGTGCTGAACGCGGAGGCGTCGTACGTTCAGTGCTTGATCGGTTGGATCACGAAGAAGTTCGACTACATCAACCGCGTCACTAGACGCTTCCACTCCCGGTCTACGAGGGTACGTAGACACACTCTCCCTTCTTGTTGCTATGCATCTAGTAGATAGATCTTGCGTGATCGTAGGAAAAATTTGAAATACTACGTTCCCCAACACCTTCATGCTTTCCAGAAATACTCCATCATTTTGATCAACAATATGTCATCCACATATACTTATCAGAAATGTTGTAGTGCTCCCACTCACTTTCTTGTAAATACAAGTTTCTTGCAAACTTTGTATAAACCCAAAAGCTTTGATCACCTCATCAAAGCATATATTCCAACTCCGAGACGCTTGACCAGTCCATAGAAGGATCGCTGGAGCTTGCAACCTTTTAGCATCCTTAGGATTGACAAAACCTTCCGGTTGTATCACATACAACCTTTCCTCATGGAAACTGTTAAGGACACCCTGTTTTGACATCCATCTGGTAGATTTCAAAATCGAAAAAGCAGCAACTGCTAATATAGTTCTGATGGACTCAAGCATCGGTACGGGTGAGAAAGTCTCATCGTAGTCAACTCCTTGAACTTGTGAAAGCCCCTTTGCCACAAATCGAGCTTTATAGACGATGACATTACCGTCTGTATCCGTCTTCTTCTTGAAGATCCATTTATTCTGATAGGCCTTTCTCCCTTCAGGCAATACTTCCAAAGTCCATACTTTGTATTCATACATTGATACCATCTCAGATTTCATGGCCTCTAACCATATTATCAGAATCTGGGCCCACCATCACTTCTCCATAGCTCGCGGGTTCATCGTTGTCCAACAACATGACCTCCAAGACAGAGTTGTTGTACCACTCAGGAGTAGTACGTATCCTTGTCGACCTACGAGGTTTGATAGTAACTTGATCCGAAACGTCATGATCAGTATCATTAGTTTTCCTCTTCAACTGTCGTAGGTTCCATAGAAAACTCTTTCTGTGTTGCACTACTCTCTGGTTGAAGTAAGGTTCAAAAACTTCATTCAGTTCTATCTTCCTCCCACTCAATTCTTTCGAGAGAAACTCTTTCTCGAGAAAGGACCCGTTCTCAGCAACAAACACTTTTCTCTCGAATCTGAGATAGAAGGTATACCTGATACGTCTCCAACGTATCTATAATTTTTTATTGTTCGATGCTATTATTTATGAAGTCTTGGATGTTTAATGGGCTTTATCTTACACTTTTATATCATTTTTGGGACTAACCTACTAACCCAAAGGCCCAGTCCAGATTGCTGTTTTTGCCTGTTTCTGGGTTTTGCAGAAAAAGAATATCAAACGGAGTCCAAACGGAATGAAACCTTCGCAAGAGATATTTTTGGAGCAAATCACGCACAGGGGACTTGAGAACCACGTCAGGGGAGCCTCGGGGTGTCCACGAGGGTGCGGGGCGTGCCCCCCTTCCCAGGGCGCACCCCCTGCCTCGTGGGCCCCTCGAGCACCCCCCCC
>LR738715.1:830778430-830850851 GCA_902687465.1 Secale cereale | reverse complement strand
GCGTGTCCTCCTTCCTCCTATATAAGTCTACGTACCCCGAAACCATCGACAACAGAGAGAAAACCCTAATTCCACCGCCGTAACCTTCTGTTCCCGTGAGATCCCATCTTGGAGCCCGTTCATCATCATCATCATCATCATCATCATCATCTTGGAGCCCCCTCAACTCCGTGATGGACCCCCTCCGGAGTTCATCATCATCATCATCGCCCTCACCACGAGTTGTGAGTAGTTTACCACAGACCTTCGGGTCCATAGCTATTATCTAGATGGCTTCTTCTCTCTCTCTCTCTCTCTTGATCTCAATACAAAGTTCTTCTCGGTCTTCGAGGAGATCTATTCGATGTAATCTCTTTTTGCGGTGTGTTTGTCGAGATCCGATGAATCGTGAGTTTATGATCAAGATTATCTACGAGAAATATTTGGTTCTTCTCTGAACTTTTTATGTGTGCTCATAATATCCTTGCAAGTCTCTTCGAATTATTGGTTTGGTTTGGCCTACTAGATCTATAGTTCTAGCAATGGGAGAAGTGCTTGGTTTTGGGTTCAATCTTGTGGTGTCCTTTCCCAGTGACAGTAGGGGCAGCAAGGCACGTATTGTATTGTTGCCATCAAGGATAAAAAGATGGGGTTTATATCATATTGCTTGAGTTTATCCCTCTACATCATGTCATCTTGCTTAAGGCTTTACTTTGTTCTTATGAATAAATACACTAGATGCATGATGGATAGCGGTCGATGTGTGGAGTAATAGTAGTAGATGCAGAATCATTTCGGTCTACTTGTCTCGGATGTGATGCCTATATACAATGATCATGCCTAGATAGTCTCGCTTTTCTATCAATTGCTCGACAGTAATTTGTTTACCCGCCATAGAATATCGCAATCATGAGAGAAGCCACTAGAGAACACTATGGCCCCCGGGTCTATTCTCAACATATCAATCTACATCTACTTTACTTTTATCGCTTTTCTTTTCTTTTCTTATAAACAAAAATACCAAAAATATAAACTATCATCTCTATCAGATCCCACTTTCGTAAGTGCCGGTAAAGGGATTGACAACCCCTTATCGCGTTGGCTGCGAAGTTCTTATTTGTTTGTGTAGGTGCGAGGGACTCGCGCGTGGTCTCCTACTGGATTGATACCTTGGTTCTCAAAAGCTGAGGGAAATACTTACGCTATTGTGCTGCATCTCCCTTTCCTGTTCGAGGCAATACAATGCAAGCTCGAGAAGTAGCAAGAAGATTTTCTAGGGCCGTTGCCGGGGAGGCTTACGCAAAAGTCATATACCAAGTACCTATCACAAACCCTTATCCTTCGCATTACATTTATTTGCCTCTCGTTTTCCTCTCCCCCACTTCACCCTTGCCGTTTTATTTGCCCTTCTTCCGTCGTGTGTTTATCGTTCGCTTGCTTCTTGTTTGCTTGTGTGTGTTGCTTGCTTGCCTGTCATCATGTCTAGCACACCTATCGTTATCAACACTCCCGAGAGTGAGGTCCTCAACTTTAAACAAAGGGAGGAAGAAAACTCAAAAGATGCCTGGTATAGAATTTGCAATGCTCAAAATAGATCCAATAGGAAGCTTTCCACTTCCGTGCTTCTTCGCAATTTTTGTATTGGCATAACTCCTTCGAATAGGCTTGCTCTTGATACCGTTACCAGAGGAAATTTCTTGGGGAATCATACCCTTAATTCTTATAATGTCCTGATAGATTTATTCGGGCAGCCTTCCACCCAGGAAGAGACTCAAGTTTTTGAGAAAATTTGTGAAGTAACAAAGATATTACAAAAGTCTCTTGAACCGCTTAAGAATGTTAGTGGAAGTATCCACCGTATGAATATGTTGATTACCCTTTGCAATAAGCGGTTGGATGCCTTAGATCTAAAGATCTCCGAATATGAAGAGAAACGTAAAGAACCTCCCGGATTCGAGCTCGACACCATTAAAAGGGTGAAGATAAAAGATGACAATGCTTAGATCTATCTTGTATCGTGCCTAGCTAGGGGGCGTAAAACGATAGCGCTTGTTGGGAGGCAACCCAACTTTATATTTTTTTTGTTTTTGTTGTTGTTAGGGAATAAATATTGCATCTAGCCTCTGTTTAGATGTGGTTTCATGTTTTGTTGAGTGTTTGTGCCAAGTAGAACCTTTGGGAAGATGTGTGTGAAGTTTATGTGATCTTGCTGTGAAAAACAGAATCGTTAGCGCTCACTAGAATGGTCGTCAGATTTTACTAGAGTGTGCTATTTAGTTGATTCTTTTTGCAGATGATTAATAGAAAGATTCCTCACATTTACAAATTTAGTTTGAATTTTTGGAGTTACAGAAGTATGCGAAACCTGCAGATTACTACAGACTGTTCTGTTTTTGACAAATTCTGTTTTTCGTGTGTTGTTTGCTTATTTCAATGCATCTATGAGTAATATTTGGAGGTATGAACCATAGAGAAGTTGGAATACAGTAGGTTTAACACCAATATAAACAAAGAATGAATTCATTTCAGTACCTTTGAGTAGTGGTTTGCTTTCTTATACTAACGGAGCTCATGAGAATTTTTGTCTAAGTTTTGTGTTGTGAAGTTTTCAAGTTTTGAGTATTGCTTTGATGGACTATGGAACAAAGAGTAGCAAAGTCCTAAGCTTGGAGATGCCCATGGCACCCCAAGTAAAATTCAAGGATAATCAAAATCCTAAGCTTGGGGATGCCCCGGGAAGGGATCCCCTTTTTCGTCTTCATCCATCGGTAACTATACTTGGAGCTATATTTTATTCACCACATGATATGTGTTTTGCTTGGAGCGTCTTGTATAATTTGAGTGTTTGCTTGTTAATTTGTCACAATCATCCTTGCTGGACACACCTATTTGAGAGAGTTAAATATGTCCTAGGAATTGTTAGAACACTCTATGTGCTTCACTTATATCTTTTGAGTTGAATAGTTTTTGCTCTAGTGCTTCACTTACATCTTTTAGACCACGGTGGTGGTAATATTATGTAGAAATTGTTGAACTCTCATGCTTCACTTATATCTATTTGAGAGTCTATTAAAACAGCATGGTAATGTGTTTAGGCTAATAAAACTAGTCTTCACATGATAGACATCCAATGTCAATGTAGTAAAAAAAATCACACTAAGTGCATTGAATATGATGAGATGTTGGATGCTTGATAATTGTTTTGAGATATGAGGATGGTGATATTAGAGTCATGCTAGTGGAGTTATTATGAAATTGAGAAATACTTGTGTTAAGGTTAGTGATTCCTGTATCATGCACGTATGGTGAACCACTATGTGACGAAGTTAGAGCATGAGGTATTTGTAGAGTGCCAACCTTTGTGTGGAGGTCGGGGGCGCACGGTGGTTAACTCCTACCAACCTCCCCCCTAGGAGCATGCGTTGATTGCTTTGTTTTGATGACTCGTAGATTTTTGCAATAAGTATATGAGTTCTTATGACTAATGTTGAGTCCATGGATTATACGCACTCTCACCCTTCCACCATTGCTAGCCTCTCTTGTACCGCGCAACTTTCGCCGGTACCATAAACCCACTATATATCCTTCCTAAAAACAGCCACCATGTACCTTCCTCAAAACAGCCACCATACCTACCTATCATGGCATTTCCATAGCCATTGCGAGATATATTGCCATGCAACTTTCCACCGTTCCGTTCATATGACACGCATCATATTGTCATATTTCCATGCATGATCATGTAGTTGACATCGTATTTGTGGCAAAGCCACCATGCATAATTTTTCATACATGTCACTCTTGATTCATTGCACATCCCGGTACACCGCCGGAGGCATTCATGTAGAGTCATACTTGTTGTAGTATCGACCTGTAATATCGAGTTGTAATAAAAGTATGATGATCATCATTATTAGAGCATTGCCCCATGTGAGGAAAGGCCAATAAAAAAAGGAGATGGCCCAAAAAAATAGAGAGGGGCTAATTAAAAAAAAAGCCCCTCCAAAAAAATGAGAGAAAATAGAGAAGGGACAATTGCTACTATCTTTTTCCACACTTGTGCTTCAAAGTAGCACCATGTTCTTCATTGTTGAGAGTCTCATGTTTAGTCCCTTTCATATACTAGTGGGAATTTTCATTATAGAACTTAGCTTGTATATTCCAACGATGGGCTTCCTCAAATGCCCTAGGTCTTCGTGAGCAAGGAAGTTGGATGCACACCCACTAGTTTCTTTTGTTGAGCTTTCATTCATACTTAGGTCTAGTGCATCCGTTGCATGGTAATCCCTACTCACTCACATTGATATCTATTGATGGGCATCTCCATAGCCCGTTGATACGCCTAGTCGATGTGATACTATCTTCCTCCTTTTTGTCTTCTCCACAACCACCTCTATTCCACCCATAGTGCTATGTACATGCCTCACGCTCATGTATTGCGTGAAAGTTGAGGTTTGAAAAGATAAAGTATGAAAACAAGTGCTTGGCTGAAATCGGGGTTGTACATGATATGAATATTTTGTGTGATGAAGAGGGAGCATAGCCAGACTATATGATTTTGTAGGGATAACTTTCTTTAGCCATAGTATTTTGAGAAGACATGATTGCTTTGTTAGTATGCTTGAAGTATTATTATGTCTTATGTCTATATAGACTTTTATCTTGAATCTTTCAGATCTGAACATTCATGTCAAAATTAAGAGAATTACATTGAGAAACTATATTGGTTAGCATTTCACATCAAAAATTCTTTCTTTATCATTTACCTACTCGAGGACGAGCATGAATTAAGCTTGGGGATGCTTGATACGTCTCCAACGTATCTATAATATTTTATTGTTCCATGCTATTATTTATGAAGTCTTGGATGTTTAATGGGCTTTATCTTACACTTTTATATCATCTTTGGGACTAACCTACTAACCCAAAGGCCCAGTCCAGATTGCTGTTTTTTGCCTGTTTCAGGGTTTTGCAGAAAAGAATATCAAACGGAGTCCAAACGGAATGAAACCTTCGCAAGAGATATTTTTGGAGAAAATCACGCACAGGGGACTTGAGAACCACGTCAGGGGAGCCTCGGGGTGTCCACGAGGGTTGCGGGCGCGCTCCCTACCTCGTGGGCCCCTTGAGCACCCCTCGGTGTCCTCCTTCCTCCTATATAAGTTTACGTACCCCGAAACCATCGATAACAGAGAGAAAACCCTAATTCCACTGCCGTAACCTTCTGTTCCCATGAGATCCCATCTTGGAGCCTGTTCCGGAGCTCATCATCATCATCACCCTCACCATGAGTTGTGAGTAGTTTACCACAGACCTTTGGGTCCATAGCTAGTATCTAGATGGCTTCTTCTCTCTCTCTCTCTGGATCTCAATACAAAGTTCTCCTCGGTCTTCGAGGAGATCTATTCGATGTAATCTATTTTTGCGGTGTGTTTGTCGAGAACCGATGAATTGTGAGTTTATGATCAAGATTATCTATGAGAAATATTTGGTTCTTCTCTGAACTTTTTATGTGTGCTCATAATATCCTTGCAAGTCTCTTAGAATTATTGGTTTAGTTTGGCCTACTAGATCTATATTTCTTGTAATGGGAGAAGTGCTTGGCTTTGGGTTCAATCTTGCGGTGTCCTTTCCCAGTGACAGTAGGGGCAGCAAGGCACGTATTGTATTGTTGCCATCGAGGATAAAAAGATGTGGTTTATATCATATTGCTTGAGTTTATCCCTCTACATCATGTCATCTTGCTTAAGGCGTTACTCTGTTCTTATGAACTCAATACACTAGATGCATGCTGGATAGCGGTCGATGTGTAGAGTAATAGTAGTAGATGCAGAATCGTTTCGGTCTACTTGTCTCGGACGTGATGCCTATATACAATGATCATGCCTAGATAGTCTCATAATTATACGATTTTCTATCAATTGCTCGACAGTAATTTGTTTACCCGACGTAGAATATCGCTATCATGAGAGAAGCCACTAGAGAACACTATGGCCCCCGGGTCTATTCTCAACATATCAATCTACATCTACTTTACTATTATCGCTTTTATTTTCTGTTCTTATAAACAAAAATACCAAAAATATAAACTATCATCTCTATCAGATCTCACTTTCGTAAGTGACCGTAAAGGGATTGACAACCCCTTATCGCGTTGGCTGCGAAGTTCTTATTTGTTTGTGCAGGTGCGAGGGACTCGCGCGTGGTCTCCTACTGGATTGATACCTTGGTTCTCAAAAACTAAGGGAAATACTTACGCTACTGTGTTGCATCTCCCTTTCCTCTTCGAGGGAATACAACGCAAGCTCGAGAAGTAGCAATACCCAACTGTCTACTTTGGGTATCATATGAAGATGCAATTGTTCGCTTTGGGTTCGAGCTTTTCTGGCCGAAGCCATAAGCATCGCAGCCCCAAACCTTAAGAAGCGACAACTTAGGTTTCTTGCCAAACCATAGTTCATACGGTGTCACCTCCATGGACTTAGATGGTGCCCTATTTAAAGTGAATGCAGTTGTCTCTAATGCATAACCCCAAAACGATAGTGGCAGATCGACAAGAGACATCATAGAACGCATCATATCCAATAAGGTACGATTACGACATTCGGACACACCATTATACTGTGGTGTTCCAGGTGGCGTCAACTGTGAAACAATTCCACATTTTGTTAAGTGATTGCCAAACTCATAACTCAGAAATTCTCCCCTTTGATCGGATCGTAGGAATTTAATCTTCTTGTTACGATGATTCTCCACTTCACTCTGAAATTGCTTGAACTTTTCAAACATTTCAGACTTATGCTTCATTAAGTAAATATACCCATATCTACTCAAATCATCAGTGAATGTGAGGAAATAAAGATATCCACCGCGCGCGTCAATACTCATCGGACCACACACATCAGTATGTATGATTTTTAACAAGTCACTTGCTCGTTCCATTGTTCCAAAAAATGAGGTTTTAGTCATCTTGCCCATGAGGCATGGTTCACATGTGTCAAGTGATTCAAAATCAAGTGACTCCAAAAGTCCATCAGGATGGAGTTTCTTCATGTGCTTTACACCAACATGACCTAAGCGGCAGTGCCACAAGGAAGTGGTACTGTCATCATCAACTCTACATCTTTTGGCATCAATATTATGAACATGTGTATCACTATGATCGAGATTCAATAAACCATTTACATTGGGTGCATGACCATAGAAGGTATTATTCATTAGGGATGGCAATGGGTAGGGTATGGGCGGGTACGACACTTTTCTACCCAAACCCATACCCAAATCTTTTTTCTATACCCACCCACTTCACTATCCATGGGCGCAAATTGGTACCCATGCCCATACCCATCGGGTATCCTATACCCAATGGGTATCCAGTGGGTACAATATATAGGATTAACATGACAAAATTAAGATGAGAAAAAGGTCTAAATTCAGGTACCCATTCGGTGGGTACAATATATAGCCTTGGTTGGGGATGAATCGATGAGGATTCAGTAACCCGGCTCTTGATTGCTTCATCTTCCGACGTCAAGGAAAAGTAGAGAAGATAAGTACTTTAGGTATATGAGGGGTCTGGGGCGATGGCTGGCTATGGGCCTATGGTCCGTGGGCTAGTTAAGAACTCAAGATAATTATTTACTCACATATTACATGGTTTAATTAATTAATTTATTTTTTGGGTATCCATTGGGTTACCCATGGGTATAATTTCATACCCATACCCTACCCATGCTTTTTGCGGGTATGGATACCCATACCCATGGGTGTGAAATGGTAAAAAGTCTCACCCATGCCCACTATTTTTGGGTAGGGTACCCGCGGGTACCCATACCCATGGGCAAAACTGCCATCCCTATTATTCATGTAAACAGAATAACCATTATTCTCTGACTTAAATGAATAACTGTATTGCAATAAACACAATCAAATCATGTTCATGCCTCAACGCAGACACCAGATAACATTTATCTAGGTTCAACACAAATCTCGAAGGTAGAGGGAGCGTGCGATGGTGATCACATCAACCTTGGAAACACTTCCAACACACAACGTCACCTCGCCATTATATAGTCTTCGTTTATTCCACAACTTTTGTTTCGAGTTACCAATACTAGCAACTGAACCGGTATCTCATACCCAGGTGCTACTAGGAGTACTAGTAAGGTACACATCAATAACACATATATCAAATATACTTTTGTTTAAGTCGCCAGTCTTCTTATCTACCAAGTATTTGGGGTAGTTCTGCTACCAGTGACCGTCACCCATACAATAGAAGTACTTAGTCTCGGGTTTGGGTTCAACCTTGGGTTTCTTCAGTGGAGCGGCAACTGGCTTGCCATTCATGAAATTTCCATTCTTTCCCTTGCCCTTCTTGAAACCATTTGTCTTGTTAAACATCAACACTTGATGCTCCTTCTTGATTTCTACCTTCGCGGCCTACCGCAAACAACTCCAGGATCATCTCTATCCCTTTCATTTTATAGTTCATCACAAAGTTCTAGCAGCTTGGTGATAGTGACTGGAGAACTCTGTCAATCACTATCTTATCTGGAAGATTAACTCCCACTTGATTCAAGTGATTGTAGCACCCAGACATTCTAAGTACTTGCTCACTGGCTGAGCTATTCTCCTCCATCTTGTAGGCAAATAACTTGTGAGAGGTCTCATACCTCTCAATCCAGGCATTTTTCACAAAAATAAACTTCAAATCCAGGAACATCTCATATGCTCCATGACGTTCAAAATGCCTTTGAAGCCGCGATTCTAAGCCGTAAAGCATGGAGCACTAAACTATCAAGTAGTCATCAGAACATGTCTGGAAGATGTTCACAACATCCACGGATGACGCTAGATGGGTTGGCACACCGAGCGGTGTGATACGTCCATTTTGCATCATGCTTATATGTTGATATTTAGTGCTTTATGGGCTGTTATTACACGTTATGTCACAATATTATGCCTTTTCTCTCTTATTTACAAGGTTTACATGAAGAGTGAGAATACCGGCAGCTAGAATTCTGAGCTGGAAAAGAAGCAAACTCTGGAAACCTATTCTGCACAACTCAAAAGGCCCCGAAACTCCATAGGACACCGTTTTAGAAAATATAAAAAATATCTAGCAAAAGAATATCACCAGGGGGCCACCAGCTATCCACGAGGGTGGGGGCGCCCCCCTCTGGGCGCGCCCCCTGCCTCGTGGGCCCCCCGATAGCCCCCTGATGCCCATCTTCTCCTATATGAGGTGCTTTGACCTGGAAAAAATCATAAGGAGGCTTTCGGGACCAGACGCCGCCGTCTCGAGGCGGAACCTTTGCGGAAACCAATCTAGGGCTCCGGCAGAGTTGTTCTGCCGGGGATACTTCCCTTCGGGAGGGGGAAATCATCACTGCCGTCGTCACCAACAACTCTCCCATCTTGGGGAGGGCTATCTTCATCAACATCTTCACCAGCACCATCTCCTCTCAAACCCTAGTTCATCTCTTGTATCCAATCTTTGTACCCAAACCTCAGATTGGTACCTGTGGGTTGCTAGTAGTGTTGATTACTCCTTGTAGTTGATGCTAGTTGGTTTATTTGGTGGAAGATCATATGTTTAGATCCATTATGCATATTAATACCCCTCTGATCATGAACAATATTATGTCTTGTGAGTAGTTACTTTTGTTCCTGAGGACATGGGAGAAGTCTTGCTATTAGTAGTCATGTGAATTTGGTATTCGTTCGATATTTTGATGAGATGTATGTTGTCTCTCCTCTAGTGGTGTCATGTGAACGTCGACTACATGACACTTCACCATTATTTCGACCTAGAGTAAGGCATTGGGAAGTAATAAGTAGATGATGGGTTGCTAGAGTGAAAGAAGCTTAAAACCTAGTTTATGCGTTGCTTCGTAAGGGGCTGATTTTGATCCATTTGTTTCATGCGATGGTTAGGTTTACCTTAATACTTCTTTTGTAGTTGTGGATGCTTGCAATAGAGGTTAATCATAAGTGGGAGGCTTTTACAAGTAAGGACAGCACCCAAGCACCGGTCCACCCACATACCAAATTATCAAAGTATCGAACGTGAATCAGATGATCGTGATGAAAACTAGCTTGACGATAATTCCCATGTGTCCTCGAGAGCGCTTTCCTTCATATAAGAGTTTGTCCAGGCTTGTCCTTTGCTACAAAAAGGATTGGTCCACCTTGCTGCACCTTATTTACTTTTACCTTTTGTCACTTGCTACCAATTACCTTATCACGAAACTATCTGTTACCTATAATTTCAGTGCTTGCAGACAATACCTTACTGAAAACTTCATATCATTTCCTTCTGCTCCTCGTTGGGTTCGACACTCTTACTTATCGAAAGGACTACGATAGATCCCCTACACTTGTGGGTCATCAAGACTCTTTTCTGGCGCCATTGCGGGGAGTGAAGCGCCTTTGGTAAGTGGAATTTGGTAAGGAAAAATTTATATAGTGTGCTGAAATTTATTGTCAATTGTTACTATGGCTCATAATCCTTTGAGGGGCTTGTTCGGGGTATCTTCACCCCGACCAGAATAGCAAAGAGTTGCTCCTCAACCTACTGCACCTACTAAAAATGTTTGCTTTGAAATTCCTTCGTGTATGATAGAGAAACTGTTTGATAATCCTTTTACAGGAGACGGAACACTACATCCCGATTTACACCTAATCTATGTGGATGAAGTTTGTGGATTATTTAAGCTTGCAGGTATGCCCAAGGATGTTATCAAGAAGAAGGTCTTCCCTTTGTCTTTGAAGGGAGATGCATTGACATGGTTTAGTCTATGTGATGATATTTGATCATGGAACTATAATCGTATGAAGTTGGAATTTCATCAGAAGTTCTACCCTATGCACCAGGTTCATCATGATCATAATTATATCAATAATTTTTTGCCCCGTGAAGGAGAAAGCATCGCTCAAGCTTGGGGGAGGCTTAAGTAAATGTTATATTCATGCCCCAATCATGAGCTCTCAAGGGAAATGATCATTCAAAAATTTTATGCTCGGCTTTCTCTTAATAATCGCTCCATGCTCGATACTTCTTGTTCTGGTTCTTTTATGATGAAGACTATCGAATTCAAATGGGATTTATTGGAAATAATTAAATGCAACTCTGAAGATTGGGATCTTGACGAAGGTAAGGAGTCAGGTATGACCCCTAAGTTTGATTGTGTTAAAGCTTTTATGGATACCGATGTTTTCCGTGAGTTTAGCACTAAATATGGACTTGACTCTGAGATAGTATCTTCTTTCTGTGAATCATTTGCTACTCATGTTAATCTTCCCAAGGAGAAGTGGTTTAAATACCATCCTCCCATTGAAGTAAAAGTAGTTGAACCTGTTAAAGTTGAAGAAAAGACTATCACTTATAATGATGATCATATTGTTCCTACTGCTTATATTGAGAAACCACCTTTCCCTGTTAGGATAAAGGATCATGCTAAAGCTTCAACTGTAGTTCGTAAGAGTAATACTAGAACACCTACACCCTCTGAGCAAATTAAAGTTGAACCTAGTGTTGCTATGGTTAAAGATCGCTTGGTAGAAGATTTAGATGGACATGTTATTTACCTCCAAGAGGAATATGCTAGAATGGCCAAACCCGATGCAAGGAATAAACATAGACCTATTGTAGGCCTGCCTGTTATCTCTGTTAAAATAGGAGATCATTGTTATCATGGTTTATGTGACGTAGGTGCTAGTGCGAGTGTAATACCTATATCCTTATATGATGAAATTATGCACGATATTGCACCCGTTGAGCTAGAAGGTATAGATGTTACTATTAAGCTTGCTAATAGAGACACTATCTCACCAATTGGGATTGTTAGAGATGTTGAAGTCTTGTGTGAGAAAGTTAAATACCCTGCTGATTTTCTTGTTCTTGGTTCCCCACAAGATGACTTTTGTCCCATTATATTTGGTAGACCCTTCTTGTACATTGTTAATGCTAAGATAGACTGCGTGAAAGATATTGTTACTGTTGGTTTGGGGGATATGTCTCATGATTTTAACTTTGCTAAATTCCGTAGACAACCCCTTGATAAAGAATTACCTAGTAAGGATGAAATTATTGGTCCTGCTTCTATTGTTGTGCCTCCTAATGATCATTTAGAACAATATTTGCTAGATCATGAAAATGATATGCATATGAATGAGAGAAGGGAAATAGATAATATATTCTTTAATCAGGGACCCGTATTGAAAAACAACTTGCCTGTTGAAATCCTAGGGGATCGTCCTCCACCCAAGGGTGATCCCGTGTTTGAACTTAAACCTTTACCTGATAATCTTAAGTATGTTTGTCTTGATGAAAAATAGATATATCCTGTTATTATTAGTGCTAACCTTTCAGAGCAGCAAGAAGAAAGATTATTGAAAACTCCAAAGAAGCACCGTGCTGCTATTGGATATACTCTGGATGATCTTAAGGGCATTAGTCCCACTTTATGCCAACACAAGATAAAATTGGAAGAAAATGCTAAACCGGTTATTGATCATCAACGACGGTTGAATCCTAAGATGAAAGAAGTGGTAAGGAAGGAAATTCTAAAGCTTCTAGAGGCGGGTATTATCTATCCAGTTGCTGATAGCCAGTGGGTAAGTCATGTCCATTGTGTCCCTAAGAAGGGAGGTATGATTGTTGTTCCCAACGATAAAGATGAATTGATCCCACAAAGAATAGTTACATGTTATAGGATGGTAATTGATTTCCGTAAATTAAATAAAGCTACTAAGAAAGATCATAACCCCTTGCCTTTTATTGATCAAATGCTAGAAAGGTTATCCAAACATACTCATTTTTGCTTTCTAGATGGTTATTCTGGATTCTCTCGAATACCTGTGTCAAAAGGGGATCAAGAAAAGACCACTTTTACTTGTCCTTTCGGTACCTTTGCTTATAGACGTATGCCTTTTGGTTTATGTAATGCACCTGCTACCTTTCAAAGATGCATGATGGCTATATTCTCTGATTTTTGTGAAAAGATTGTTGAGGTTTTCATGGATGACTTCTCCGTTTACGGAACTTCTTTTGATGATTTCTTAAGAAACCTTGATCGAGTTTTGCAAAGATGTGAAGACACTAATCTTGTCTTGAGCTGGGAGAAGTGCCACTTTATGGTTAATGAAAGCATTGTCTTGGGACATAAAATTTCTGAAAGAGGTATTGAAGTTGACAAAGCTAAAGTTGATGCTATTGAAAAGATGTCGTGCCCCAAGGACATCAAAGGTATACGAAGTTTCCTTGGTCATGCCGGGTTTTATAGGAGGTTCATAAAGGACTTCTCCAAAATCTCTAGGCCTCTGACTAATCTCTTACAAAAAGATATTCCTTTTGTCTTTGATGATGATTGTCTAGAAGCATTTGAAATACTTAAGAAAGCATTGATCTCTGCACCTATTGTCCAGCATCCTGACTGGAACTTACCTTTTGAGATTATGTGCGATGCTAGTTACTATGTTGCAGGTGTTGTTCTAGGACAAAGAGTTGATAAGAAATTGAATGTTATCCAATATGCTAGTAAAACTCTAGGCAGTGCCCAGAGAAATTATGCTACTATCGAGAAATAATTTTTAGCAGTTGTATATGCTTGTGATAAGTTTACGCCCTATATTGTTGATTCTAAGGTAACTATTCACACTGATCATGCTGCTATCAAATACCTTATGGAAAAGAAAGATGCTAAACCTAGACTTATTAGATGGGTTCTCTTGCTGCAAGAATTTGACTTACATATTATTGATAGAAAGGGAGCTGAGAACCCCGTTGCAGATAACTTGTCTAGGCTAGAGAATATACTTGATGACCCACAACCCATAGATGACAGCTTTCCCGATGAACAATTAGCTGTCATAAATACTTCTCGTACTGCTCCATGGTATGCTGATTATGCTAATTATATTATTGCTAAGTTTATACCTCCTTGCTTCACATACCAGCAAAAGAAAAAGTTCTTCTATGATTTGAGACATTACTTATGGGATGACCCACATCTTTATAAAGAAGGAGTAGATGGTATTATTAGACGTTGTGTACCTGAGCATGAACAGGAACAGATCCTACGCAAGTGCCACTCCGAAGCTTATGGAGGACACCATGCTGGAGATAGAACTGCACATAAGGTATTGCAATCCGGTTTTTATTGGCCTACCCTCTTCAAGGATGCTTGTAAGTTTTTCTTATCTTGTGATGAATGTCAAAGAATTGGTAATATCAGTAGATGTCAAGAAATGCCTATGAATTATTCACTTGTTATTGAACCATTTGATGTTTGGGGCTTTGATTATATGGGACTGTTTCCTGCCTCTAACGGGTACACACATATCCTAGTTGCTGTTGATTACGTTACTAAGTGGGTAGAAGCTATTCCAACTAGTAGTGCTGATCACAACACCTCTATTAAGATGCTTAAAGAAGTTAGTTTTCTGAGGTTTGGAGTCCCTAGATACCTAATGACTGATGGTGGTTCACACTTTATTCATGGTGCTTTCCGTAAAATGCTTGCAAAATATGATGTTAACCATAGAATTGCATCCCCTTATCACCCACACACTAGTGGTCAAGTAGAACTGAGTGATAGAGTTGAAATTAATTTTGCAAAAAATAGTTAATAGGTCTAGAAAGAATTGGTCCAAGAAACTTGATGATGCATTATGGGCCTATAGAACTGCATACAAGAATCCTATGGTATGTAACCATATAAAATGGTTTATGGAAAAGCTTGTCACTTACCTCTTGAGCTAGAACATAAGGCATATTGGGCTATCAAAGAGCTCAATTATGATTTCAAACTTGCCGGTGAGAAGAGGTCATTTGACATTAGCTCTCTTGATGAATGGAGAACCCAGACCTATGAGAATGGCAAGCTGTTTAAAGAAAAAGTTTAAAGATGGCATGACAAAAGGATACAAAAGTGTGAGTTTAACGTAGGTGATTATGTATTGCTATACAACTCTCGTTTAAGATTTTTTGCAGGAAAACTTCTCTCTAAGTGGGAAGGACCTTACGTTATCGAGGAGGTCTACCGTTCCGGTGCCATAAAAATCAACAACTTCGAAGGCACAAATCCGAAGGTGGTGAACGGTCAAAGAATCAAACATTATATCTCAGGTAACCCAATAAATATTGAAACCAATGTTATAGAAATCGTAACCCCGGAGGAATACATAAGGGAAACTTTCTAGAACGATTCAGACTCCGAAAAGGAAGAGGTATGTGATACGGTAAGTAAACCGACTCCAAAACAGTTCTAAAGGCAATTTTTCTCCGTTTCGAAATATTTAGAAAAATAGAAAATAAGTGGCAGTCCGGAAGAGACACGAGCCATCCACGAGGGTAGAGGGCGCGCCCCCCTTCCCTGGGCGCGCCCCCCTGCCTCGTGGGCAGCTCGTGTGCCTCCCGGACTCCGATTTCTTGTATGTTACTCCTATTGGTCGGTAAAAATTCATTATATATACTCCCGAAGGTTTTGACCTCTGTATCACGCAAAAATCCTCTGTTTTAGTTTCGAGCTGTTGTTTTTGACAGATCTAGATCATCATGGCGTCTTCCAACACCCCCAAGGACAAGTTCTTCGAGAAGGTCATCAACCCTACCTTGTGGAGGTGTTGCATCATCCTCAAACCATGGAGTTGCATGAGGGGGTGCTGCACATCCGCGATGTTGAGGGGCCAAGGAGGACGGGAAGCGTGGAGACAAGACTCGAAGCAATGGAGCAGCAAGTTTTCAAGTGCCAAGGTATGGTGGAACGAGGACTCAACGCCAACAACATGATGGTCTCGGAGCTCGCCAACAACCTCAAGCTGGACTCAAGGATCTTCGGGGAAGCTATCTCCAATCTTCAAGAGAAAATTGAACACCTCCAAGCCCAGATCTATGACCTGCAAAACCAAAAGTGTGAGTATGAATATAGATTCAAGAAGATGAGTTTGGCTGCAGATTTGAGTATCCCGGAGACTCGATCATCCTTCTACGATGGTGAGCCCATGCCTTGGAAGGTGGACAACAAGCCTACATCATCAACAACTCCATCATCACCACCTCCGAGGAAGGAGACATAATCATATGGGTATGGGCACTCCCCTTGGCAACTGCCAAGCTTGGGGGAGTGACCCCGGTATCGTATCACCATCACTCCTATTTTTATCGTTTTTCTTAGTTCGATCCTTTTGGTAGTATCTTGATCTAGTAGAATAAAGTTAGCATGATCTAGCTAGTTGTGAGCTTTTGCTTTATGATCTTTACCCTTTGTAATCGAGTCCATGAGCTATATAATAAAGATTAGTGTTGAGTCAAGGGCTTGATTTCCTCACTTTGGTCATGATAGAGAAAAAGGGGGGATATATAAAGAGTATCCAAGAGATCATTTTGATCTTATGGGAAGTAATGACTTCACATATGAAGAGTATGATGAATAAAAGTTGTTGGGAGTTGACAAACATAGTTTTGGTCATCGTTGCAATTAATAGGAAGTAATAAAGAAAGAGAGGCTTCATATACAAATATACTATCTTGGACATCTTTTATGATTGTGAGCACTCATTAAAATATGACATGATAAAGAGTTGATGTTGGACAAGGAAGACAACATAATGGGTTATGTTTTCTTATATCTGAAATAAAGTATATTGTCATGGATCATCCAACATGTTGAGCTTGCCTTTCCCCCTCATGCTAGCCAAAACTCCTTGCACCAAGTAGAGATACTACTTGTGCTTCCATACATCCTTAAACCCAGTTTTACCATGAGAGTCCACCATACCTACCTATGGATTGAGTAAGATCCTTCCAAGTAAGTTGTCATGTCGCAAACTCGCTAAAATATGTATGATTTATTAGTGTGGAGGAAATAAGATTTATACGATCTTGTGATATGGAAGTAATAAAAGCGACGGACTGCATAATAAAGGTCCTTATCACAAGTGGCAATATAAAGTGATGTTCTTCTGTGCTAAGACTTTGTGCATCCAACCATAAAAACACATGACAACCTTTGCTTCCCTCTGCGAAGGGCCTATCTATTATTCTTGCCTTACAAGTGTCAAGGTGAAATTCACCTTTCCTTTTTACATTTTATCCTTTGGTAAGCACACTGTGTTGGAAAGATCCTGACATATATACCCACTTGGATGTAAGTTTTCATGGTCTATTACTGTTGACATTACCCCTGAGGTAAAAGGTTGGGAGGCATTACCATAAGCCCCTATCTTTCTGTGTGTCCGATTAAAACTCCATAACCATAAGTATTGCGTGAGTGTGAGCAATTGTGAAAGACTATATGATAGTTGAGTATGTAGGTTTGCTGAAAAGATCTTATAATGACTCTTTCCGATGTTATGATAAATTGCAATTGCTTCAATGTCCGAGATTATAGTTTGTTGGTTTTCAATGAAGTTTATGTTTCATGCTGTTATGAGAATGATCATGATGCCCTCGTGTCCGTATTTTATTTTTATCAACACCTCTATCTCTAAACATGTGGACATATTTTTCGATATCGACTTTCGCTTGAGGACAAGCAAGGTCTAAGCTTGGGGGAGTTGATATGTCCATTTTGCATCATGCTTATATGTTGATATTTACTGCTTTATGGGTTGTTATTACACGTTATGTCACAATACTTATGCCTTTTCTCTCTTATTTTACAAGGTTTACATGAAGAGGGAGAATACCGGCAGCTGGAATTTTGAGCTGGAAAAGAAGCAAACTCTGGAAACCTATTCTGCACAACTCAAAAAGCCTCGAAACTCCACAGGACACCGTTTCAGAAAATATAAAAAATATCTGGCGAAAGAAGATCACCAGGGGGGCCACCAGCTGTCCACGAGGGTGCCCTCCTCTCTCTGGGCGCGCCCCCTGCCTCGTGGGCCCCCCGATGGCCCCTCGATGCCCATCTTCTCCTATATGAGGTGCTTTGACCTGGAAAAAAAATCATAAGGAGGCTTTCGGGACCACACGCCGCCGTCTCGAGGCGGAACCTTCGCGGAAACCAATCTAGGGCTCCGGCAGAGCTGTTCTGCCGGGGATACTTCCCTCCGGGAGGGGGAAATCGTCACTGTTGTCATCACCAACAACTCTCCCATCTTGGGGAGGGCTATCTTCATCAACATCTTCACCAGCACCATCTCCTCTCAAACCCTAGTTCATCTCTTGTATCCAATCTCTGTACCCAAACCTCATATTGGTACCTGTGGGTTGCTAGTAGTGTTGATTACTCCTTGTAGTTGATGCTAGTTGGTTTATTTGGTGGAGGATCATATGTTAAGATCCATTATGCATATTAATACCCCTCTGATCATGAACAATATTATGTCTTGTGAGTAGTTACTTTTGTTCCTGAGGACATGGGAGAAGTCTTGCTATTAGTAGTCATGTGAATTTGGTATTCGTTCGATATTTTGATGAGATTTATGTTGTCTCTCCTCTAGTGGTATGATGTGAACGTCGACTTCACCATTATTTGGGCCTGGAGGAAGGCATTGGGAAGTAATAAGTAGAAGATGGGTTGCTAGAGTGACATAAGCTTAAACCCTAGTTTATGTGTTGCTTCGTAAGGGGCTGTTTTGGATCCACTTGTTTCATGCTATGGTTAGGTTTACCTTAATACTTCTTTTGTAGTTGTGGATGCTTGCAATAGAGGTTAATCATAAGTGGGAGGCTTGTCCAAGTAAGGACAACACCCAAGCACCGGTCCACCAACATACCAAATTATCAAAGTACCGAACGCGAATAAGATGATCGTGATGAAAACTAGCTTGACGATAATTCCCATGTGTGCTCGGGAGCGCTTTTCTTCATATAAGAGTTTGTCCAGGCTTGTCCTTTGCTACAAAAAGGATTGGGCCATCTTTCTGCACCTTATTTACTTTTACCTTTTGTCACTTGCTACCAGTTACCTTATCACAAAACTATCTGTTACCTATAATTTCAGTGCTTGCAGACAATACATTACTGAAAACTGCCTATCATTTCCTTCTGCTCCTCGTTGGGTTCGACACTCTTACTTATCGAAAGGACTATGATAGATCCCCTGCACTTGTGGGTCATCACGGTGCATCAGGGACATAAGCCTTCTATGTAGCAGTGAGGACAATCCTCAGACTACGGACCTAGTCCGCATAATTGCTTACAATATCTTTCAACTTAGTCTTTCTCTAGGAACGTATTAAAACAGGGAGCTACATCGCGAGCTATTGGTTTACGACATAATTTGCAAAGGTAATTTTAGACTATTGTTCATGATAAAGAGTTCAATTAATCATATTACCTAAGAGCTCCCACTCAAATCAACATCCCTCCAGTTGTTCAAGTGTAACATGATCCAAATTCACCAACCCAAGTCCGATCATCACGTGATATGAGGTGGTTTCAATGGTGAACATATCCATGTTGATCATATCTACTATATGACTCATGCTCGACCTTTCGGTCTCTTGTGTTCCGAGGCCATGTCTGTACATGCTAGGCTCGTCAAGTTTAACCCAAGTGTTATGCATGTGCAAAACTGGCTTGCACCCGTTGTATGTGAACGTAGAGTCTATCACACCTGATCATCACGTGGTGCTTCGAAACGACGAACTATCGCAACGGTGCACACTTGGGGAGAACACAATTTTATTTTGAAATTTTAGTGAGGGATCACCTTATAATGCCACTGTCGTCCTAAGCAAAATAAGATGCATAAAAGGATTAACATCACATGCAAATCATAAGTGACATGATATGGCCATCATCTTGTGCTTTTGATCTCCATCTCCAAAGCACCGGCATTATCTCCATCGTCACCGGCATGACACCATGATCTCCATCATCGTGATGCCATCAGGGTTGTCACGCCAACAATGCTTCTACTACTATTGCGACCACTCAACAATAAAGTAAAGCATTACAAAGCGTTTAATGATTGACACACAGGTCATACAATAATTAAAGACAACCCTATGGCTCCTGCCGGTTGCCGTATTCATCGACATGCAAGTCGTGATAAACTACTACAAAACATGATCATCTCATACATCAAATATATCTCATCATGTCTTTGGCCATATTATATCATAACATATCCTACAAAAACAAGTTAGACATCTTCTAATTTGTTGTTGCATGTTTTACATGGCTGCTGTGGGAATCTAGCAAGAACGATTCTTACCTACGCAAAGCCACAACGATGATACACAAATTGATATTCAACCTTCTACAAGGACCGCATTCGTCAAATCCGATCCAACTAAGGTGGGAGAGACAGACACCCGCCAGCCATCTTTATGCAACAAGTTGCATGTGTGTCGATGAAACCGGTCTCATGTACGTGGACATGTAAAGTTGGCCCGAGCCGCTTCATCCCACAATACCACTGAACAAAAATAAGACTAGGGAAGGAAGCAATCTGAATATGAACGCTCACAAACTCCTTTGTGTTCTACTCGTGATGTCATCTACGCATAGGCCTGGCTCTGATGCCATTGTTGGGGAACGTTGCATGGGAAACAAAAAATTTCCTACAAACACCCAAGATCAATCTAGGAGACGCACATCTACGAGAGGAGAGTTGGATCCACATACCCTTGTAGATCGCTAAGCGGAAGCGTTGAAGAACGCGGTTGATGTAGTGGTACGTCTTCGCTATCCAATCACGACCCGTCCCGCGAAATCCGATCTAGTGCCGAACGGACGGCACCTCCGCGTTCAACACACGTACGGCTTGATGACGCCTTCACCTCCTCGATCCAGCGAGCGAAGGTGAAGTAGTAGCTCGAGTCCTCCGGCAGCACGATGGCGTGGTGGCGGTGGTGGTGGAGGAATTGCAGCAGAGCTTCGCTAAGCACTACGTGTATGAGAAGAAGAGCTATGGGAGAGGAGGGGCAGCGCCAAGGCGTGTAAGGGTGCGACTTCCCTCTCTCTACCTCTCTATATATAGGGGGAAGGGGGAGAGGGGTGCCCCTAGGAGATCCCATCTAGGGCCGGCGGCCACAAGAGGGAAACCCTATATGGGTTTCCCCCCTAGGAGACTTGGCCCTCAAGGCAAAGGGGTGGGAACCCTAGGGGTGGCGCCCCCACCTCCTCTGGCAATGTGGGAAAGGGTGAGGGGGCGCACATCCCCTTAGTGGGATGGTTTTCCCCCTCCCCTTGGCCCATGAGCCCCCCCCCCCAACACCTGCCGGGGCCCCCTGAAACCCATTTCGGTCATGTTGGCATCACCTGGTACCCCCGGAACACTTCCGGACTCCAATATCCTTCGTCCAATATATCGATCTTCACCTATGGACTATTCCGGAGTTCTTCGTCACGTTCGGGATCTCATCCGGGACTCCGAATAACCTTCGGTAACCACCATAATGACTCAACTATACTAATATCGTCACCAAACGTCAAGTGTATAGACCCTGCGGGTTCGAGAACTATGCAGACATGACCGAAACACCTCTACGGTCAACAACCAATAGCGTGACCTGGATTCCCATATTGGTTCCTACATATTCTACGAAGATCTTATCAGTTGAACCTCAATGTCAAGGATTTAAATAATCCTGTATGTAGTTCCCTTTGTCTATCGGTATGTTACTTGCCCGAGATTCGACCGTCGGTATCTCCATACCTAGTTCAATCTCGTTACCGGTAAGTCTCTTTACTCGTTCCGTAATACAAGATCCCGTGGCCAACTCATTAGTCACATTGCTTGCAAGCTTCTTGTGATGCCGTATTACTGAGTGGGCCCTGAGATACCTCTCCATCACACGGAGTGACAAATCCCAGTCTTGATCCATGCCAAATCAACACACACCCTCGGAGATACTTGTAGAGCACCTTTATAGTCACCCAATTACGTTGCGACGTTTGGTACACACAAGGTACTCCTCCGGTGTCAGTGAGTTGCATGATCTCATGGTCATAGGAACATATACTTGACATGCAGAAAATGATAGCAATAAACTTGACATGATCATATGCTATGTTCATAGTTTGGGTCTCGTCCATCACATCATTCTCCCAATGATGTGACCTCGTTATCAAATGACAACTCATGTCAATGGCTAGGAAACCATAGCCATCTTTGATCAACGAGCTAGTCCGGTAGAGGCTGACTAGGGACATCTTGTTGTCTATGTATCCACACATGTATTTGAGTTTCCAATCAATACAATTCTAGCATGGATAATAAACGATTATCATGAACAAGGAAATATGATAATAACCAATTTATTATTGCCTCTAGGGCATATTTCCAACAAAAATTTCGGCGTAATCGGAGTTACAAATCTCCGGGAATTTAAGAAATGGTGAAGGGCCAGAAAAGAGAAAACAAGAACGCGGAAATAGAAGAGAACAGAGAGACATATCCAATCTCAGAGGGGATCCCGCCCCTCCACAGCCATGGAGGCCATGGACCAGAGGGGAACCCTCCTCCCATCTAGGGGAGTCCAAGGAAGAAGAAGAAGGAGGGAGGCTCTCAGCCCCTCTCTCCCAGTGGCGCCGGAGTGCCGCTGGGGCTAGGATCGTGACGACGATCTACATCAACAATCTTGCTACCCTCAACACCAACTTTCTCCCCCTCTATGCAGCGGTGTAACCTCTCTATTCCCGCTGTAATTCTCTACTTAAACATGGCGCTCAACTCCATATATTATCCCAATGATATTTGGCTATCCTATGATGTTTGAGTATATCCGTTTTGTCCTATGGCATAATTGTGATCTTGGTTGGTATGATTGTATATTTTATTTTGGTGTTGTCCTACGGATGCCCTCCGTTCTCGCGCAAACGTGAGGGGCCCCCGCTGTAGGGTGTTGCAATATGCTCATGGTTCACTTATGGTGGATTGCTGGAGTGACAGAAGCTTAAACCCGAGTAAGGGGGTATGACCTATGGGAGTAAAGAGGACAGGATACTTAATGTATGGTTGGGTTTCACAACCTTAATGATCTTTAGTAATTGCGGATGCTTGATAGAGTTCCAATCGTAAGTGCATATGATCCAAGTACGGAAAGTGTGTTAGCTCATGCCTCTCTCTCATATAAAATTGCAAGAATGATTACCGGTCTTGCTATCGATTGCCTAGGGACAAATCATTCTCTTATGTTACAAAAAACTTGCTACTACACTACTTTATTTATTGTCTTGCAATTTATTTCAAGTTTTATTCCCGCTAAGTACTCCTAGTTTTATTCTTGTTTTAGATAAAGCAAACGTTAAGTGTGCATATAGTTGTATCGGTGGTCGATAGAACTTGAGGGGATATTTGTTCTATCTTTAGCTCCTCGTTGGGTTCGACACTTTTACTTACGAAAAAGGCTACAAACGATCCCCTACACTTGTGGGTTATCAATCTGATGGCGAGCCATCGATTCTTTGTTGATCACACAACGGAACTCTCAATGAAAGCACCAGTGTGGGTGTCAAAACCGAAAAACATCGGGGTAGGGGGTCCCGAGCTATGGATCTCGGATCAATGGTAACACGGACAAGAGAGACAATGTTTACAAAAGTTTGGGCCCTCTTGATGGAGGTAAAACCCGATGTCTTACTCTTGTTTATATTGATGAAGATGTATCGAATACAGAGTTGATCTACCTCGAGATCGTAATGTGTGGTCTAACTCTAGGGCTAGGTGAATGATATTACATTGTTGTCCCCTCTACGGGCTAAACCCTTTGCCTTATATACATGCCAAGGAGGGGATCTAGGGTTACAAGGTCGGTATCTAGGAGCAAGCCGGCAGGAGAGATCATTGAGTATACGTCAAGTCGTCGGTGGAGGTGGTATTGACCACGCCTCCTGTGTACGGCCTCGAAGTCCATCTTGATCACGAATGAGGGCCCCTCAGCCCAATCCGAAGAGCAAGGGTCGACTAGGATAGCACTCCTAATCTAGGACACCGTCAGTATGGTTTCACACCGTTCCAAAACATTGCGCCGTCATGCAAGTCTTCTCCATCCCTTCTTCCGACATGCACCGCGAGAAGAGACAACAGGCCTCCGGAACCCCGCCTCTCGTGATCCTGCACGGGAGAGGGGCAATCAAGTTTTTGGGGAGCGCATTCACGCGACTGCTAGCAGCGACGACTTCTTCCCTGATCTCGGCAACCTCTTCATCAACGACACTGTTTTGCTCCCTCCACATCGATGTGATCTTGTCCTCTTTGGTTGAGATCGTGCTAGAATTCCTATTCTTAGTCTGTGGCTTAGATACAATATGTTCGTCTACCATACTAATATGCATGATTTGTTTAATCTTTGTTATAGCCGTCATGATTTAGTTAATGTTTGTTCGAATTAAATCTCGTAGTAATTTGCTCATATATTCTCGTCTTTTGGGGCTAAATAATTCACCGTTCCTTCCCCACTTCTCTTTTAACATTTGCAGACAAATGCTGAAGTAACTGAACTCAAGGGTTTTCCTTCTTCTAAAAATGACGGTATAAACACGAATAATTACACCCGGTAGAAATAAAAAGACAGAGAAATGCAAAAGGAATAAAACAAACATGCACAATGCACGTGGTGTCACTTCTGCCAAACTATCCCCATAGCGTTTCGACACCGCGCCACCCTACGGCAGTCAATTCCCCGGCGGTCACCCACCCCTAGAAGTCAGTAGAACACTATACCGCCGCGGAATGGACACGCCTCCAGCTGCTCATCGCAGGAGGGCCTTTCATCATGGACTGATGGACCATGATCGCTCTCTCTTTCTCTCCCAGCTCAGCCGAGACAGACCAGCGAGCCCGACGCAACGATCTCCCGCCGGCCAGCTGTCGCGCGCGCCAACGTCGATTCAGGCGATGTTTTCTCTCCTCTGATGCGCGACCGATCTTCAGACTTTCAGGCCTCGGCATTCACACACACACATGTTGCGTGCTCTGATCTCTGATCTCTGAACCCTCCTCGAGATGATGCATGCGAGCTCGGCAGGGGGCGCCGGAGCAGAGCCTCCTGCTTCACCGTCTCGCCGAGGCCAAGGCGCCAATGATTTGTGTTTTGTTTCTCTGGACACAAGGAAGGAATGAACCACCAATTATTTGAGGTACAAACAACAAACATGTACACTTGTACAGGTCAGGACTCGGTAGGGAAAGGGGGGCTGTTTTCTTAGCACTTGCCAAACATAGCCGCCACATCTCTTACAGTATCATGTGAACTGTCTTCAGTCGAGTTTATTGTTTGCTAGCTAGAGCTTCTTGGTATATTACAAAAGCTTAGTCAGATCATCGTGATGCCCATTGACCGTAATCTTCGGTATCCTTTTCTCAGAGTGATCGGGTCAGCAGTTCAAACGATAATAACTTTTCACAAGTAGGTGCTCCATACATAGGGCTGCAAATGGTTGTGACTGCTGGCTGATTATATATTTGTATATTGTTGCACGGGTGCATAAAGTCTTCCAATCATACTAGGACCTAGCCTAGAAACCTAGTCGGTCGCGAGAAATCCGGGGAAGGTGATGGTGGACTGGTGGGATTTCTGAGCTGTTTGTCTGACGAATTAAGCTCGCAAATGAGATGACCTCAACATGCGCCAAAAATAATCCCGCTTCAGAGAAACAAGGGGGAGCTGTGACCACTCACATCATACATCACAGGATTAGGTTACCTGCAACCTGCTTTCCACCAATCAACGCCTTGTTTTCATCGGCGCACGAACGCCACATTAATTATGCACGCACATCTATGATATATATGATGTGATCTGAAGAAATCCGGTGCTGTAGTAGGGTAGGCAGAAGAACTGGCAATCAGACACACAGTGCCCTGCTTCTTCCAGACAACTTCAGGTTTCTGCTGCAGTATGTGTCCTCTCCTCTTCCCCTGATACGCAGATTACTCCCATCACTATTCACATGTCAATATACTACATACCTCTGAAAATTTCTTGCAAGATCGACCGTGTCCTCTCAGTTGCAAAGTCTGAGATCGAGCTACAGAAATCCAGGGTCCCTGTCCTTGTGAAACAGCGCATACACACACCGTGGAGCCGGTCTCCCGCGTAGGTAACGGTCGCTGTCAGTAACACTGCTGCCAGATAACCAGAGCAGAGTAGTATCAAAAACGCCATTGCTGGATCAAGGCTCACCAAACCCACAGTTGGATGACACCGCTGGACACAAGAGAGCGATGTATCCACGGTTATTTTAGATAACAAAAACTATTTTAGTGTCCCCTTCAGCCCACAGTGGACTTTCAAGATGCGGAATTGATTTGTCATGTCATGGCACTGGTACACTTTCATTATTCAGAAAAGGATCCATCAGCCGATCACGGAGATCTCTGGGGAATCGAACCTGGCCTCTAGCAAGGCAGAGCTTCAGGATTTAATATGCCTAGAGTTTTTAATTGGCCGGTGTTGTTTAACTGTTAAAAGTCGGGAACCATTCTGTTCATCTGTCTGAATTTTTCGCCCACTCCCCTGTTGGTGATGGGAAATTAAGATGTGTGTATGCGTCTTGCATTCTTCGAGCTAGCTAGCTAGCGAATAGAAAGAAAGAACATGTGAGATTATTGATGATGAAGTATCTTATTCCGATTGCGATGTTGGCATCGTTTGACCGGCCGGGCTAGTGATCCGTCCAGGCTCCAAATGGAAATTTGCGTCCTGCCGTTAGAAAGGGAGAAAATATTCTCCCAGATTAAGTATAGACTAAACGACTGTGTCGACTGCTAATCTGTGGATGAAGCTTCCCAATTACGCTGCTTGACTTGCACAATTGTAAGTTCACACGCACGTACGCTCATACGTGTGCACCTACCTGCATTGACTCTGATCTGCAGCCCCGTTTGTCAAAAACGTTTGCCTATTTCTGCAGACCGAGATGATTTTTCTCATCATCCGTGAGGTGACCAGCCAACCATTGGTGGATGGGGAACGTTTACCTGGCAAGTGGCAACTTCTTCCGGTGTGTAAATATACCGCTGACAGCAACAAAAATCATACTCTAATATCTCCACTGCCAAACTGCCCTGTCCTGACTGCCAGTTCATGGTCTAATGGGCGACTGATCGGATGCTTCTCCTGGCTAGCTAGTGCCCGTATCCCAGGATTAACCTCACATAATTTGGATTCTCTGAACCTTTTTTCTTTCAGAAACCTGCAGCAGCCTTCCTTGATCCTTAGCGGCCATCGGTGCAAGATAGTAACCTCCAACATAAAGGAAGTGGCAAACTGAGAAGTTTGATTCAGGAAGGGTAGCCTTTTATTTGTACCATGGCACACGGCTACACTCTCGGCAACTTGCTAACAAACATCTGTTTAATTACTAGTAGTACATTACAAATACTTTTCGTTGTCAAAAAAAAAAATGGAGAGGCCTGACTCATTTTTTCCTAAAAAGTTCGTCTCTCCTTAACCCCCTTGAACGATCATTTTAACTGGGCTAATGTGTTTTGAGAAATGGGTTCGGGCCTTCGGGCTAAGGTGGTTTAGTCTCACCTTAACTGAGCTATTGTGTCTTGGGTTTGTTTGTGCTTTCTAAACTATGTCTGCAACATAGGTTTTGTTCAAATAATCGAACCGAGGAGGTTGCCTCAACCTCCCCAAGGTGGTTTGGTCTCACCTTAACCGAGTTATTGTGTCTTGGGTTACACTTATACTCCCTTCGTCCCAAAATAAATGTCTCAAGCTTAGTACAACTTTATACTAGAACTAGTATAAAGTTGAGACTCTTATTTTAGGACGAAGAGAATATGTACTTTGTAAACTATGTTTGTAGCATTGGTTTTGTTAAGTAATCGAACCGCGGAGGTTGCCTCAACCTCCCCAATCTTCTCAAACATGTGTCCAGGAGATGATCACTATCGGATTCATCTCCCAAAATACAATAATTTCTTGGAAGCTTTCATAATGTGAAAAACAAAATTCATTCGTTTAACAAATCTGAAAAAATCAAGTACGTATTTTAAGGATGTTTTAGACGAAAATGTTGTAAAATCAGATATCAGTTTGTTAGCGCTAGAAATTTGATGCATATTTAAACAAACTAGACGAAATTCATTGAAACTTGAATAATTTTAACATAAAAGCGGATGTTTTTTTGGCATATTTGCACTAGACCGGACTCTAACCTACCCCTAAAATGGTCGCCGATGCCATTCCCATCTCCGGCCGGCCATGAGCGCCAAAAATGGAAGCTCCGCCTCCGCCTGCCAGTGGCTAGTCGGTCGAGGATGATGTGCCCACAAACATTGGCTTCAACGGGAGTGAAAAGAGTGGTGGCCTTCAAGGGATACAAACGCCCGTGACCTCCCATGAGCTCCTCTTCCTCGCTGTCACTGGCCCGTGCACGGTCCGGCTTCGAGGTCGTGGCAACGGGGCACGCCTGAGCTGACGAACTCGTCTTCGTCCTCGCTCTTGCTGAACACCTCATACACTGTCTCGTCCATCTCCTTGTAGACGGTGATGGGCCTCGAACCCCTCGTTGGATTACCCCAAGTGGAAGGTGTAAGATGCAGTAAGTAGAAGTGTTTTCCCTTAGCAAAGATGCCAAGGATCGAATCCCCAGAGACTCATAGGTTCAACAGGTAGGTGTCAACCGCTAACCGCGCAATTAGCAATCAACGTGGACCTGCACACAGATACAAATAACTTTGCTCCCAACGAGTACAGAGAGGTTGTCAATCTCTCCGGCCTTGTAGTTCACAAAGGGTTAAAAGCAATATGATAGTAGTGATAGATAGTATTTTGCAATAGTAAATAAAATAGCGGAAAGTAAAATAGTGTATGTGATCAATGATAGTAATATGGACCGGAGTCACATCATGTTCACTAGTGATGTCTCTCTCCCAAAAGACGATAAAACAGCTATGCGAGGTAACAAATTATAGCTGGGCAATTGACAGGACCACGAACGCAAACCAATGCTGACTATATTGCAAGAAAGGTTGAGGTTCAAAGCATGGGCGGTACGCCAAAGTAAGTAGACCGAAATCCATCAATATCTACTACTAATCATCCACCTTGAGATATCTATCCAGAACATCTCGCTGGTATTAAGTTGCGAGTCCCACCCATAGTGTAAACTCAATGCAACAGACAACTGCATTAAAAGAACTTTGCGTAAAGTAAACAATCCTTGCACCCGCGGGCACAAGCACCGTTGTTTTCCCCCTTGTGGCAACAGCACATCCCCTAGACTCATGTTTCTGTCACTCAAGCTAGTCATCGAGGGGCATGAACCCACAATCGAGCTTAACGTTCCCTCTTGGAGTCACTACCTATTACTCAGCCAAAGCAATAAATAACAACGAAGAACATGCAAGAATTACTTATGAACTAAAATATAAAAGAGGTGAATCAAATATATTACTCAAGATCAATCTGAACATAATCTCATAATCCATCGGATCCCAGCAAACTCAACATAGCAACAGCATAAGGATTACATAGGTGCCTCGATCATGTAGGGCAGCTCACGAGGACTAATTAGTGAAGCACAAGAACGGGAGGAGAACATCACATAGCTATTGGTCATGGACTCATGGTCCAAGGGAGACTACTCACGAGTCATCCGGGAGGCGTCCATGGTGGTGGAGAAGCTCCCGGTGGTGATCCTCCCCTCCGGCAGGGTGCCGGGAAGAGTTCTCCTGGTGCTCCCGATCTTGGAAGCGGCGGCGGCGGTGGAACAGAGATGGGATCGCGAAAAGAAGTCATGTTTCAAGGGTTACGGGGGACCCTTTAAATATCTGCCAAAGTAGGGCACCGGGGGGCTCTCGGGGGGCCGAGGCGCCCCCCCGGCGCGGCCCAGGGGGGGGGGGCGCCCACAGGGCGCCTGGAGCCCCTGTGGCCCCCCAGGCTCCCCTTCGGAAGCAGTGTCGTTCCCGGAACGCTGATTTTTTATATATTTTTTCTGTATTTTTCTGGGCAGTTCTCAAAACGTGAAAACCTGAAATACAAAAACAGCCGAAAACAAAAACTGGCACTGGGGTGCACTGGATTAGTAAGTTAGTCCAAATATGATTATTAGTGTATGGAAGTGTATGAATATCATAGCAATATCACCCAAAAGTGGCATGGAGCAAGCAGAAATTATAGATACGTTTTGGACGTATCAGACGGCCCCTAAATCCACCTGGTACTGGCGGTAGCGCCAACGGTCGTAGTTGATGTTGGGGACGGAGCGGTAGGAGTCGATTAGTGCCTCCTACTCGCCCATGTCCGGGCCGGTGCGATGGTAGTGCCATCAGCGAGTAGCTCCTCTATGCGCTGGTGCTCGCCGAGGAGGTGGAAGTAGTAGGCCTGGTTGGCTTGCTTCTGCCGAAACACGACCTCCCACTCCTCCAACACCATGTCCGTGTAGTGGGCTTGCCCTCGCCCATGGTGATGTCGGCACTGACCAACGAGCAGGGAGGCGCCGACTCGTCCTCAGTGGCGTCCTCCATTGGGATGTCTGCGGCGCCGGCCTCTGTCTGCCTGTCGGTCTATTAGTCGGCTGCAATGGCGGTGATCTCTTTTTTCTACTCGGGCGAGAGGCTGTCCAGACGGCTTTGGAACTCGATGAAGCCATGGCGGGCGTGGTGTAGATAGAAGGAAAGGAGCGAAGGATGATGGATGGGACTATGATCGGGCTTGCGGTTTATATAGCAGGGGATGGCAGGGTCGCCGGCGACGTGATTAATGGTAGGCGGAAGACGGACGGACCGGTGGCGCCGGCTCATCACTCCTCGGCAACTGCATGCATGTTTACTGTAGGCATGCATACATATGGGTTGTTGTTTGATACGTCTTCAACGTATCAATAATTTTTTATTGCTCCATGCTATTATATTGTATCAAATTTGGATGTTTTATATGCATGAATATGCTATTTTATATTATTTTTGGGACTAACCTATTAACTCAGTGCCCAGTGCCAGTTTTTTGTTTTTTCTTGTTTTTGAGTTTCGTAGGAAAGAAATATCAAACGGAGTCCAAACGGAATAAATTCGCGATGATTTCTTCTAGACAAAAACTCACATACGTGACTTGGAGTAGGGGCCAGGGAAGCCATGGGGTGGAGACAAGCCGTAGGGGCGCACCCCTGGGCTTGTGGGCCCCCCTTGACTCCCCTGCACCGCCTCTTTGCCCTACATATTCTCAAAAATTCCAGAAACCCTGGAGTCATCCACGAAAATACTTTTTCACCGCCGCAGGTCTCTGTTCCTGTGAAATCCCATCTTGGGGATTTTCCGGTACTCCGCCAGAGGGGGATTCGATCACGGAGGACATCTACATCAACATTGATGCCCCTCCGATGATGTCTGAGTAGTTTACCACAGACCTACGGGTCCATAGCTACTAGCTAGATGGCTTCTTCTCTTTCTTTGATCTTCAATACAATGTTCTCCTCAATGTTCTTGGAGATCTATTTGATGTAATCTTCTTTTGCGGTGTGTTTGTTGAGATCCGATGAATTGTGGATTTATGATCAGATTATCAATGAATATTATTTGAGTCTTCTCTGAACTATTTTATGCATGATTAAGATAGCTTTGTATTTCCCTTCGATCTATCGATTTGGTTTGACCAACTAGATTGGTTTTTCTTGCAATGGGAGAGGTGCTTTGCATTGGGTCAATCTTGAAGTGTCCTCACCAAGTGACATAGTAGGGGTAGCGAGACACGTATTGTGTTGTTACCGTTAAGGATAAAAAGATGAGGTTTATATCATATTGCATGAGTTTATCTCTCTACATCATGTCATCTTGCTTAAGGCATTACTCTGTTTTTAACTTAATACTCTAGATGCATGCTGGATAGCAGTCGATGAGTGGAGTATTAGTAGTAGATGCAGTGTGGCACCTCGGATCAGAGCGACCGGTTTACCTTGCATTGCCAGCCCAAAGACCTTGTCTTCGGCAACACACAACATCTTGGTACAGAAAACAACCGCTTTATTGATACTAGCGGATCACAGTTTTACATTACAACGAGTAGCGAGGCCAAGCGCCACACACGGTGCGGCTGGACAATATGTACATTATTTAATGAACATAAAAGGCATCGGTCACAAAGACTACGCAGCGGCGGAACGACTTCGTAGCGGACTCCATCTCACAGGGACACCGATGTGGACACGGTCTAGACTCGGACGGCACTCCTTTCCAGCGAAACTTACCTAAAATCTGGCATGACACTCCAGGTCAGTACATTGAATGTACTTGCAAGCTTACAACAATCAAAATCATAATGACAAACAATATCATGATAATTAATCATTTGTTAAAAATGCAGCACCATATGTGAATATACATACAAATAACATGTTGTGTTCATGCTCTTGTGAAAACAGACTCTTGGTCTGGCTTACCCATAGTGATTTTTATTAAACTATAAACTTATTCATTTCAACAGGACATAACTCGTGATCTTTTCGGCGATCACAACCCTGACCATACTTGGTCTCAAATCATCTCGGTGGCTCTTCCACCAGTGTTACAGTACAAAAAAAATCATAACTTAGTGAGCAAAATTTTATTTTATGTTGACCCATGGTGTGACTTACGTTCGAGCGTGTCCATGACCGTGGACTCGGCATTCGTAGATTGATTACACTCTGCAGAGGTAGTGCACTGTACCCACACCCACTGTTCAAGAAATCTTCCGATTCAACGATTTATCGTCCGATTTATCGCTACTCTTGGGGTGACCGATAAGATTATGCCTTATCTTGATCATTTATCATTTGGACTGATTTATCGCTATGACAAGCGATTTATCGAGAATCTACCGATAAATCGGGCCTATTCGTAGCACTATGTTTGCAAGAACTATGTTTATTTGTGTTTTGTGGACCTTGTTACGCAATATGTAATGTTTATTTCTATTTTGCTTGTCATTATATCAGGATTCAGAGGCTAGGATTCAAGGTAACACTTTTGTCCAATATTGTTTTGATGTTGAATATAGCATATTTTAGTGTTGGGAACAAGGGATTTGAAAAAAATGGCCGATTAATAGTCGACCGATAAAATCGATTAATCGGCCGATTTCCGATTAATCTCTAATCCCCAGGTGACCGAGACGATAACGATAAGCGATATCCTCAACATTGCCCACACCACGGAACCCATGGCCTCGTTTTCCCATTCAGGTGGACCAACGGCGTCCCGACAAAACCCTTCCATTGCCATGACACTCTCCCGGCCACTCCGACTTATTCCCCACTGGAACAGTCCTGGGTGGCCCTGTGCCTACCAAAGGCACACCGACCACCGTCGTGGCCAAACATAAATTGTCCCAAACGGGGACTCGGTACCATAAACTTAACAACGGGCACACAAGGTTATGTCTGCTTAACGGGCCAGGGTACCGCATGCCCATAACCTTCCCTGTTTGGAGGTACCGACAAGAGGCATGACAACGGACCGAATAAAGACCTTCCCATAAAGACAAATGTGGTTGCACTGGGAAAAACTCGATTCAGTGGCACCATGACCTGGTCAACAATTTATTCAAGTTGAATTATTAACAGGTTCAACTTAAAGAAAATAAATAACCGGTGTCATAAAATGCCATGGAATGCAACATACCAAAAGCATTACAAAAATAACTGGGTCAACTTTACTTTACAAAATGTAAGCATCACAACTTCAATATTATTCTGGTTATGATTTACTTCCAATTAAAAACAGAATATATTCTAGCAAAAAAATTATCATAATTCTTATGTAAAAGAAAATAACTTCACATAGCTATTTATATACATATCCATATTAGTTCTCAATGATCCAAACTTTCTTCTAGCTATCTTAATAACTTAAACCAACTTCTAACTTTCTGTAAACTAAATGAAACAACTAAATACGGCAACCAACAAAAAGTAATTAATAAAAATAATTCATATGCATGAATTAAATCATTTATTCAAGTTGGAAAATCACAAATATTGAAATGGCACTATGAAAATGTTGTTGTGGCTTGCCTTAGTGCAAATGAGGTTCACAAGCCTCCTGCTGATCCTCAAGACAAGCTTCACCTTCTGAAAATAATTAAAAGTACAAAAAGGAAATATCAAGAACCATTAAAAAATTCACCAGAAAATCTACACAGCACCAAATAGTCTCATTTTTGGTGTGCTACAAGATTTCTTTACAAAGAACACAATGCAAAAAGAATCAATTCATTTGGACTTATGGTTAAAAAGTTATTGCAGTTTGAAGTATTCTGGAATTTATTTAAATTTGGAATTTAAATAAACAGACTAAAAAGGGGGTGACGTCGAAGGCGTAAAACCCCAGGGCGCCACCACTCGTACCGCTTCGCGTGGGTACAGAGAGGCAGACTAGCGGGCCCCGCTAGTCAAGTGAGGGGGAGAGAGGGAGAAGAACAGGGGCAGCTGCGACCTCGCCGGAGCGCACGCCGGCGACGCGAGCTCCTTGGCCAAGATGGGAGGGATAGATCGATAGAGGAGGTCGAGGCGCACCTGCCCGTACCCGTAGAGTAGCTAGGGGTGGTCGGACGGCGTCGGAAATGACCTCGCTGACGGAGGAAGAGCGGGGTGGTCGCCGGAGTTGAAGAAGACGGTGAGCAACGGCGACTCCAGAAGCTCCAACTAGGTGGAACGGCACCACCAGAGAGTGGCGGAGGCTCTGGAAGGTTTGCCCTGGCCTGAGAGGGGCTGGAGCTACCGCGACGACCCGAGGGGATCGCCGGCGAGCTCAAGCTCGGGGACGGCGGCTTGTGGCCTGCCCGGCCGGGCCACGGGGTTCTACGCAGTCGTGGTGTGTGTGAGAGTGGAGCTGGGTACTCGGGGAGGCTGGGAGGAGTCCTATATATAGGCGAGCCGAGAGGGGGGTTCGAGGCTCCGCCGGCGACACCTAGACGCTGCGCCCGGCGACGAATGGCGTCAGTGAGAGGGGGAGAAGGCGACGGGGTTCATGCGGGAGCTGTGGGCAGACGGGGACGAGCACAGGGGCACTGGGGTGGCGACGAGCACAGTGCGCACCGCACTGTTGCCTTGGCCGGACCGCGCCCGTGCTTGCTGCGGCGAGCTCCGGCGTCGGCGAGTGCCAGGGGGCGCTGTACAGATCAAGACGAAGATGGTGGCGCGGGTTGGCAAGCTCTGGCAGGCGCGGAAGCAAGCACGCGCGAAACAGAGCGCGCGGCGGCATCCAGAGCACGCCGACAAGCAGCCATGGCATGGTGCACATGCGTGGTCACCACGCGAATTTTGCCTACTGGCTGACTTGGTGCCAAAGATCATGTCTGGCGTGTTGTTCGTGGTAGATATGAGAGTTACCCAGGGTTAGTTTGTTTCCAGACACAGTAGAAAGAAATTCACACGTCTGGTAAGTTTCTGGACAGAAACTTTGAGAGTTTACTGAGGTAAATTGGATAAGAGTTGGAGGTTGTGCTTTGGATGCTAGTCATAAGTTACTAAGGTAAAGATGCACAAGGAGTTTCAGAAGCAATGGAGCAAGTAAAATGGTAGTTGCTGTAGAAATTACCATTTCTGTCCAGAATAGAAAAGAATTTATGTAGCAAAAATACTCCAAAAAGTGGTGCAATATTTTTGCTCAGGAATGTGTTCTAGGTTCCAAAGAATATTTATGAATTTTCTCAGATTTTTGTGGGCTAGAAAAATAGGGGTTGCTTCGGAGCACAATGGGCTTAGCTAGGGTTTTGGAGGGGAAAATGAATATTTTTCAATAAAGAAAAATATTTCAAAAATTATATTAGAGTGAACCAGAGGGAAAAGATGATTTGAGATGGATAGAAGGCACATGGGTGAAAGCCAAGGGTACCCAAGTGTTTAAGTCCATATGAAAAGATTCAAAAATCCCAAGGTTCAAAATAAATTCAAATAAAACTCAGGCAAATAAAAGAGGGCAAAAATCAGGCTGTCACATGCAGGCAGGAGTCGGTCTACTTGCCACGGACGTGATGCCTATATTCATGAGCATTGCCTTAGATATTGTCATAAATTTGCGCTTTTCTATCAATTGCTCAACAATAATATGTTTGCCCACCGTATGCTTTCTTCGAGAGAGAAGCATCTAGTGAAACCTATGGCCTCCGGGTCTATTTTTCATTTTATATTTTCAGATCTATAAAACCAAAACTCAACAATATTTTGCTGCAGTTATCTTGTGTTTACTTTATATAGCCTTTTACTTTAGTTTTAAATCTATTTACAACCCTTTTCCGCGTTGTATGCAAGTGTTTGTTAGTTTGTGCAGGTGTCTAGATTGGAGACTTGCTTGTGCCTCCTACTGGATTGATACCTTGGTTCTCAATTGAGAAAAATACTTATCTCTACTTTGCTGCATCACACTTTCATCTTCAAGAGAAAAATCAACGCAAGCTAAAGAATTAGCATTGTTCGAATGCGGGGCAGCCACATGCATTGAGAAGCGGCTAGGGCGGCGCTATTGCCGGCCCACCGTGAAAGGTCGCGTCGCTACGAGCTAACATGAATGTGATACTGGTGCTCTGGAGCGGCGCTAACCATTTCGGACGGGAACGCGTGCGAGCGCGGGAGGAGTTTATGGGTGGGCCAGGTGATACGTCCAAAACGTATCTATAATTTCTGCTTGCTCCATGCCTCTTTTGTGTGATATTGCTATAATATTTATGCACTTCCATACACTTTTGATCATATTTGGACTAACCTATTAACTCACTGCACCACAGTGCCAGTTCCTGTTTTCTGCTGTTTTTCTATTTCAGGTTTCCCCCATATTAAAAGTGCCCTAAAAATTCCAGGAAAAATACAGGAAAAATCATCGTATCGGGAGCTTCCGAAAAAACCAAGGCAGGGCCAGAGGGGAGCCTGGGGTGGCCCAGGCGGCCACCCGGCGCGGTCCCACCCCTGGCCGCGCCAGGGGGCGCCTGGGGCCCCACCTCCGCCTCTGGTGACCCCCTTTGGCATATATATTGCTCGCGTCCCGAAACCCTCGAGGACGGAACCCTTTTTCGCGATCTCATCTCTGTTCCGCCGCCGCCGCGCTTCCAAGATCGGGAGCACCAGGAGAACTCTTCCCGGCACCTTGCCGGAGGGGAGAACCACCACCGGGAGCTTCTCCACCACCATGGACGCTTCTCGGAAGAGTTGTGAGTAGTCTCCCATGGACCATGGGTCCATGACCAGTAGCTATGTGATGTTCTCCTCCCCTCTTAGTTCTTCACCGATTAGACCTCGTGAGCTGCCCTACATGATCGAGGCACATATGTAATCTTTATGCTGTTGCTCTGCTGAGTTTGCTGGGATCCGATGGATTATGAGATTATGTTCAGATTGTGTGTGAGTAATATATTTGATTCACCTCTTTTATATTTATGTTCTTGAGTAATTCTTGCATGTTCTCCGTTGCTATTTATTGCTTTGGCCGAGTAGTAGGTAGTAACTCCAAGAGGGAACGTTATGCTTGATTGTGGGTTCATGCCCCTCGATGACTAGCTTGAGTGACAGAAACATGAGTCTAGGGGGTGTGCTGTTGCCACAAGGGGGACAACAACGGTGCTTGTACTTGCGGGTGCAAGGATTGTTTACTTTACGCAAAGTTCTTTTAATGCAGTTGTCTGTTGCTTTGAGTTTACACTATGGGTGGGACTCGCAACTTAATACCAGCGAGATGTTCTGGAGAGATATCTCAAGGTGGATGATTAGTAGTAGATGCAGATGGATTTCGGTCTACTTGCCTTGGCGTACCGCCCATGCTTAGAGCTTCTACCTTTCTTTGCAGCAAAGTTAGCATTGGTTTGCGCACATAATCCTGTCAATTGCCCAGCTGTAATTTGTTTATCTCGCTTAGCTGTTTTATCGTCTTTTGGGAGAGATACATCACTAGTGAACCCAATTTATTGAGACATCACTAGTGAACCCTCAACCGTAAGGGATCGAGACAGTCTTCGCGGGTAAGAATAACCCAATTTATTGATTCGACACATGGGGAGCCAAAGAGTATTTATAAGCTTTGACAGTTGATTTGTCAATTCAACCGCACCTGAAATATACTTACTTGCAACAAAAGATAAATGGTAACAGTGATATGATAGTGATGATAGTGATAGTAAAAGTAAACAGCAAAAGTAAATAGTAAAAGTAAATGGCAAAAGTAGCAACTAGTGACAAGCAGGATTTAAAACACTGTAGGCTAGGGAGATGGATGGTCGGGCGCTGCATGGATGAGATATATCATGATTCTAACTTGGGGCACGGCACACGGAAAAGTAATGATCATCTAGGCAAATATCAAACATTAGGCATGTATCCCGTAGGTAGTTGTACGTGCTTGCAATAAGAACTTGCACACCATCGTTTGTCCTACCATCCCGCTACGAACGGGGCCAAAAGAAACTTATGGAGATTAAGGTGCTCCTATCAAAGAGCACCGAAACAAAGCAATGAACTCAATGGATACATGTAATCCTCAAACTACGGACCATCCCCTTTGGTGTCCCAAGCTGTCACTTTTGGGATTGCCGGTTCCGAACCGTAATAGGTGCAAACAACTCATAGATAGGATCAAGAACACAACTATATTCATGCAAACACATATGGTTCAGATCTGAAATCATGGCACTCGGGCCCTAAGTGTCAAGCATTAAGAATAACAAGTTGAAGCAAAGATGATAAACACCATAGTAGATGATAGGCAACATGCCCCCAACGATCTAACAAACTATTACATGATCTAACTCATCCAATCCCTACCATCCCCTTCGCCTACAGCAGGGGAATTACTCACACATGGAGGGAGAAGTCATGGAGGGATGATGGAGTGGTGATGATGATGACGATGGCGACGATCTCCCCTCTCCGGAGGCCAATTCAGCCTCCAGATTAGCCCTCCCGAGGAAGAACAGAGGGTGGCGGCGGCTCCGCGACGGAAAACTGCGAAAAGAACTTCTGATCTGGGGTTTCCGCATCGCGAGTAAAAATACGAGGCAAAGTAGGGCAACAGGGGGTGTGGGCCCCACCCAGGCGACCCCCCGGCGCGGCTCGGGGGGGCGCACCCACAGGGCGCCTGGGCACCCCCTGGCCCCCCTCTGGCTCCCCTTCTGGCTCCTGGTTCCTTCGGGTGCGTGGATTTTCTGTGATTTTTCGTGGATTTTTCTGAGATACCTAAAAATCCGTTTTCCTGCACACAATAAAACCATACAGGCAGCTCTGCTGAAAACAGCGTCAGTTCGGGTTAGTTTAGTTCAAATCATGCAAGAATGAGGTCAAAACAATATCAAAAGTGTTTGTAAAAGTAGATACGTTTGAGACGTATCAACTCCCCCAAGCTTAGCATATTGCTTGTCCTCAAGCAATTCAGTTCAACGAACTGGACGCGACAAAGAAAACTTTGACAAACTCTTTTGCTTCATTAGACGTATATAAGCATGTACTACGAAAAGAGTCTAGCAAGTATTGAAACAGTACTATGAGGACAATGCAAGGAGCAATCCTTCTTTCAAGTGACCAGTCACAAATATTTAAAAGTAAATAATATACTACTGAAAATCAAGACAAGATTACATTGCACATAGCTTGAGCATATTAGGGTAGTATCTCGCTAGCCTCCATGAGTGAAGCAAAACATAAATGCAGAAACTCCTCCAGACTCTTAAAGGAGACTAGAACTAAGGATTTCAGAATAAATCATATCACAAGCATGCAGACGACAATGTAATACTTTGGGACAATGCACATTACACTCAGAATGACAATTATGCTCTCCTAGTTAGTGCTTTGAAGAAAGAGGGTGGAGACTCTCGAACCGTGGCTTTTGTTGGCAAGGTTGAAAACCCGTGGTCGGAAACAAAAACTAAACATGTACCAGAGCTCTTGGTTTAAAAAAAACAGAGGTAAAACGTTTTTGAGAGGTGCATATTTCGTCAACGAATGCTAGCAGATAACTCAATCACTTCTTGAGCTGGACAAGTCTCGAGGAACGGCTCCCGCATGACGACGATCACATCCTCTTAATCTCCTTTGTTTATCACTGCCAAAGTTTTCTGATTTCTCATGAACAAAGCGTGAAGGACGGTTTGTTTTTTATATTATCTTTTTGAGCCGGGCGCACTCTATGCCAGTTCCTTCTCGTATTAAGGGTTTGCACATTAGACATGCAATCCAGGGGTGAAACTTGTCCAACTTAAAAATATCATGAATTAACTACTACTTCCTCATGAGCTAAAACAGAGGCACAAAAAGAGAAATGCTTTTGATTAATTTCGAGATGGTACACGAAAGTCTTCGTTAGGAATGGCAGGTAAATACCATGTATAGGAAGGTATGGTGGACTCATATGGCATAACAGGTTTTAAGGATTTTGGATGCACAAGCAGTCAGTCCGCTTAGTACAGGTGGAGGTTTAGCAAAAGACTGGGAAGCGACCAACTAGAGAGCAATAACGGTCATAATCATGCAGAGCGACAAAGCAACATTGAATCGGGCATGAAAGTGATATAACTATTCTAAAACTCAAAGATCATCAAGGCAGAGCAGACTTTTAGTCTTAAACATGTGTAAACATGTGCCAAGTCAATCCAAAAATTCTCTAAAGGGAAATACCACCTTAGTATACCGAACTATGAACAATGCAATGCATGTAGATCATTTCAATAACACATTATATACTCTAGTTATTCGAGACTAGCCACAAGGAAAGCATGAACCACTGGAAGAGCATTGTAAACATAGCACTATGTCGCTACAAGCTGGTCTCTAGATCATAAGTACATGCATATGTACAAAAGTAGAAACAAAAAGAGTTCATACCGGTCTTCCTTGTTGCTTCCTTTCAGTCGATCTTCGTCATTACTGCTTGTCACTTGCACGATCGAACGTAGAAAATATAATTAAATGCCATCACGGACTCGAGCTGAACTCTGAAAACAAAGCAAACTAAAGAGAAAAAGGAAATCTTTTTGGATTATTTCAAAGGTTGAACGAAAGCAAAAGAAAGAGAAAATATTTTTGTTGTTTTTGCAAAGAGAGAAATAAAGAAGAACGGGCAAAAACTTCGAAAAGATCAAAGCGAATAAAACGGATAATACAATGGAAAAGTGAGAGGGGCACGTACTCCCCCAAGCTTAGGCTTTTGGCCTAAGTTGGTAGCAGCTACTGCCCCCAGGAGCCTCCTGCTCCGGGAGTATGGTGGTGAGTCCAAGGGTCGTAGAAGGATGCTGGCGCATACACCGAACTCCTCGGAGTCTCCCATGAGGAAGGTTCCGAACGCCAAACAGAGGAAGAACCTTCACCAAACTCGGTGGCGGTTTCTCCTTGAAAAGGTGGTAACTCACCGTGCTCCTCCTCGTCGGGCACAACCCCCTCCATGGGGTTATGAAACTGATGCTGGACCATGAACTCATCGAACTGGACAACATCAAAGGACCATCCGTTCCTGCGAGAAAAATCAAACAAAAGAGGTGCATGTAGACGGATCTCGCGTTCCGCGGTAGTTCCGAAACGCAAGATATAAACAAGATTATCAAGCTCAGAACCCATGGTAACAAACTTATGCCTTTTCATAGCAGCAAGATCAAAGCTTAAATAAGTAAAAGGATTATCATCAGGGTGTGGGGTGCCTCCAAGATGTTCTAAGATAAGTGTGGCATAAACGCCACCATATAAGTCCCCCTTGTTACCGTTCATAGCAAGGCGTCGAGCAATTAAGGCACCCAGATTATAATCAGACCTCCCTGAGAAGGCTGCTGCCAGGATAGCAATATCCGGAGCAGAAATGCTGCTCGTGTTGTCAGGAGCTAACACCCCTCTGGCAATATAATATGCAAAATACCTAAGGTGAGGAAATAAGACGCTGGAGATCTTCGACCGATGAATATCCCTCGTACCCATGCTGCAGAGAGAGTTGATGACGGTTTTCAGCTCGGAGGGCTGAGTGGCCATCCTAGCCGTCCTCCCAACGTTCGGCACACCTATTATTTCACAAAAATTTCCTAAAATCATGGTTATAAGATCATTGTAAATTTTAAACTCAATAGCACCTGAATCAGGATTATATCTAAAACTGTTAATGAAACTGGAGGTGAGTTTTTGATACTGGGTAACACGGCTCGTGATGAGCCGTGTCAAACCTGCATTAGCAAAAAGATTATAAAACTCATCCTTGATTCCCGCAGCTTCAAGGAATTCATCACATGGAAATGTCATCGCACGTGCTGGACTTGTTTCTTCCAACAACTCCAGGGGCACATGGTCTTCATTATAGCTCATCCTAGCAGTCGATGGTGAAGCTGCGGCTCTAGTAACTCAATCGGAGTGTGCAGGCCTCCTCTTCGCAAGCCACCCTTTTGCCCTTCCTAACAAACTCATTTCTGAAAAAAATGCAATTTACAAAAACGAGGATTAAAACAAAGTGAGTTAAGGCAAACTACTCAACTCACTTGCCCAAGGCATAAACTTGCATCAAAACTTGGAAAATAACTTTCTACATATGCATGCAAGCTCATCTATACAGCACCAAGAACTACTAAATACTCACAAATGAAGCCACCAATCAGAAATCTAATTGGAGGGGTGGAGGAGTCACATACCAGGGAGTATTTGCTCAAAATTTCAGCTCAAATGAGGGGCTGTAGAGAGAGATCGAAGAATCGCCTCCAAGAACAGCAAGAACACAAGAACAAGTGCAGAACTCGCGTTTTTGGAGAAAGAGAGAGAGAGGAAGAAGACATACCTGAGGGGGGGTCCTGTGGGCCCCAGGTGCCCTGTGGGCGCGGCCAGGGGCTGGGCCGCGCTAGCTGGCCGCCTGGGCCACTGGTGGGTCCCCCTGGCTGGCCCCAGGCCCCACTAGGTCACTCCCGACATGGAAATTTTAATTTTAATTTTTCTGGAATTTTTCTGAAAACTTCACTGTTGAAAATTTTTCGAAGTTCAAAAAGCTGCGAAACTCTCTGAAAACTTGAAGTAGTGAGTAGTATTGTGAAGCTTCAAAACGTAAATACTTGGTACAGCAAGTAGGACAAAAACTAAAAATAAATGAAAACATAACAAGCTCAACTTTTTATCTATATAAAACATGTTTACTAGCAAGGTTGATCAAGTCTTACCAACAAACAGGCGATATATAGAGCAAAAAATCTCACCTCTTATGAAGTAATCATTGAACTTTTACCTTGATGGACATTGTCCCCACCATGATAGTTTTGTATTTGTGAGGCACATGTAGTGGACAGTCCCATTCTCCAATCTTCACGGTCTCGATATTCTCTATAGAGATGAGGGCATGCCTCCTGTCGATCTTCTTCGGAAAATATACCGTGTGTTCTTTATCATTCACATGGAAGGTAACCTTCCCTTTATTGCAATCAATAATAGCACCTGCGGTGTTAAGAAAAGGTCTATCGGAACAGCGGTTGACTTGTCAGCCATCTGAAGGGAGATATCTATAGGAATTAGTTTCTCTAAACAAAGCCTCTCATAAAGAGAGAGAGGCATAACACTCACTCCAGCTCCAAGATCACATAAGGCAGTTTTGACATAATTATTCTTTATGGAGCAAGGAATGGTGGGTATACCTGGATCACCGAGCTTCTCAGGAATCTTGCCACTGAAAGAGTAGTTAGCAAGCATGGTAGATATTGCATCATTAGGGACTTTTCTTTTATTAGTGACAATATCTTTCATATATTTTGAATAAGGAAGTAACTTAATAGCATCAGTCAAAGGAACTTGAAGAAAAAGAGGTTTAATCCACTCACAAAACTTATTGTAATGCTCTTCTTCTTTAGATTTGATGGACTTACCTGGAAAGGGCATGGGTTTCTGTACCCATGTTTCTCTTTCCTTCCCATGTTTTCTTGCAATGAAGTCTTCTTTAGTGTACCTCTTACGTTTGTCAGGTGCTTCATCTTCTTGAACTTCAGGCGGATCATTCTTCTCATTATCCTTACCTTCAGGTTCAGCACCGTCTTCAGTCTCAGCATCGGAGATAGATACACTGTTTGGATCAACAGCTGGCTCTTCATCTGCAATAGGATCATTAGAATTGTCGGCCTCCTTATGTTTCTTCTTCTTCTTGGGAGAGCCAACAATTTCTTCTTCCTGTATTTGAGAATCTTGCTCGATTCTCCTCGGATGCCCCTCTGGGTAGAGAGGATCTTGAGTGCTAGTTCCTCCTCGGGTCTTAATCCTGAAAGCCTGCAATTTATCTTGTTTGGCATTGTTAGCAAGCAAATCTCTTTGCACATTAGAAATTTGGTCAAGCTGAGTTTGAACCATATGAAAATGCTTCACAAGACATTGAACGTCATTAACTGTTCTACCTAGAACATCAAGCAAACTTTTGATAGCAAGGGAATTATCATGCAACTGACTTTGTATCCTCTCATTAAAATGATTTTGTTTCATAATAAAATTATCAAACTCATCTAAACATTGATCAGGAGGCTTACCATGAGGGATGTCACTTGCGTTGAAATCTAAAAGAGAGTGTACCTCTACCATAGGAGGGTGAGTGATAGGCTCACACAACTTCTCAATAGGGGGTAGATTCTTCACGTCTTCAGCTTTAATACATTTCTCTTTAATAGACTTCTTTGCTTCTCGCATATCTTCGGGGCTTAGAACAAACATGCCCCTCCTCTTTGGTGGTGGAGGTGGTTCAGGGACGGACCAATCTTCATGGTTTTTGGCAATCCTGCCCATCAAATCTTCTGCATCTTCCGGTGTCCTTTTCCTGAAAACACAACCAGCACAACTGTCCAAATAGGACCTGGATTCATCAGTTAAACCAGCATAGAATATATCGATTAATTCGTTCTTAGGGACTTCATGTCCTGGTCTAGCCCGAATCAGACCGCAGTACCTCCCCCAAGCTTTAGGGAGGGACTCATCCTGCAACTGTTTAAAGTTATAAATTCTTTGTAAAGCAGCATGTTGCATGTGAGCAGGAAAGTACTTATCAACAAAAGAGTGAGCTAAGTCTTGAGGACTCTTAATGGAACCGCATGGAAGCGAATCATACCATGCTTTAGCACCTTCCTTCAAGGAGAAAGGAAGAAGCTTGGTGATATAAAAGTATCGTATCTTCTCATCTGTGGTAAACAGGCCACCCAACTCACCGAGTTTTGTTAGGTGTGCAATAGCATCATCATTTTCTCTGCCATAAAAGGGGTCAGCTTCAACCATAGGTATAAGTGAAAGATCAACAGAGAAATCATAATCAGGATCATCAATGCATATAGGAGATGTAGCAAATTTAGGATCAGGAACGGTTTTGTTCTTCAAAGATTGTTTTTCAAACAGTTTCCTAATAACTTCAGGGTCAGAGCCAGAAAACTCTGTTAGTTCCCTGCATAAATCTTCATCAAGCATATAGTAATCATCATCAAGGAGTCTCTCCTTGAGTTTACTCAAATCAGGATAATCATAAGTTTCATCAATAGGGTAGCTAGTAACAGGAATTTCAATTCCAGACTTTTTAGCAGCAGCAGCGATCTGTTTCTCAAGAGCATAATCAAGTGAACTAATATCATCAACAGTAGTAGAAGCATCATCAAGAGTATCGGACATAGTAACAGATTCAGTAGGAGCATCATGTGGTGGTGGTGAGGCAAACTTACTCATAACAGAGGGTGAATCAAGTGTAGCACTAGTGCTCAGAACAGTACCTCTTCTTGTAGTGGATAGTAAGATCGGAACCTTGGGGTCTCCTTTCTTACCCATAGCGGATGAAATGCAGCAGGTAGGATACTTCAAGTAGACTTGTAAATATTGCTATGCTCCCCGGCAACGGCGCCAGAAAACGGTACTTGATAACCCTCAACCGTAAGGGATCGAGATAGTCTTCGCGGGTAAGAATAACCCAATTTATTGATTCGACACATGGGGAGCCAAAGAGTATTTATAAGCTTTGACAGTTGAGTTGTCAATTCAACCGCATCTGAAATATACTTACTTGCAACAAAAGATAAATGGTAACAGTGATATGATAGTGATGATAGTGATAGTAAAAGTAAACAGCAAAAGTAAATAGTAAAAGTAAATGGCAAAAGTAGCAACTAGTGACAAGCAGGATTTAAAACACTGTAGGCTAGGGAGATGGATGGTCGGGCGCTGCATGGATGAGATATATCATGATTCTAACTTGGGGCACGGCACACGGAAAAGTAATGATCATCTAGGCAAATATCAAACATTAGGCATGTATCCCATAGGTAGTTGTACGTGCTTGCAATAAGAACTTGCACAACATCTTTTGTCCTACCATCCCTACGAACGGGGCCAAAAGGAACTTATGGAGATTAAGGTGCTCCTGTCAAAGAGCACCGAAACAAAGCAATGAACTCAATGGATACATGTAATCCTCAAACTACGGACCATCCCCTTTGGTGTCCCAAGCTGTCACTTTTGGGATCGCCGGTTCCGAACCGTAATAGGTGCAAACAACTCATAGATAGGATCAAGAACACAAATATATTCATGCAAACACATATGGTTCAGATCTGAAATCATGGCACTCGGGCCCTAAGTGTCAAGCATTAAGAATAACAAGTTGAAGCAAAGATGATAAACACCATAGTAGATGATAGGCAACATGCCCCCAACGATCTGACAAACTATTACATGATCTAACTCATCCAATCCCTACCATCCCCTTCGCCTACAGCAGGGGAATTACTCACACATGGAGGGAGAAGTCATGGAGGGATGATGGAGTGGTGATGATGATGACGATGGCGATGATCTCCCCTCTCCGGAGGCCAATTCAGCCTCCAGATTAGCCCTCCCGAGGAAGAACAGAGGGTGGCGGCGGCTCCGCGACGGAAAACTGCGAAAATAACTTCTGATCTGGGGTTTCCGCGTCGCGAGTAAAAATACGAGGCAAAGTAGGGCACCAGGGGGTGTGGGCCCCACGCAGGCGACCCCCCGGCGCGGCCCAGGGGGGGCGCGCCCACAGGGCGCCTGGGCACCCCCTGGCCCCCCTCTGGCTCCCCTTCTGGCTCCTGGTTCCTTCGGGTGCGTGGATTTTCTGTGATTTTTCGTAGATTTTTCTGAGATACCTAAAAATCCGTTTTCCTGCACACAATAAAACCATACAGGCAGCTCTGCTGAAAACAGCGTCAGTCCGGGTTAGTTTAGTTCAAATCATGCAAGAATGAGGTCAAAACAATATCAAAAGTGTTTGGAAAAGTAGATACGTTTGAGAGGTATCAGGGTGGGACTCGCAACTTAATACCAGCGAGATGTTCTGGATAGATATCTCAAGGTGGATGATTAGTAGTAGATGCAGATGGATTTCGGTCTACTTGCCTTGGCGTACCGCCCATGCTTAGAGCCTCTACCTTTCTTTGCAGCATAGTTAGCATTGGTTTGCGCACATAATCCTGTCAATTGCCAGCTGTAATTTGTTTACCTCGCTTAGCTGTTTTATCGTCTTCTGGGAGAGAGACATCACTAGTGAACATCATGGGACCCCGGTCCATATTACCATCACTGATCACACCCGCTATTTACTTCCTGTTCTTATTTCCTAGTTGCAGTCATACCTATCACTATTATCTCTTGCGTTTGATCCTTTGTAAACGACAAGGCCGGAGGGATTGACAACCTCTCTGTACTCGTTGGGAGCAAAGTTATTTGTATCTGTGTGCAGGTCCTGTCAAGCAAAAGTTTCTGGCGCTATTGACACCTTCTTGTCGACCCTCGGAGTCTCACGGGATTCTATCCTTGGTATATTTGCCAAGGGAAATTTGCCGCTACGCTACATCTCAAACCTTCCACTTGGGGTAACCAACGAGGGGCGAGAAGCCATCAACCAAGTTTCTGGTGCCGTTGCCGGGGACTTCACTCTTCAAGATAGGGGAGTTGCACGCTATCTTTATCTTTGCTTTTTAGTCTTGTTAGTTTACCTTTCAGTTTTTTGCTTTACTATCCTTTACCAAAAATAAAAAAAAATTATTTGCTTTTCTGTTAGTAGTCCTTTCTGTTTAGTCAAGCATGTTAGGATTTGGTGCTTTGAGGGAATCAGAAGTTCTAGATTTCCATCAAAGGGATGAAGAAAATATGAAGAAGGCATGGGACAGAATTTCTGATGCACATAGGAGAATTATGCCTTGGATACCTATAAAAATTGTGCTTAGAAATTTTTACCATGGTCTTTTTAAATGGTGTAAACACTCTCTTGATATTATAGCTGAAGGAGATTTCCTAGAGTGTGATGAAGCTAGAGCTCTTGAAATTATACATGGTCTATCTAGTTACTTTGTTTATGATCATAATTTTGATACTATCGTAGATAGACTTGCTACTATTGAGAAGAGAATGGATGCTCTAGACTTGATGAAGGTAGAGAAACCCAAACCCAATAATAGAGATATTTTGGAAATAGACAATGATTGGGAGCCTTATGTTAAGATTAACATCTCTAATCAAGACTTCCTTGCTTATTGTGATATTGGATCTATGGTTTCTACTATGCCAAAAATTGTTCATGATTCTTTAAAATTTAACATGGACAGATTATCATCCTATCATGAACATGCTAATGGAGACATTTCTGAGATCCAGGGAAGAATAAAAGACGTGCCAGTTACCTTCCTTAAAGGGCTTGCAATGGTTGATTTCTTCATCATGAAGCCAAACCAAGGAAATATAGTGCTTGGAAGGGACTTCCTCCGAGCCGTAAAAGGCTTCATCGATATAGGTAAGGGACAAATCCGCCTACGCGGGAAGGCAAAAGGTACGTACCCCTTTCCTAGAAGGAACAAGAGTGAACTTGTTGAGGAACCATATGAAGCAATTTATAACTCCGATTATTATGATGATTATTGATTCCTCTTTGCATTATGCCTAGCTTAAAGGCATAAAAGAAAGCGCTTTTGGGAGACAGCCCACAACGAATAAGGTTTTATTTTGCTTTTGTTGTGTCTTGATGTTTGTTACTACAGTAGCATAATCATTGTATCTTTTCTTTTCAGCTTTGTGCCAAGTTTAGCCTCTGATTGCAAGAAAGTTCAAAAGTTGTGACGTGCAGTCCAGAAAACAGATTCTGTCCTTGGACAGAAAAATTCGTATAAAATCACCAGATCATCTTTTTGGTCTGAATTTTTTTGAAAGCGTGCTCTATACAATTGGCTTTCGGGCGTCTGTTCTGATTTTTTTGATTTGAGTTGCAGAACTGCCCGAAAAAATTATTTACTACCTGCTGGTCTGTTTTTCACAGATTCTGTCTTGTTTTGCCTTTTCTTCGTTTTGCAAACCTTAAGCTTGCTTTTTTCTTTGCAAAAACCTTTTGGCAATCGTGAGAAACAGTAGCTCTTCATGATTATCCTTATTTCCAGTAGGGAAAAGTTATTTTATTATGGGTACTAACCTCGCTAATCAGATTATGATGAGTTATGTATGAAGGGAGTTTTCAAGTGTGCGAGGGAAGATGATAAAAAGATTCAGGAGGGTCAAACGCTCAAGCTTGGGGATGCCCCCGTGCACCCCCAAGAAATATTCAAGAAAACTCAAGCGTCTAAGCTTGGGGATGCCCCCCGTGCATCCCCTTCTCCATCAACAATTATCAGTTCGTCTTTCGTTCCACTATATTTTAATCACTTAATGTGTTATGTGCTATGCTTGGAGCGTCTTGCTTTTAGTTTCCTTTTTAGTTTTCTTTAGCTTTGCTTGCTGTTCATAACGAGTTAGAACCCAACTTTCTTTGTGTGGGAGAGAAACACGCTCCACTTCAACCTAGAACACAACATAGGATTTTCATGCTTATCTTTGCTGTGTGTGTTCTTTGTCTTTCAATAAGCTACTGTCATGTTTAGCTCTTAGTTTTCATGCTTTTCTTTTTAAAGAGCTTTTGTTTAGTTGGTTGCTGAACTCTCTTGAGTTTTCATGTTTATCTTGTTAAGAGAGTTTGTCTGTTGCACTGAGTTGTGTGTCTTAACTTAAAGTATGTAATTGAGGTTGCTATTTAATTTTAGTAGTAACTTGCAATAGTTTTGAGGTATTGCCATGAGTAATGTTTGAACTTTTGGTGTCAAGAGCTTTAGCCTATTAGTGATAGATGTCGTATTTTGGGCAATCCGTGTTTATTTTCGAAAACCTACAAAATAGTTGAGAACTTTAGCTACTAAATGGATCACTAATCTTTGGAGGGATCGAATATTAGAGTACACTCACGTACCATGGGTCGAGGATGCGCAAGGGTAACCAAACCCCCATACACACCTCCTCGGGGTACTTGTCTCTTTGTGAACCTCCTAATTAGATTGAGAGTTACCGATAATAAGTGCATGAGTTCTTCGGACTAGTGTGAGTATTCGAAGGTTGACACTTCCACCTAACCATATTTTTCTAGCCTCTTCGGTACTGTGCATTGCCCTTTCTCACCTCGAGAGTTGGCGCATACTTCGCCGGTGCATCCAAATCCTTGGCACGATACGCTCTGTCATCATAAGCCTCATTATATCCTTCCTCAAAACAGCCACCATACCTACCTATCAAGGCATTTCCATAGCCTTTCCGAGATACATTGCCATGCAACATCCATCCTCTCATGACTTGATCTTCATGTCATACATGCTTTTTGCTTGATCGATGAGCCGCATGCTAGTTGGTCCTTGCCCTAATCATTGCTACATGACGCGCTAGTATCATTGCATATCCTGCTACACTGGCAGAGGCATACATTTGCATACATCATGATAGTTTCATTTTCTTTATGTTGAATACTTTTGTAAAGTGTGAAAGATCTTCTATACTTCTTGTAATACATAGAGTGTTGCCCCTAAAGTGAGGAAAAGATCCCAAAGAGGACAAATCAAAAGATCCCAAAGAGGACAAATGAGAGATAAATAGAAAGAGCCATTGAGGCCACACAAAAATAAAAAAAGAGAAAAAAGAGAAAAAGAAATAAAAAGAGAGAAGGGGGCACACTACTATTTCCTTTTGAGAGATCCACACTCGTACTCCATTTTATACCTTGTGCTCCATAGAGATTATCATTTATGCATATAGCTATGTGGGGACCTTTACACTATAGAACTTGGCTTGTATATTCCAATGATGAGCCTCCTCAAAAGAGCTCTAGGTCTTCTTGAGCAAGCAAGTTGGATGCACCCCCACTAGTTCCATCGGAGAGCTTACCTTAGCTCATATGTGCATCCGTTGCATGGCAATCCCTACTCCTCACATCATATCTATCATTTGGCTTTCTCTCGCCGATGATTGTCCTCATTGATGTGAGCCTTTCACACCTTTTTTGTCTTCACCCTCTATCATTCCTCTCTTTGCCATCCTAAGTGTCGACTTTCTTGCTTACGCTCATCCATTACATGAGTGCTCAAAATATCGAAAGGGAGTGGATCATTTTGACTTGTACATGGCTGACGGTCTAGGGATGAGTCAAGATAAGATTCCAAAGAAGACCAAGTGTGAAACTTTTGTAGATTAAGTTCTCAACAATACAAAAAACTATGTTTTACTCTCTCATATATCCCTATCCCCTTTCTTGCACGCAAACACCATTTGGAGACATTCGAGTCACGGACAGCGAGAGCTCTTGCACCTTTATGTTCTTATGTTGCTTGTTACAACGCTAATATAGACTCTTGCTTGTTATGACTTTAATTGAATTACATGCATTGATTACTTTACTTAAAAGTTCTTATATGGTTGATAGCATGTCACCACAGAAATTATGCTTGTTATCATTTACCTACTCGAGGACGAGCAGGAATTAAGCTTGGGGATGTTGATACGTCCAAAACGTATCTATAATTTCTGCTTGCTCCATGCCTCTTTTGTGTGATATTGCTATGATATTTATGCACTTCCATACACTTTTGATCATATTTGGACTAACCTATTAACTCAGTGCACCACAGTGCCAGTTCCTGTTTTCTGCTGTTTTTCTATTTCAGGTTTCCCCCATATTAAAAGTGCCCAAAAAATTCCGGGAAAAATACAGGAAAAATCAGCGTATCGGGAGCTTCCGAAAAAACCAAGGCAGGGCCAGAGGGGAGCCTGGGGTGGCCCAGGGGGGCGCCTGGGGCCCCACCTCCGCCTCTGGTGACCCCCTTTGGCATATATATTGCTCGCGTCCCGAAACCCTCGAGGACGGAACCCTTTTTCGCGATCTCATCTCTGTTCCGCCGCCGCCGCGCTTCCAAGATTGGGAGCACCAGGAGAACTCTTCCCGGCACCCTGCCGGAGGGGAGAACCACCACCGGGAGCTTCTCCACCACCATGGACGCTTCCCGGATGAGTTGTGAGTAGTCTCCCTTGGACCATGGGTCCATGACCAGTAGCTATGTGATGTTCTCCTCCCCTCTTAGTTCTTCACCGATTAGACCTCGTGAGCTGCCCTACATGATCGAGGCACATATGTAATCTTTATGCTGTTGCTCTGCTGAGTTTGCTGGGATCCGATGGATTATGAGATTATGTTCAGATTGTGTGTGAGTAATATATTTGATTCACCTCTTTTATATTTATGTTCTTGAGTAATTCTTGCATGTTCTCCGTTGCTATTTATTGCTTTGGCCGAGTAGTAGGTAGTAACTCCAAGAGGGAACGTTATGCTTGATTGTGGGTTCATGCCCCTCGATGACTAGCTTGAGTGACAGAAATATGAGTCTAGGGGATGTGTTGTTGCCACAAGGGGGAAAACAACGGTGCTTGTACTTGCGGGTGCAAGGATTGTTTACTTTACGCAAAGTTCTTTTAATGCAGTTGTCTGTTGCTTTGAGTTTACACTATGGGTGGGACTCGCAACTTAATACCAGCGAGATGTTCTGGATAGATATCTCAAGGTGGATGATTAGTAGTAGATGTAGATGGATTTCGGTCTACTTGCCTTGGCGTACCGCCCATGCTTAGAGCCTCTACCTTTCTTTGCAGCATAGTTAGCATTGGTTTGCGCACATAATCCTGTCAATTGCCCAGCTGTAATTTGTTTACCTCGCTTAGTTGTTTTATCGTCTTTTGGGAGAGAGACATCACTAGTGAACATCGTGGGACCCCGGTCCATATTACCATCACTGATCACACATGTTATTTACTTCATGTTCTTATTTCCTAGTTGCAGTCATACCTATCACTATTATCTTTTGCGTTTGATCCTTTGTAAACGACAATGCCGGAGGGATTGACAACTTCTCTGTACTCGCTGAGAGCAAAGTTATTTGTATCTGTATGCAGGTCCTGTCAAGCAAAAGTTTCTGGCGCTATTGACACATTCTTGTCGACCCTCGGAGTTTCACGGGATTCGATCCTTGATATCTTTGCCAAGAAAAATTTATCGCTACGCTACATCTCAAACCTTCCACTTGGGGTAACCAACGAGGGACGAGAAGCCATCACCAGGTTAGTCAGACGTGAGCGTGTCTATGGTACGGACGCCTGCAAAGCGCTGCCCGATTTGTCTCCGATTTATGAAAGATGTGCGTCTGGACAGCCGAACGGACCGATGCATGACCGTGGGGATGGACATTCGTGGCCGTTTTGAGGGTGCCGTGTGTGGAGGAGTTTCGATAACAATGGGAAGAACTTGACTTTTGTATATGGAGGAGCTTTTGTTGCCTGCATTGATTTAGTCAAAAGTGTATCGGCGACTGGGCGTTACGGCGTCTGTGTACTCCACCCGTGACAAAGCCGTTGCAAGATGCTACTAGCAGGAACACAAAGGCGGCGCCAAGTAAGAAGAGCCCCAAGGGCAAGACCACTTTTCAACTCAACGCACAAACAACCGCCGTCTTGAAATTCCTGGTCGTCGCAGTGACGCCGCGACGGCGGCTGCCTGCGAGTTCTTCTCCGCGTTACCAGTTTCCACTTTTCCTCTTCCCCTATTTGTTTGTATTCAATTTTAAACACTCGTATGCATCTTAGGTGTTGTTTGGTTCTAAGCCTTGCATTGTCACACTTTGTCACATATTTTTGGCAAGCTTATCTAAGGTTAGTTCATTAAAATCAGAATCACAAGTTGGCAAGGCCAACGAAATTTTGCCACATTTTTTGTGTGTACATCATGTGGAGCTCTAGTGTGGTTTGCCTAAAGTGTGACCTGAATCAAATAGTTGATCAAATTTGCCTAACGTTAGAGACGGCAACCTTTGATAAAATTAGTCACAAATCAAACGGCCCCTTCACGGAGCGGTTCAATTTCACGGCTTCTCCATCATATCATCCCGCTGAGCAGAGAGCAGATGCGCCTTCTCCAGCAGCGGGTTCCGTTCCATCCATCCATGTCCCATGCACGACCACGACCACGCGCGATGCCTTCGATGATCGATCCGGACGAGCGAACCAGCCCAAAAGATACGTCCTCTCGCGCGGGTAAAAGAGGAAGGCATGGAATCGGCGCGCGGGAGGCAATGATGCGTTCCTGTCCGACGCGGAACACGCCCACGTCGCCGGTCGATCTGGCCACTTCCTTCCACCCGACTGTGTGGGTCGGGAACCCCGTGCGTGGTGCGTACGCGCCCATGATGCCATCCGTCTCCCGCGCGACCGTGAGCTCCGCGCCGACCGTGAGCTCCCGCGTGCGTGCGCCTCCGGCCAAACCCGGCCTGCCTGGCCGCCCGGCCGGCGGTCGAGACACCCGCCCACCCAGGCCACGGGCCAACATAACCAATCATATCACCCTCGTCGACTACGCGCGCCCCTCTCCCCGATCCGGCCGGCTACAGCTCTCGTGCCAGAAACCCGGCCATCGGAGCGCCAGCGACGAGGTTGATGTGGCATCATGGCCGGGGCGCGCCCACGTACTGTACGTCGGTCATCACTCGCCCACAGTGCGTTCCAAAACCTGGGAATATAATCGACCGGCCTGTCCCGAGCCTGCCGCCGGAAGAGAACAACCGACAACTTGGGCGAGGCCCGCGCCACTCATCACACAGGAGGCGATCGTGATCGTCCGGATGCGTACAGCGTGCGCACTGTGCGCCGCCGGCCGCATGTGTAGTCCGCGAGGATCCACGTACGCCGTCCGATCCATCACGGTCGGATGGGACGGCCGGACGGGACTGTCAAGCAGGCAGGCATGTGCAGTGCGCAGGCCATGTGTCGGGGCCCGGGACGGCCGACGTGTCCGCCAGCTCGATCAGATATACATACTGTACGTACGTACCCTACCCGTGTACGAAACTCAAAGTGAATGTTTTTTTTTTTTGCATCAACTCAAAGTAAATGTGGTTTCACCTAAAGCACACGTGATTTTATCCTGGTAATAATAACAGAGTTACACGTCTATGTAAATACGTGCATGCACTCCTGGGTATGTCCGTATGTGATTCGATGGGACTACACGTACGACTTTGCCTTTTCGAAGCGTGTCTAGGTTTGGCCACGCCGGGTGGTGGCTAAGCCTAGCTCGCTCGACCGGTCTTCGTTCGGAAGATACGTATTTCACCCGGAACGTACACCGGGAATAGAGAATACGTATTTGCCCGACGTTGACGTAGGCCTTCGACCCACGCGTTGCGCTTATCTGCTCCCATTTACGCCGTCCCACTTCGCATGGTTGAGCACGTGTTTGATTTCAACTCGCAATCACCCCTGCTTCCTTACTTTTAATCTCATGGTATCGACGCGTACGTGTGGTTGCTAGAACAAGAGTTAAAAGATATTCTTTTCGAATGTGTACGGAAGGGAGTTAATTACTTTGACCCGCCACCAGAGTTGTTTGGCCATGTAACCATGCATCATCATCCGCTAATTTGTTCTTTGGCCAAGCAATCATGGATCATCTGCTTTATGATTCGTAAAGAGGCTAAGATGCGAGACGCGACTGAGATAGATTGCTGTGGAACGCGGAATCTTTTCGTAAAGTTGCTTTTCGTCGAACTGAAACTAAAAAAACGCGTGCACACGCTGTGCAAGCCTCTGATCGAGCTAGCTTGGAAACTGAATTGTTTAGGCAGAAATATCTGACCACCACTTTACCAGTTCGGTAATCGCCACTCCATTTTGTTTGCATGCATTCGTTCATATATCTCCAGCTCACGTTCCCTTGGATTCCAACTTCATCCGGACAAAAGATATTGCTATATTCCAAGTATAGCTTTATCTAGCGAAAATGGCTGTGGGCACGTACGCACGTAGGTTTGGGCGGCGAGCAAGGGAATCGAAATTGCGCCTGCAGGCAGGCCAATAAGTTTCTCAACAGAAAGGCAGGGCAATAATTCGTATACGATTCCGCACTTTGTTCGTGCATGGACCGTGATGAATTGCACATAAACAACCATGTATTCCTTATAGGCTGGTCACAGTGAGAAGTATCATATACTACTAGTACCATGCAAATGATACTAGTCTATGATACTATATCCGTAACGCACAATATCATACGTTGGTATTATATGATAGTTAATGTATTGTCATGCATAATTCATAGTAGCACGTCATTTAATATGATACGTTATCATGATATAATACTAAACCCTATTTTTGTTCATTTAATTTTACGTCATCTCCTCAAAATAGCCTAGTTGGCATGCATGCTACTACTTATGATACTCTTATTACGGGCAGCTTACACAAGCACTTTTTTTAGTTGAGTTGGACAAAAAACTTTAATATGAAAAAACATAGGAAGTGTATATCTTTTTTGAATGATATAAGGTGGAAGTCAATGGGATACAACGGACCCTCACATCACCATTTCCTACCGACTCAGGAAAGGGTGGGTGGGTGGGTGGGTGGGGGGCGGTAAGAGCGCCTTCTCCCCTCATCTCCTACCTCTCTGCCTACTCAAATCACTGTTGATGAAGGAGGCGGCGGGATTTTCCGGTCAGTGGAGGTGACCTCACTGACCGACTGGAGCTTTGAGGGGCGGTGGTCATGGTTACATTCGACTACAATAGTCCGGCTTGGCCAGTGTATTGCGGGGACTATGTGGGATTTAGCATACGCTTGCCTAGATCCGTGCAGGTTTGGCCTCGGAGTATAGCAATGGTGTAGCAATGCTAGGGATGCGGCCCAACGCCAGTGTATGGAGTGTGGTTCTGTAGGCCGGTGAACAGCGCCTTAGTGGATCGCTCTAGGACAAATAAGAGGCATGTGGAGTCCGGGTGGCCTATCGGGTCCGGAGGATGCTAGACGTTGTTGCGTCACACATGGCAACCATCAGCGAGAAGGTGGTGTGGCGGTGAACCGTAAACGACGTGATGTCGTCTTCTCTTCACGGATTCTCCGTTGGTTGGTATCGCATGATCAGAGCAATATGAAGGTAGATGGTAACATTGGCGGTTGACATCAGGTTTGTACTCTCTCCGTGTGAAGACCCATGATTTCGGTTTTGGCTAGATCAGACAGTCGACGTCCACACGATGTTTATCAATTGGCGGTGTTGGTTCAAAGTTCTGCTCCAGGGATTATTGCTTCGAATTTTACTTGAATTGCAGAGACGGTCCCTTCTCGAAGATGTCTTCTTGGAGCATTGCACCCCTTGTCAGTTCTCATGTCGCTCAATAGTGGAATATGATCCAAATATTAGGGTTTATACAATTTCTAAAGGTGGTTCAGTGTGGCCAGGTCCGAATTGGATATCCACAGATTTTATTTACATCTATTTGTTTGGCTTCGATGGTAGGCATTATTATTATTAATAAATAATATATGTCAGTGTGCATCAGAGATTGAGTAATGTTATCATTATTTTTCTTTTGACAAAAGATGTTATCTCAATTTTATTCAACAATTTAATCGCACTCTATTGAAGTAGTTGCATGATAAGTTGTTAGTAGTTAGTTTTTAATGCAGTACAAGTGCAAATGATCACATAGTAGGACTTGAAACCTTATGGGTTAGTTCCTCCACAAGAAAACTAACCATCTCGATAGGGGAAGCTGTGTTTTTGACTCTCGAGTGCATCTGCACCCGCCGGTGAACAGTAAAATCGTTAAAAATAGTAACAAAAAAATCTGATTTTTTTTTGTGATCCGAGACGCTCATGTACTTGAAGTCCGTGGAGTTTGGACATTTCAGTAGTTCTCAACAAAAAAGACAAAATTTGGAGCTGTGACAATATTTCGAAAACAACATTGTTCGGAGCTCATTTTGCCTTCTTTTCCACGAGCTCCTCGAATGTTATTTAGCCACAAAATTTTGCATGCACCTGTGCATCCAAAAAAAAAATCAATTTTTTTAATGAAATTTTCTCCTATTCTTGTATTATATTGTTCACCGAATGCAGACGAGTCTAGGCACTGAATTGAATATCCGTCTCAATAGGTTATTATTTGTTGACAAGAATTATTCTGTACGAACTACACAACCCATCAGAGATGTCGTAAACCAAACCCCTATATCTTCCTCTCCCTCCCTCTCTGTCTGTCTTTCTGTGTGCACATGTGAACACGCACGCACGTACGTACCCCTTGCAGTTCCATCCATCGGTGCACAACAGCCCATACCAGTATTACCAACTCGCCATGCCGGAGATCTATCTCCCGATCACCGGAGCAGCAAACCGGAATTAGGCGACGCCGCAAAGCCGGAAGATATGTGCCGTTAGGTGATTATTAGGCCAGTCAGCGCGTCAAATTAAATGCCCCGCGTCTCTCATCTCGTCTGCATGACTGCATCTGCCCGCCCACGTCACCGCCGGCGACGTCCAGCGAGCGTGACACGGCCACCGGCCCCCGGCTGCCGCCGCCCGCCGGCCGGGACCGGCCCAGCGAATCGGACCTCGCCACCTGGCGCCCGGCACGCTAACCGAGAGGAAAAGTCTGTCCAGCTGGGTGAGTACGTACTCCGATCTGCCTAGCTATACGTAGTACCAGTACAGCTACTAGTATTAGAGCCGTAGCCTTCCCGGCCCCTCCTCCCCCATCTCTGTCTGCGAAAGCATCGTCGCAAAAACTAGTTGACCTGACCATGCCCTGCGCTGGCTCCTATTAATACCCCTCGTCTTCCTCGCGCTCCTCCTCGATATCCCTCTCGGTAAACGGTACAATCGTACCGATCAGGAGCCAGCTGCTGCTTCCTGTGTTGGTCCCACTGCCGAGATCGGCAGCAGAAGCAGCCGTCGGCCGCCCTCTCTTGATCCGAGGGGATCCAAGGCGAGCTGCGTACGTGGCGGCGGCGATGAGTTCGCTCAGCATGGTGGAGGCGAGGCTGCCGCCGGGGTTCAGGTTCCACCCGCGGGACGACGAGCTCGTGCTGGACTACCTGTCAAGGAAGCTCGGAGGCGGCGCCGGAGGGGCCGCGGCCGCGGTGGCGAGCATCTACGGCTGCCCCGCCATGGTCGACGTCGACCTCAACAAGATCGAGCCCTGGGACCTCCCCGGTAAGACCTAATCCAGATACTCCCATATGCCCAAGTAGCTTAATTACACCAGCGTGCGTGTGTGTCTATATGCTTGTGTGATGAGTTCTAGCTTCGTCGTCTTCCGGATCATACATACATATGCATGAGTACTTCGCTCCCTGGGCCCTGGGGATGATTTATCTGTTTGATTGAATTTCCTTCTTCCATCTGGCTGCTGATTCGTAATTATTCTTTCAATTTGAAGTCGATGACGTCCTAAATCCCCTTAAAAATATCGCATCCTATGTATGATATCTCTGCGGTGTGTATTTCTTTTGACGGAACTAACAACGATTTGGTCGTTTCTAAACAGACAAGCAGTCTTCAGTTCTCCACTGTACTAATTAAATTCCTTGTTCATTTTTTAATAAAGAAGAAATCACATCCAGAAGCTAATCATTTGTCAGTGTGTGTGTATGCATGATTATCCAAGGTTCTCAATCATGCATCAAAATGTATTGCTCTGTTGGTTTCAACTTGAATTTAAGATCTTTAATTGGGACCAACTATGTATTTATGTGCACCTCAATCAGCTATCTCCATTAATTTTCAGTCTGTTAATTCCATGAACAATTCTCTTTGTTCCTTTCCGCTCATGCATGTGTAGTTTCCTTCGGTTGCATCGATCCAAATCTAAGGTGGCTGTGTGCATGCTGCTAGTGGCTGGAGTTGCATCCGTTTCCACTCCCGGCCAGCCATAACTGAAGTGACCACGACAATCTCGATCTCATCAAGTTGCAACCAGCTGCAACTATGCATGCATGCTTCCCATACCGCTAGAAACCGACCTTTCCTCCTTTTCTTTCCTTTACTCACTTTAGTTTTGGCCTATCCTTTTGATGTGCCCATGCTTTTCTCCCTCTTTATATGTCCTAATTTGTTTAATTACCATTCGAAAAAACCTGATCCAAAGGCAAGATAATATTCAGAGTGAGATCACCTCCAAAGTAACTACTACTACTGTATAGACTGCAGAGAGAGAGAGAGAGAGAGAGAGAGAGAGAGAGAGAGAGAAAGAGAGATCAAATTCTTGCACAGTAATTTTTTCCTCTTTTTCCAGCCATGGGAGACTTGATCAAGGGATGAATATATATAGTTTCTGGGAATTACTATACCAATGAGAACAAAATTCACACGCCTTGTCTGCCTCCATCTTTTGTCGCCTTCCCGTCCCCATAACAGAAGGATATTCTCACAGCCATGAGTTTGTTTGGCCCCTTGCTGGCCTTCTCCGCATCTGTCCCTGTTCATCCCATGCCATCAAATATTCCCCCAATTTGCCTCATCCTTAAAGGGAATTCACAGCCCACGGATGGGGACAAACTTAACACAAAAAGGAGGCCTTCCACTTTGCCTATTAGTAGAAGACACACCATGCACAGAGCCATATGGAAAGAACATATATATAGCAAGGATAGGGTATGTATAATTGATATATCTCACAAGAATGGGCAAGATGCCTTCCCCAATCAATAGATCTCCTTTGCTTTGGTTCCAAAAATATCTATTATTCTCCCTATTATGCAATTACCTATTAATGGATATTTTTCTCAGCCTTAATTGAATGGCTCTAGTGTTAGGACTTTCTCTTAAAAATGGAAAAGTGTAGTCAGACAACATCACATTAATGAATGCACATCTTGAGCAGGTTCCATAAAGATATTACTTCGTTCCAAGTTCATCTAATTTGTACATGATTGTTTGTTAATTTGCTCCCTGGTTGTATTCAGAAATTGCATGCATTGGCGGCAAGGAGTGGTACTTCTACAGCTTAAGAGACAGGAAGTACGCTACAGGCCAGAGAACAAATAGAGCAACTGAATCAGGCTACTGGAAGGCCACAGGGAAAGACCGTGCGATAAGCCGGAAAGGGTTGCTAGTTGGCATGAGAAAAACCCTGGTGTTTTATGAAGGTAGAGCCCCTAAGGGGAAGAAGACTGAGTGGGTCATGCACGAATTCCGCAAGGAAGGGCAAGGTGATCTGATGAAGTTGCCATTCAAGGTAACCATCATCATAATTATACATCTCGAGCAAATTTAATCTTACTACTACTACTTGATACTCCACTCCTTTTCTCCTTTTGTTTCTTATTTGATGCTTATAGTATAATGCATCATATAGATAGAAAGTGCAAGAAATTCCACCAAAAAATTATGTACACACAAGCAAGAAAACTATATATTTGTGGCACTTTTTTTAAAGGAAGGGTGGGGGGAGGGGGGCATTGAAAATAAAACTTGACAGGTTTGATTTCACATGTGGTACATTTTACGAGAAGTATGGCCTAAAGAAACAAAAACCTTTGGTTCACGTGACATTCGCATGTGGAGGCGACTGGCCGGAATGCCAACTCATCCTATAATACATGTGCAATGGATAATGTAGTACCACCAGCCAGCTCACTATACATGCATATGGCCTCCAATTCAAGATCTAGCTAGCTAGCTAGAGAGTATAATTGAAGCGCCAAAATTACAGGTAAGTCACCAAGTTGACATCTTTTTTAATTAACTCCGTTAATTTGCAATAATTAAGTGTCATGAAAATAATACTGCAAGACGTCTAAAAGCTGGTGTGGTTTGTGTTCAGACACCAGAATAGATAGTTAGCTGAATTTGCTTAGAAAATTCGTGGCAGCCAGAACATATGTTCATTATGTTAATTGGTTTTAATTAGTTGGGCCGGGTTCCGCCTGTTGATGTTCTGTACTTGATCCTTTCTTTATATATGGGTCACTCTCATGCCAGCTACTTACATAGATATGAGGATGATCTGGTCTCATGTACACCCCAATATATAGACTTATGTGGAAATTATCGACTCACACCAAGTTTTAATCATTTCTGTCAACTCATCCATGTCACTAACATACAGTTGTCGCCCAGAACAAAATAAAAATGGCTAAGTAATTTCAGTATTTTCCCACAAAACAAATTATAACTCGTTTTATTCATACTCAGGCTTTGAAAAGAGATTCTGCCGCCAAAATCTTGATCTCATGAAGTCATGATCACTTCAGATGCATGCATATGATATACTAAATCCACTCATTCATTTTCCAGTCTAACGACCTTCATGTGTAATATTTTCTTGTTAAACAGGAGGACTGGGTCTTGTGTAGGGTTTTCTACAAGACCAGGACAACCATCGCCAAGCCACCCGCAGGGAGCAGCTACAACATTGACAGTGCAGCCGCAACCTCGCTGCCTCCTCTCATTGACAACTACATTGCCTTTGACCATCCTGGAATGTCGACGGTGCAAAACCTAGAGGGTTATGAGCAAGTGCCCTGCTTCTCCAATAATCCCTCCTCACACCCGTCGGCGGCGGCCTCGATGAGCATCCCGGTGACGGCGATGGCGCCCATGGCTGCTGATCAGGAGCAGCAGCACATGGGGAAGGCGATCAAGGACGCGCTGAGCCAGCTCACCAGGTTTGAGCAAGGCAACGTGAAGAGGGAGGCGCCTGCCCAGGGTGGTCTGTTTGCTCAAGATGGGTTCGAGTACTTGGCTGAGAGTGGCTTCTCACAGATGTGGAACTCGCTCAGTTGATTTTTCTAGCTAGGGCCTAGGGGTATTATTGCTACCAATCAAGATCTACATTTTCTCGCAAGCTGTCTCCTGCATGACTGGGCAAACACAACAAATATTATCTCTGAGAACTGATGGCGCCTGGGAGGGCAATTATCTCGGCATCTGGTCATGAAAATGAGGAGGCGGCGGCGACTCCTGCCGCTGCTTGCACATGCAATTACGTGGAGTGTGTTTCCTTGCCGTGACCACGTCCCAGATCCCCCAGATAACCATTCTGCAACTGGAGACGTTGCCCATGCATGCACAAAGTTTCAGGATCTCGGGCAATGACCCGTAAAATCGTAAGGCAGTAGTATATTGATATGATCAATGGCAAAAAAAGAGAACATCGAATTGAATCAAAATGCATCTGGACCAGACCACCTCCAGGCATTGTAAAAACTGAATCCTGATTTTGTGAGAGCACAACAAGGCGGGCTATCCGCCGATTGTTTTCCCTGTGTTGTCCTCCTGATTTTATTTATCAATATCGCTACATGTACACTCGTGTGTACGGTACTGTAAATGTGCGGTCCACTGGTAGTCTTCAATCTCCTGGGCGTACTGCTGTGTGTACGCGGCTACGCGCGCTGATTTTGCGGAATAGCTCGAAGGGACGGACAATCAAAAGTCGATGGTACAATTGCAACCTTAAGCAGTGGCAGATCTACCATAGGGGAAAGCAGGGACAGCCGCTCCATGTCACCAGTGGCGGAGCAGGCTCCAGAGCAAGCTCCAGCCTCATAACTGCCATGTCTGTCATGAGCGCAGCCTCATGTTATTATTCTGTTCGAAGAGGTATAAGATAGGAGGAAGAAAAGAAAACAAGAGGATGGGCTTTTCCCTTAAGTTGATGCATTCATGGCAAACATGTCATGAAAAAGTGAACGGTTACAAGAACAACTAGTACTACGAACATTTATTTTTCCTTTCCACCGCGCTCCTCCCTGGTCCGCGCTCCTCCGCGCCCCCCCGCGCCGTGGGCCACTCCGGCCACGGCGGCCACCATATCGCCGGGAGATCTCAGCCGGCTTCTCCACCATGTCTCTGGCCAACCTCAAGTTCGATCAAGGTCAAGCTTTCGAAGAAGAAATCTAGAAGAAATGGGGTGTTCGTACCAACTTCACATAGGAAGAAGGCCAAGAGGAATTCCATTTGTTTGCTAAATTCACCAGATCCAAGATCCGTCTAACTGATGAATCGGTAGGCACAATTCTCCTCTCTTGCTTTGGAGGCAGGGCATCACTCTATCGAGTTCAACAGCTTCTCAATTGGTCATTTAAGTTCTCTGTCTCAATCAAAGAAGTTGGTTATTCTATCATCAAAGGAGGTAACATCTCGGTTCCCGAATTCAATCTCAATTTCCTACTTTGGGGTAGTGGTGGCCCTAATTCGAGTTATGAGTTAGATCTATATCTTAAAGAAAAAGAGGATCAATGGACACACATTTTCCGCAAACATCCTAGGAAATCTTATGCTCAAGCTCTTTCCACGCCTGCCACATTCCAAGATCTGCAAGTTCCACCCAAGACTAATCCAATTTGTAGTTCATCCGCGGAATTTTCTAATTCCCCTAACAACGGGAGGAGTAACGGTCGCCCTAATCCAGCACAGGGCAATAACTCTCAGGTTAATTCTGTGTCACTAGTGCCCACCAATCACGTCTCCACCTGTGGGATGTCCATGCACGGGCAACGTTCCAGCTCTCTGGCACCTTACTGTGTGCGTTGCCTCTCGCATGGGCATTATAGGCCGGATTGCACCAACATGATCAGATGCAGGAATTGTAAACTCTGGGGTCACATAGCCCGTGACTGTTACTCGGCGCCTCAGTCGACCAATGCGTCTCCAGCCCAGTGGCCCACGCTGGTGCGTTCGGCCCCGTCACCTTCCTTTGAACAGTGGGGGACTGGCACGATTCCCGCGACCGAAAAGGCAGGTCCCACAATCAGCGCCACCAATCGAGTCAATCCGGTGATTCCTACCAATCCCACCTCTCTGCTGGTTGGTACTAGCCATTACGCTGCCGCTCCGCCTTCCACCTCGCGTCTTCCCAACGCCTCGCTCACTCTGCTCTGCCGCGCATCCGCACCGGCCACCACCATCATCCATCCTTCTTCGTGCTGCAGGATGGCATCTTTCCCCTTCGATCCCACCCCATTCATCCCTCCAGATCATCAAGCCATCGAAGTTGAAGGGCGACCAGCGAGGATTCGGGTGTTGGCGGGCGCATCTGCGCCTGGACATGAAGAATGGGTGATAGCCACTATTGTTCCGATGCCAAATCTGCCAGTTCCTTTCAACAACATCCGCGAATTAATCTCAGAATTTCTGATAGATATCAAGCATATAGGATTCTCGGAGATCAATCCTTGCCCATTTGGTCAGGCTTTTGTCAAACTGGATAGTGTGTTTGATTTGAAGGAAATATGCCCTAGAGGCAATAATAAAGATGTTATTTGTATTTCCTTATATCATGATAAATGTCTTTTATTCATGCTAGAATTGTATTAACCGGAAACTTAGTACAGGTGTGGATACATAGACAAAAACAGTATGTCCCTAGTATGACTCTACTAGACTAGCTCATTGATCAAAGATGGTTATGTTTCCTAGCCATAGACATGAGTTGTCATTTGATCAACGGGATCACATCATTAGGAGAATGATGTGATGGACAAGACCCATCCGTTAGCATAGCACCATGATCGTTTAGTTTTACTGCTATTGCTTTCTTCATGACTTATACATGTTCCTATGACTATGAGATTATGCAACTCCCGAATACCGTAGGAACACCTTGTGTGCTATCAAACGTCACAACGTAACTGGGTGATCATAAAGATGCTCTACAGGTGTCTCCGAAAGTATTCGTGGTGTTGGCATAGATCAAGATTAGGATTTGTCACTCCGAGTGTCGGAGAGGTATCTCTGGGCCCTCTCGGTAACACACATCACAATAAGCCTTGCAAGCAAAAGACTAATGAGTTAGTCACAAGATGATGTGTTACGGAACGAGTAAAGAGACTTGCCGGTAACGAGATTGAACTAGGTATGGAGATACCGACGATCGAATCTCGGACAAGTAACATACCGATGACAAAAGGAACAACATATGTTGTTATGCGGTTTTGACCGATAAAAGATCTTCGTAGAATATGTAGGAGCCAATATGAACATCCAGGTTCCGCTATTGGTTATTGACCAGAGATGAGTCTCGGTCATGTCTACATAGTTCTCGAACCCGTAGGGTCCGCACGCTTAACGTTTGATGACGATCGGTATTATGAGTTTATGAGTTTTGATGTACCGAAGGTAGTTCGGAGTCCCGGATGAGATCACGGACATGACGAGGAGTCTCGGAATGTCCGAGACATAAAGATTGATATATTGGACGACTATATTCGGACACCGGAAGTGTTCCGCAAAAGTTTCGGATTTAACGGGATTGCCGGAGGGGGTTACCGGAACCCCCTACGAGGGGGGATGGTCCATAGTGGGCCTTAAGGGAAAGAGAGAGGCAGCCCATAGGGCTGGCCGGCGCCCCACCTAGGGTTCCTAGTTGGACTAGGATTGGGGGCGCCACCTCTCCCTCTTTTACTTTCCCTCTCTTCCTTCTTTGGTGATTCCTACTAGGAATAGGATTGCAATCCTATTCCTAGTAGGATTGCACCCCTAGCCGCACCAAACAAGGGCCGGCCGGCCTCCCCCCTTGCTCCTTTATATACGGGGGCAGGGGGGCACCCAAAGACACACAAGTTGAATTGTTCCAGCCGTGTGCGGTGCCCCCCTCCACAGAAACACACCTCGGTCATACCGTCGCGGAGCTTAGGTGAAGCCCTGCGCCGGTGAATACATCATAACCATCACCACGCCGTCGTGCTGACAAAACTCTCCCGTGAAGCTCAACTGGATCAAGAGCTCGTGGGACGTCATCAAGCTGAACGTGTGCTGAACGCGGAGGTGCCGTACGTTCGGTGCTTGATCGGTTGAATCTTGAAGAAGTTCGACTACATCAACCGCGTCACTTGACGCTTCCGCTCCCGGTCTACGAGGGTATGTAGACACACTCTTCCCTCTCGTTGCTATGCATCTGGTAGATAGATCTTGCCTGATCGTAGGAAAATTTTAAAATACTACGTTCCCCAACAGTGGCATCATGAGCCAGGTCTATGCGTAGATGATATGCACGAGTAGAACACAATGAGTTGTGGGCGATACTAGTCATACTGCTTACCAGCATGTCATACTTTGCTTCGGCGGTATTGTGAGATGAAGCGGCCCGGACCGACATTACGCGTACGCTTACGCGAGACTGGTTTCACCGTTACGAGCACTCGTTGCTTAAAGGTGACTGGCGGGTGTCTGTCTCTCTCACTTTAGCTGAATCAAGTGTGGCTACGCCCGGTCCTTGTGAAGGTTAAAACAGCACATACTTGACGAAACATCGTTGTGGTTTTGTATGCGTAGGTAAGAACGGTTCTTGCTAAGCCCGTAGCAGCCACGTAAAACTTGCAACAACAAAGTAGAGGACGTCTAACTTGTTTTTGCAGGGCATGTTGTGATGTGATATGGTCAAGACATGATGAGTTATACGGTTTTGTATGAGATGATCATGTTTTGTAAAGTTATCGGCAACTGGCAGGAGCCATATGGTTGTCGCTTTATTGTATGAAATGCAATCGCCATGTAATTGCTTTACTTTATCACTAAGCGGTAGCGATAGTCGTAGAAGCAATAGTTGGCGAGATGACAACGATACTACGATGGAGATCAAGGTGTCACGCCGGTGACGAAGGTGATCATGAAGGTGCTTTGGAGATGGAGATCAAAAGCACAAGATGATGATGGCCATATCATGTCACATATTTTGATTGCATGTGATGTTTAACTTATTATGCTTCTTATTTTGCTTAGTTCGACGGTAGCATTATAAGATGATCCCTTACTAAATTTCAAGGTATAAGTGTTCTCCCTGAGTATGCACCGTTGCGAAAATTCGTCGTGCCGAGACACCACGTGATGATCGGGTGTGATAAGCTCTACGTTCAAATACAACGGGTGTAAGCCAGTTTTGCACACGCGGAATACTCGGGTTAAACTTGACGAGCCTAGCATATGCAGATATGGCCTCGGAACACTAGAGACCGAAAGTTCGAGCGTGAATCATATAGTAGATATGATCAACATAAGATGTTCACCATTGAAACTACTCCATCTCACGTGATGATCGGACATGGTTTAGTTGATTTGGATCACGTGATCATTTAGATGACCGGAGGGATGTCTATCTAAGTGGGAGTTCTTTAATTAATATGATTAAATTGAACTTTAACTTATCATGAAACTTAGTCCTGATAGTTTTTGCATATCTATGTTGTTGTAGATCAATGGCCCGTGCTACCGTTCCTTTGAATTTTAATGCATTCCTAGAGAAAGCTAAGTTGAAAGATGATGGTAGCAATTACACGGACTGGGTCCGTAACTTGAGGATTATCCTCATTGCTGCACAGAAGAATTATGTCCTTGAAGCACCGCTAGGTGACAAGCCCCCTCCCGCTAATGTAGACGCTTTGAACGTCTGGCAGTCGCGGTCTGATGACTACACGATAGTTCAGTGTGCCATGCTTTACGTCTTAGAACCGGGACTTCAACGACGTTTTGAACGTCATGGACCATATGAGATGTTCCAGGAGTTGAAGTTAATATTTCAAGCAAATGCCCGGATTGAGAAATATGAGATTTCCAATAAGTTCTACAGCTGCAAGATGGAGGAGAATAGTTCTATCAGTGAACACTTGCTCACAATGTATGGGCACTACAATCATATGACTCAACTTGGTTGTCAAGTTGATGAGAATAGTGTTATTGATAGAATTCTTCGATCACTACCACCAAGCTATAATGGCTTCGTGATGAACTATAATATGCAAGGGATGCAAAAGACAATTCCCGAGCTCTTCGCTATGCTCACAGCTGCGGAGGTAGAAATCAAAAAGAAGCATCAAGTGTTGATGGTTAACAACACCACTAGTTTCAAGAAAAAGGGCAAGGAAGGGAATTTCGAGGAGAATAGCAAGTTTGTTGCTGCTCCCGCAGAAAAACCCAAATCTAGAACCAAGCTTGAAACTGAGTGCTTCTACTGCAAGGGGACTGGACACTAGAAGCGGAACTGCCCCAAGTATTTGGCGGATAAGAAGGATGGCAAGGTGAACAAAGGTATATGTGATATACATGTTATTGATGTGTACCTTACTAATGCTCGTAGTAGTACCTGGGTATTTGATACCGGTTCGGTTGCTAATATTTGTAACTCGAAACAGGGACTACGGATTAAACGAAGATTGGCTAAGGACGAGGTGACGATGCGCGTGGGAAACGGTTCCAAAGTCGATGTGATCGCCGTCGGCACGCTACCTCTACATCTACCTTCGGGATTAGTTTTAGACCTAAATAATTGTTATTTGGTGCCAGCGTTGAGCATGAACATTATATTGTTGCGAGACGGTTATTCATTTAAATCAGAGAATAATGGTTGTTCTATTTTTATGAATAATATCTTTTATGGTCATGCACCCTTAAAGAGTGGTCTATTCTTATTGGATCTCGATTGTGGTAATACACATATTCATAATATTGAAACCAAAAGATGCAAGGTTAATAATGATAGTGCAACTTATTTGTGGCACTGCCGTTTAGGTCATATTGGTGTAAAACGCATGAAGAAACTCCATAGTGATGGACTTTTGGAATCACTTGATTATGAATCACTTGGTGCTTGCGAACCATGCCTCATGGGCAAGATGACTAAAACTCCGTTCTTCGGAACCATGGAGCGAGCAACAGATTTGTTGGAAATCATACATACTGATGTATGTGGACCAATGAGTGTTGAAGCACGCGGCGGGTATCGTTATTTTCTGACCTTCACTGATGATTTGAGCAGATATGGGTATATCTACTTAATGAAGCACAAGTCTGAAACATTTGAAAAGTTCAAAGAATTTCAGAGTGAAGTAGAGAATCATCGTAACAAGAAAATAAAGTTTCTACGATCTGATCGTGGAGGAGAATATTTGAGTTACGAGTTTGGTCTTCATTTGAAACAATGTGGAATAGTTTCACAACTCACGCCACCTGGAACACCACAGCGTAATGGTGTGTCCGAACGTCGTAACCGTACTTTATTGGATATGGTACGATCTATGATGTCTCTTACCGATTTACCACTATCGTTTTGGGGTTATGCTTTAGAGACAGCTGCATTCACGTTAAATAGGGTACCATCTAAATCCGTTGATACGACACCTTATGAACTATGGTTTGGCAAGAAACCAAAGTTGTCGTTTCTTAAAGTTTGGGGCTGCGATGCTTATGTGAAAAAGCTTCAACCTGATAAGCTCGAACCCAAGTCGGAGAAATGTGTCTTCATAGGATACCGAAAAGAGACTGTTGGGTACACCTTCTATCACAGATCCGAAGGCAAGATATTCGTTGCTAAGAATGGATCCTTTCTAGAGAAGGAGTTTCTCTCGAAAGAAGTGAGTGGGAGAAAAGTAGAACTTGATGAGGTAATTGTACCTTCTCCCGGATTGGAAAGTAGTACATCGCAGAAAATTGTTCCAGTGATTCCTACACCAATCAGTGAGGAAGTTAATGATGATGATCATGAAACTTTGGATCAAGTTTCTGCTGAACGTTGTAGATCAACCAGAGTACGTTCCGCACCAGAGTGGTACGGCAACCCAGTTCTGGAAATCATGTTACTAGACCATGATGAACCTACGAACTATGAGGAAGCGATGATGAGCCCAGATTCCGCAAAATGGCTTGAAGCCATGAAATCTGAGATGGGATCCATGTATGAGAACAAAGTGTGGACTTTGGTTGACTTGCCCGATGATCGGCAGGCCATCGAAAATAAATGGATCTTCAAGAGGAAGACCGACGCAGACGGTAATGTTACTGTTTACAAAGCTCGACTTGTTGGGAAAGGTTTTCGACAAGTTCAAGGAGTTGACTACGATGAGACTTTCTCACCTGTAGCGATGCTTAAGTCAGTCCGAATCATGTTAGCAATTGCCGCATTTTATGATTATGAAATCTGGCAAATGGATGTCAAAACTGCATTCCTGAATGGATATCTCAAAGAAGAGTTGTATATGATGCAACCAGAAGGTTTTTTCGATCCAAAAGGTGCTAACAAAGTATGCAAGCTCCAGCGATCCATCTATGGACTGGTGCAAGCATCTCGGAGTTGGAATATACACTTTGATGAGGTGATCAAAGCATATGGTTTTATACAGACTTTTGGAGAAGCCTGTATTTACAAGAAAGTGAGTGGGAGCTCTGTAGCATTTCTAATATTATATGTGGATGACATATTGTTGATTGGAAATGATATAGAATTTCTGAACAACATAAAAGGATACTTGAATAAGAGTTTTTCAATGAAAGACCTCGGTGAAGCTGCTTATATATTAGGCATCAAGATCTATAGAGATAGATCAAGACACTTAATTGGACTTGAAGGAAATATGCCCTAGAGGCAATAATAAAGTTGTTATTTATATTTCCTTATATCATGATAAATGTTTATTATTCATGCTAGAATTGTATTAACCGGAAACTTAGTACATGTGTGAATACATAGACAAAACAGAGTGTCCCTAGTATGCCTCTACTAGACTAGCTCATTGATCAAAGATGGTTATGTTTCCTAACCATAGACATGAGTTGCCATTTGGTCAACGGGATCACATCATTAGGAGAATGATGTGATGGACAAGACCCATCCGTTAGCATAGCACTATGATCGTTTAGTTTTACTGCTATTGCTTTCTTCATGACTTATACATGTTCCTATGACTATGAGATTATGCAACTCCCGAATACCGTAGGAACACCTTGTGTGCTATCAAACGTCACAACGTAACTGGGTGATCATAAAGATGCTCTACAGGTGTCTCCGAAAGTATTCGTGGTGTTGGCATAGATCAAGATTAGGATTTGTCACTCCGAAGTGTCGGAGAGGTATCTCTGGGCCCTCTCGGTAACACACATCATAATAAGCCTTGCAAGCAAAAGACTAATGAGTTAGTCACGAGATGATGTGTTACGTAACGAGTAAAGAGACTTGCCGGTAACGAGATTGAACTAGGTATAGAGATACCGACGATCGAATCTCGGGCAAGTATCATACCGTTTGACAAAAGGAACAACGTATGTTGTTATGCGGTTCTGACCGATAAAAGATCTTCGTAGAATATGTAGGAGCCAATATGAAAATCCAGGTTCCGCTATTGGTTATTGACCGGAGATGAGTCTCGGTCATGTCTACATAGTTCTCGAACCCGTAGGGTCCGCACGCTTAACGTTTGATGACGATCGGTATTATGAGTTTATGAGTATTGATGTACCGAAGGTAGTTCGGAGTCCCGGATGAGATCACGGACATGACGAGGAGTCTCGGAATGTCCGAGACATAAAGATTGATATATTGGACGACTATATTCGGACACCGGAAGTGTTCCGGAAAAGTTTCGGATTTATCGGGAATGCCGGAGGGGGTTACCGGAACCCCCTACGAGAGGGGATGGTCCATAGTGGGCCTAAAGGGAAAGAGAGAGGCAGCCCATAGGGCTGGCCGGCGCCCCCACCTAGGGTTCCTAGTTGGACTA